>PVJI01000275.1:0-303045 GCA_004026765.1 Micronycteris hirsuta | reverse complement strand
TGCCTAGGGTGGGATGGGGGGAGGGTAAATGCGGACAACTGTAATTGAACAACAATAAAATAATTAAAAAAAAAATAATGGAGGGGGAAGTAGGTGGAGCAGAGTTGAAACAAGATTGGCCAAGGGCTGTTGAAGCTCCAAGAATATTATAATATCGAAGCACCCATATACCTTACTCTGTTGGAAACTTTCCACAGGAAAAAGTAAGAAGAAAAGTTATGTCGGAGACTAGCAATGTCTAATTAAAGAATATAGTGAGTGCTGAGTTAACTGTAAGGATGGGTAAGATATGCTGTTACGTGAACAAAGAGAAATGTACGAGGGGATATAACATGAGTTCATTTACACACACACACAATAGACCCTGATAATTCTGTAGAAAGTTTCTGGAAAAGTAAAAATCCTCACATACTTTTGAAAATGTGTTACTTTTTTACAATTACTTTTATATAATGATTTTTTTAGTTCAAGAGGTGCAGCAGGGGGAAAGGACATAGTAGGGTTCAAAACTGAGGTGAACATCCCCAGGGACCAGAGGGAACACCAGCCACAGTGGTGATCAGGCTAGTGCCATGGCCAGAAGCAGGCAGGGGGCCAGAAGCTTGCCCTCTATAGGGTGCCAGGGACTGAGATACCCCACCCCCAGGGAACGGAGAGGCCAGGCTCTGGTGTGAAAGCAGGGGATAGGATGCCTGCCTCGGACACTGTTTGTCCTTCTGCATCTTTCGCTGCCCCTCCTCTTTCCTCCCTCCTCTGCTGCGACTATAGTGTAATCTTCGCTTATGCACGCCTTCCCCATCTGAGCTCTCGGCTTCTAATAAAGGGTTTTAAAACTCATGGTCAGAATTGCGGACCACTTGTTTTCTCCTTGTAATACTGGCAGTGTCTGTTTTGCAAATACCTTACATTGCTTAGGATATGCAGTGAAGATACAAAAACCAGCCTGCATCGATACCAAAGTCACAGGGGAGGGAGCGAAGGAGGCGACACAGCACCAACACCCTGGCTGCAAGGAGTCCAGGGAATGAAGCGTCCAGCCGTTCTGCCCTCCGTAAAGGGAGGAGGAAGGCGCACACGGCAAGGAATTCCTGAAGGGAGTTCTGATGCTGAGAAGCCAAAATATTAGCACTGACTATCCTGTGCTATCAGTGGCTCCGATTTTACATACATGGAAACGGAAGCTCAGAGGTTAATAAGTGACTTCCCTATAGTCACAGAACTAATAAGTCGCTGAGCTGGGACTGGATAAAATTGCCACCAACACTAGAGAGTCCTGCTCTGTGCCAGGCACTGTAAGTACGTTGCCTAAATGAGTCCTCTGATCACCTCTGCCACACATAGTTACACAGTGCTATAACCTCCGCTTCTCGGCTAAAGAAACTGAAGTTCAGAGAGATCAGGAGACTTGCCCAAGGTCACGCAGCTATGAGTGGCAGAGATGGCATGCATCCACCCTCCTCCAACCTCTGTGGTAGACCTTTCCTCCTCCCCAGTTCCCCCGGGAGCCCCCGGAATGGATAGGGCAGCCTGCAGATAAGCCAGACATTTTCATTCCAAGGATCTGGAAGGAGGCTAGGCTGGCACAAACGCTGCCAATAAAAACCATGTGACCTAAAAGGTGAAAGAGCAGACACTATTAAAATACCTAACACAAAAGCAAATTCCTGCCTAGTGGGGTGTTATCAGCAGCTGACAGGACTAGCCTGCTGCTTCCCCCTCAGGATGGGTTTGAGCGCGCACCAGCACAGCTGGCCTGGGGAGCTGAGACAGAAGGAACCGGAAGCCCACGGCCCCCACCCACAAAGCTCCCACTCTGCAGCTCCTCAGGGAGCCAGCTCTGAGACTGAGTGACCAAAACCAAGGGCTGTGACCCCAGCTCCTCAACACACACACACACTGTCATACACATTCTCTCTCGTGATTACACACACATCCACACACACTCACATACACAGGGTCTGGCACAGATAACGCCTGTTTTTAATTACAAAACCTTTTATTAAAAAATCATAAGCACGTAATTCTGTAACATAACAATATCACACTCAAGCACAACATATGACAATTTAGGTTAAATGTTCAAATTAAAACTATAAATTATTATACCCATATCATTACCCTACCAACCACTCAAGCAGGCGTTACTTCTGCCAGACCCTGTATATTCTCTCTCTCTCTCTCCCTGCTCCCCATTCCCTCCTTCCCACACCCTGGCTCAGCAGGAGCCCTGTGGCCTGAATCTCAGCCACTGCCAGGCTTCCGAGCCCCAGTGGCTGCCCCCAAAACCACAGGCTGGCCTCTCGCCCCTGCCCAGTGGTGAACCTCAGGCCTGTCGTCTCTCGGAGACGCTGAGGACTGCCTCCCACTCCTCACGCTCTCACACCCTCACCAGCTCCACTTCCGAACCTTTGCTCCTGCTTACTCAAGGTCTTGTAGAAAAGCCGCGCCACTTGCTTCTGCTAAGAAGAGAAGACTTTTAATTCTTGGATGAAGGTCGGCTGTCAGATTTAGCAAACTGAAAAACAGACCACCCAGTTAAATTTAAATTTCATTTAAACAACAAATAATTGCTTTGTACAAGTATGTTCCCACGCACTATTTGGGACATACTTACACAAAGCAACTTTCACTGTTTTTCTGAAATTCAATTGAACCGGGTGTGCTGTATTTTAACTGGTAACCCTATATGGTTGGGATGGGGGTAGAACAGGAGGTTTCCAGAAGAACAAACCATGGTGGGGGATGGGAGGGACACAAAAAGGAACTGTGAGGATTAGGGGAGGGAGTAAGGAAAGACTCCCCACTAAGGGTCTCTTTTACACCAGAAGCTTTCATGTGTGTTGTTGGATTTGAGTTTTCTAGTAATTCTGTGCATTGCATGTATTTATCCCCATGTACAGATGAAAAAACAGAGGGTCAGAGAATCAAGTGACTTGCAAAGCATCACGTGGGTAACTCACAAAAGGCAGAACCATAATCCACGGTTTCTGAGTACAACCCGAGTGCTATTGCTTCTACATAGAGCCGCTTTACTCTTTGTGATTTTTATAGGCTGTACATAAAGAGGGTCCGGCAGTTTTCTTCAGTCTTCAAATATATTCGTAAGGAAGCAGATTCAGAACGGCATCCTGGACTAACGCACATCTACAAAATGCAGTTGTCTGTTTAGAGAGACCAGGCGAGTCACTAGCCCTGTCTCTACTTTTGGCCACTTCTCCCACCAAGTGTATCACCAGTGAGGACCTGCTTGTGATCTACTTCCTTGACACAAGAAAAAAAGTCGAGAAAAGAAGGGCAATGTTTCACCGAAAATGACCAATTTTCAGATGAGAAAGGTCATGGGATATTTGACTCAACAGAATCTTAACCGAGATCCAAGAAGAAAAGGTTCCTCTATCACTACCCTAGCATCCCATGAGCCTTCACTTTCCAGAAAACTCAGTCAATTTGGTGTACATCTGGGAAAAAAAAAAAAGTAAAGAAAGCTACTTGTCAAACAGACAGGGGGAAATACTTTCTCCCCCACCCCCCTCCAAGCTTGTAACGTTAATGGCACACAATAGAGGGGAAACAGCCATAAAAATGACTTAATATGTGCCCTCTGGAAGTAAAGTAACTGTCAGACAAGTGACTATAAAAATAACACCACCGAGGAGATCCAAATTTATTTCTGCTTGGTGAATTTCCAGCTCAAAATGAACTCAGTTAATCTGTCCAAGGTTTGTTTTCGTGCTGTTTTGTTTCTAAATTTTCCTTTCTTTTCATAGATGCTAGCAGATTCCCCTTAGGATAGGAAAAAAAAAAATAACTTGCCCACCTCGCACGCCATCAGTTAGGGAGAGAACATAGTTGTCGGACAGCTGCCAGTGCCTCAAGGAGAGGCCAGGGAGCAGCCAGCGCCGGCGGAGGTGGGCGGATGGCCGCGCAGGGGCTTCCCCACAAGTCCGCGGAGACAGGGGCTGAGGCTGCTGCTCACCAGAAGGGCCCAGCTCTGTCTGCCCTTGCTTGGGTGCGGTTCACTTACTCCTTCCCATCCCTCCCTTTCTTCTCCCACCCCCTCCCCGCAAGTACACACACCCAGGCACAGGCTTCAGAGTGTCAGAACATTTAACACTTGGTCTTTCAGGTCACAGAGGGGTCTTTTAGGTCACAGAGGAGTCTCCAGTTTTCTCGTGGAAGACGGCAAAAAGCCACTCTCCAGTCCCTGTCTGCTGCAGTCTGCATCAAACCATTCCCAGGCTCAGAATATTCCATGGCAATTACCCAGAGGCAACATGGTACAGACAGACCAGTTGGGGGCAGTCACTTGGAGACTTCATTAAGGGCCTTTAGAAACAGAGGGAAGCGTGTAAAGGGAGTTTTCGTATCTGTCGGTTCCGGGTGCGTGGGCCCTGCCCACGGCATTTTTGGACCCCACAGCAGTCCTGCAGTGGAGGGCTCATCTTCCTCACTGTTCATCACGATAATTAAAGACTCTGAAGGTGAGAAAAACTCCAATTTCATTTTGGATCTAAAATGTTTCACAGACTGCTTTTGTAAAGACCAGATAATTGAATCAATTTAATTTTCACACTTTATAAGATCCTAGATCTACAGAAAACATACATTCTGACCCATTTAAATTGCCTGTGATCAGGTTTCCATTAACATTACATAAGAAGACTTCAAGCAGGACTTGAAGGCATCACTACTCTAACTGCAACTGAATAATTTGCCTGGTTTAAATATTCCAGGGACACTGGACCCTACAGAGCAGTGAGAAGCTCACCAGCAGACAAGCAACTTCAGGACAAAGGAAAGACAATGAGAAAATGGTGAGCGTCAGGAGAGCTGGGACCCCCGTGGCCAGAGCCGGGACAGGGAGCGTAGAGCACACCTGTTCCCACTCTCAGGGAGGGGAGCCAGGGCCCCAGGCCTGGTGGCAGAGCTGGGACCAGCACAGAGGACTTTGGACTCCCGTTTCAGTGCTCCTTCCATTACCTCCTGCCATGGAATCAAGAATCCCAGACAGAAGATCCACCTTGTGGGAGGTGAAGGAGTGAGATAGGGAGGCTGCTGTGAGGTCAATGGCCGGGGTTTGCCCAGACCGTCTCCGGTCCACTCCCCAGAGCAGAGTAAAAGGCTCTGCTGTGTGACTGGAGCGACTTGTGAGAGGATTTTGTGCAGGAGAACAGCCCACAAGGCCCAGGAGTTATCAGCTCATTCAGGGGCCTTGCAGGAATTTCCTGTTATGTGATCTGGGTCTTGCAAACAGCCACGGCCAAGTGGAGGTTGTCACCACCCCCCTAGGAGAAATGCCTGCTGCTCCTGAGTCACTAGTTGCCGGTGCCCTGCAGTGCTCCGAAGACTGGGCCTAGCTCCAAGATGTCCAAAGGGAGCCAGCATGAGGGTCTGCACTGAGAACAAAGAGCAGGCCAGCCCAGGGGACAGTGAAATCCCAGCTCCGGGCAGCTCGGCTCTGGGTCAGCGATGGCTCTGCCCAGAGGAGGAACAGGCAGCAACATGGAACTCTCTGGACCCAGCGCCATGGTCCTACTTGTTAACAAAAACCTGTAGGTGCTTCTGATTTTCCTTCTTTTCTTCCAACTGTAAGACAAACACTAACACAAAAGCATGCACACAAACACATGCACGGCCACCCAGGTAGGGAACTAAAGCATTGCAGCGCCCCAGGGGCAGGCCCTACCCCTGCCCCTCCCCGTCACTCCCCCATCCCCTCCAGAGGCAACCATCATTCTGGCTTTGGGGAATCATCATTTCCTGGTTGTCCTTAGAATTTTGAGTACTTGTGTATGCATCCCTAAAGATTACAGTTCAGTTTTGTCTCTCAGTGTACTACTAACTAGTCGTTTGCTCACCTTTGTTTTTATATACTTAGTATTCAATTGCATGGATATACTTTATTTATCCATTCTGCTGCCTATGGACATTTCAATTGCTTTCAGTTTTTGAAACGACCAACAATGATACAGTGAATATCCTCGAACACATCCCCTGGTTTTCAGGTGCTGGAGTTTCTCTTATGATGCACGACTGGCAATAAAACACTGCATCGCCCAGAAGGTGCTTCTCCACCTCGACTAGGTAATGCCAATGTGGGTTCCAAAGTTGGGCTGCCCTTCCTCCGTACAAAACACTGATGAACCCTCCCCGCTTATACAAAAGAGCGGTCACCGGTGACTCAGAGGCCAAGAAAGCCTAGTTTATCACCAGGCTGGCAAGTTAAAGCTAGATCCTCATGCCTCCTCTGTAAGACAAAGCCCAAGATTTTAAAATTCTGAGCTTAACCAGAACCAACAACCAACACAGCTGAACTTTCCACAAGAAAAATGTCACAAACTCCCTCAAGAGAATGAGATGCCATCATCTGCAGCTTCGGTCCATGCTATCAGCTGTGAGTAGGAGACACGAAGTGCAGAAAGACTTCATGCCGACAAACCCCAGTTGGCCACAAGGGCAGGAGAGAGGGGAGGCGGGGGTGGGGCGGGTCCTGGAGGCCCACCGACCACGGCCGCCTACCTGTATACCGGCTGCATCTCTCTTGCGATGCCGATGATGGCGCCGGGCAGGAAATTGTCAAACTCCTCAAACAATTCCCGGATGTTGGTCTTGTATTTTAGGTCTAGGTCCAGCTGAATTATCCGCAGGATCTCTGGAGGAAAGAAAAAGACAATAATAAGACACAGACATACATCCTGGGAGGCTCAGCTATTTCTAGAAAATGAAGTGGAAGGTGCAGAAAAGGGTACTGGATCATTCCTGCTGTCACTGAAGATGCAAAGTTGCCACTGGCAACAAAGGCCCTTCCTTTGCCAGCCACCCCTCCATAAGACTAGATGTCTCCACAAACAGACGTCCTGTATCTTTCCTTCCAACTGCAGACACACGCTTTATCTACATCCAGGCGACCATACGCCCCAGTTTAGGCCTACTGTCCTGGTGTAATTGTCAACAGCACATCGTTTCACTCTCAAGAGTATCTGACACGTCCTGTGGACACCCTACTTAAAACGGAAAGCCTACAGGTGTCGTTCTTTGTGGCACAGGTGGTGTGTGAGCCACAGGAGAGGGGTGAAAAGCCATTATTGTCTTAGGCTCTATTAATACCTTCTGGAGACCGAAACGCATGTCAAGCTAGACGAACTGAGTGTCACAGTTACCTGGCATGTAAGAGCTGTCTGCTTCTGTTGCCTGCAGATAACTCAGAAGCAAGAAGGGAGGAGGAAGGTGTTGGCCAAGTTCATTCTCTCATCCTTCACCTGACCATGCCTGACTGAGCTCCTATGCTGTTGGAGCCAGGAGAGGACAAGACATCAGGCTGATGGGGACCCTGCTCTCAGAGATATGCAGGTGACCAAAAACAGGGAGGGGAAACTAGTGTTGACATGAAATGGAAGAGGGGCTGTGGGAGCTCCACAGAGGGGATGCTTGGGGGTAAATGACGAAGAGAGATCATAAGAACTTGGTGTAAGGAGAAGGCTTGGTGGGGAATCAGACCACACGAGTGCAAGTTCCAGTTCAGCTGCTGCTGAATTCTGTAACCCAGGGAAAATTCTTTGACTTCTCTAAATCTTAGTTGTTTCACGTCATCTATACAAGGCGGTGGAGCCTACAGGGATCCAGGGCTTGGAGTGTAGGAGACTTGCTGAGGTCTGAGGCAGCCTAGGAAGACTTAACGAAAGAGGATGGCGTGGGCTGGACCTTGATGTGTGGGTGGGCGTGGGGAGGTGGTGCAACACCAACACCAGCTGGGGCATTGGGGCATCGGGCTCTGGGCTCGGCCCCTCCCCAGTGTTTTGTGCCTGCCCTGCCCACGGCAGAGTCTAACCGCTGCCCGAGGACAGGCTGTCCCAGGAAGTCCTCTGCAGACAGGGACCCTCTCGGTGGCATCTCAGCCTCCATCCATCCATCACGCAGGTCTTGGCATCCAAACACCAAGGAATCTTTGTAGAATTTTATTGTCATTCTCTAAATTAGTTTATGAAGAAATCAGTTTACGATTTAAGAAAAATTGATTCATTTGTTGCTTGTTCTATCTTCCTTTGTGACACATAAACAAAACATTAGTCGATATCCTAGTTAACTTTGCTGAAGGAAAAAAAGAAGTTGCAGTAGGTAAGAACCCAGCTGTCCAGGCCAGAGGGAAGGAGAGGGCACCAGAGACGGCTTTTATGGTCCTTGTGCGGGGCAGTGGCTATAGGAAAGCGGCCCACCAGGCCACGGTGGACCCTGCCACCTGCCTGGCTTCTCACTGCCCACCGGCACACAGAAATGTGAGAGGCAATGCTGCTTTCCCTCCTGCGCCAGCAACGATAACCACCTGGACACCAGGAAAGGCGATGACCCTGGGGCCCCTCGCGGTGACTCTGCTGTCACCTGGAAAGCTGCCCTAAACCAGGAGTGGAGCCTAGAAACAGGCCACAGGGCAGAGCCCCCATGAGCCTGCAGCTCTCAGACACGGCTCTAGGAATACAGGAAAGGAACCCGATGGTGACCTTAGGGAAGAACGCTGTGTGCCAAGAGAGAATGACTGACCAGGATCAGAGCTGTAGCCATCAAGAAGTCTTAATGGGGAGCCCCCACAGCACCCACCCCCTCTAGCCATTTCTCGTCCTTCTTTTGGTCCATCCCCTGCACCCCCAGCTCCCACCTGCAGCCCTCACACAAGGCAGGACAGGGGCTTTCTGAGACAGGGACAGAATGGCACCATCATCCCAAACAGAAACCACGTCATCAGAGGTTGTTGATACGCTGGTGGGTGTGGGGGGCAGTCAGGCAGAGGGCATTCGGCCTAGACATGGGGAGGCCTCAAGGATGTTTGGTGGTAACTTTGTGGCACTGTCAAGATTATGAGAGAAGGGTGAACCTCACCCTCAGGGCCCCAGGGAGTACCTCCAATAACATCAGCCATGGCCAAATCGAGGGACCCTTCCGTTGAGTGGTTTTTAAGTGTGCACCATTGCACAAGCAATAGTTTATTTCTCATAACCACCCAACATGTTTAGATGAAGAAAGAGAGGCTTAGAATAGTTAAAAACAATAGCCCACGGTCCATGAGAAATAAGTGTTGGAGCTGGAGTCTGAACCTAAGCCTGCCTGACGTGAAAGCCTAGCACGCTCTTTCCACAGACCCTGGGCCCCTTCTGACTGGAGAGGAGCTCCAAGGAGGCAGATTCTGGCCCCAGTGCTATCTACCCCGGGACCCCAGGAACATGCGAAAGTGCCAAAGACCTTGACAGACAAAAAGCAGAGCAACCAGCTGGCCAAATGTGGAGTTTAAGGGCAGTCCTCTACATGAAATTAAACTCCTAACAGTAGAGAGGTCATTCATTCATTCATTCATTCATTCATTCAATCAGTCATTCTTCCTGGAAAGCCTACACGTGCTATGTGTTGCCCCGGTCTTTCCAAGTCATCCAAATCCTACCTGTCCTGCAAGGAGCAGCCCACATGCCTCTTTCCCTGGCCTGCTTGGACACGCTCTGCCTGCCTCAGGTCACGGCTCCCTATGCAGTGGCCCTTGCCAGAGAGAATGCTTCTTGAGAAAGCGAATGTGCTGGGAAGGCAGAGCTCAGGGACATCACATGTCTCCTGAAGAGACACAGTCCTTCATTTGGGCAGAGCCCTGGCCTTGCCTCAGTAGGCCCCTCAATAAACCTGAGCACTTCCCCTGCTCTCTGGGAACTGGCGGGGAGTGACCCAGGAAAGGTCATGAGCAGCCCCAAGGTGCACTGATTTGAGATGCTTTATTATTTTTTATAACTTCTCATTTGTAAAGCACCTTTCAGGAAGGGTTTGCTAAAAGTGCTAACACCTTTTTTGAGAGGGACTTCACCAAACGGGGTTAACTGATTAGGAAGGAAAGAAGCAGCAGCTCAGGCACAAAGTGACCCCTTCGCACCAAAGTGAAAAGACTGACCCAGCCGTCACCTTTCAGGCCAAGGCAGGAAGACCCGCCCTTCTATTCAGCGAGGCTGACAGCCCCAAGCGCCGCCTGCACTGTCATGTGGGCACCTGTCCAGATCATTATCCTTTTATGTAATAATGAAATAAGATGCCAAGTTGTAAATGTCACTGCTGAAAAGAGGAAGATGCTTACTAGGAATGCTGCAATTCATTAGGATAAGACCTTTTTAAAGGGCCATGTTCCTCTGGCCTCTGGTCCTTCGTGTGGCCGTGTCTCTGCAGGAACTACATCTAGGGGTTTATCCCTAACGCTGAAGGCTGTTGTGAGAATGAACAAGACTGACATGTGGAGATGGCCACAGTGAAGGCCCAGAGAGGATGCTGGTTGGAAGACAGCTGTGACGACAGCAGTGGAACAGCTGAAATTTCAGGAATAAATAAACGAGCAGATTGTCCCCAAAGCAAGGAGGAGATGAAATCTGTACAGAACCTTTAAGGAAAAGGAGGACTAGACATCTACAGAACTCAAAGGAATGGTCAGCACTAAGGCTGGTTGAATGCTCACCACGTCAGAATCCTGTGAGAAGATGACAAAGGACAGAGGACAGAATAATCTGGGATAATAGATCTGAAACACGGCCTGATAATAATCGAGGCCACTATACCCACTGTACAGATGGGGACACTGAGGACCAAAGAAGAAGAGGGGCTTGTCAAGTATAACAGGGTCAAGCTAAGTGGCAAAGTTGATCCCAGAATTCAGGTCTTCTGACTCCCTGGCTAATGCTCTTATGTTAATTAGCTCTCCCTCCCACCACGGACCAGAAACTCCTAGAGAGTGGAAAACACCGTGTAATGGCTCAAAGGGTCCTGCACAAGACTTGCCAGGCCCCCAACACAACTTGCTCATGGAGGATCTGCCCATTATCCCATGGGAATGTAAAGCTAAAGGTTAATAAGTAGTAGCCAAACAAAAGAAATAAGAGACCTCCATGATCCACACATTTTATAACCAGCTTCGGGAAATGAGAAAATTGTTCTCCATATTCTCATATGAACATTAGAACGGGATGTTAAAAACCAAAGCAAACAAATGCTTACATTCCTCCAAGAACACACCTTGAGCTGCGCTAAATTCAAACGGAGGCAGGAACCTGACTTAACCCCCAGGAGCCGCCCTGGAGACAAAAGCTCAGAGCCTGGGGTGCGAGCCACAGCAAGCGGCAGCGCCACGCTGCCCCGCCAACCCCTGTTCTAGTCAGGCCTGTTCACGGCCGAGAATGCATTCGCTGCTACATCCACTTAGTTGGACGAGGGTCCTTCCAACCAGCGCCTCGCAAAT
Organism: Micronycteris hirsuta; assembly: GCA_004026765.1. Classification (NCBI taxonomy): domain Eukaryota; kingdom Metazoa; phylum Chordata; class Mammalia; order Chiroptera; family Phyllostomidae; genus Micronycteris; species Micronycteris hirsuta. Next base: position 291,797 of record PVJI01000275.1, on the reverse strand, counting down.
CTTCTCATGCCTGTGTTTAAATCACAAAAACAAGAACTGAAGTGTCAGTGTGCACCTGTGGCATTTTCTCAGGGAGAAGGACACCTGCCACAAGTCAGAAAAAGGCCTATGTAGGCACCTGGTGTCTGAGGAAAACCCTTATGCTGGGCATCCTCCTTGGATGAGCTCAACTGCTTGATGCAGGCCTCTTGGTAGATGATAGAAGCTACGAGAGCTTCCAGCATTCCCAGCTCGTGGGTCAGTAGCTGGAGCTTTAAACACTGGTTTCCACAGAGGACGAGTGTTTGCAACAGATCAGGCAGGCTGGGCTGACCTGTTTCAGGAAATGAACGAACTGCTGCCTCCAGGTGCAGACAGTGGTTCAGGGGTCCTGGCTGAAACCCTCAACCACAGAACTGATACCTGTTTGATCACAAGACAGGAGCCCCTGAAACATGTCAACTCAAGTGGGAAAAGATGCGAAGGATCTAGGTGAGTTAGTTTGGGTAGGAGACCTCGTTCCACTTAAACTTCAAGTCCAGGGGGTAAAGTCAAGAGTGTGGTGCCATCTTCACAAGGGACCGCGCGTCTGCGCCCCTCATCCCCTCATGTTTCAGTTTCAGGCTAACGAAACAGTGCCACTTGGTTCTAACAAGCTGGAAGGGGAAAGACCAGATTGAAAGCGACCTTCGTGAGCCCATTGCCGTCATCACCGCCCTGGCCCTGGACAGCACTGAGGAGGCTCCCGAGTGCCCAGGGGACGGCTGCCAGGGTCCAGGCAGCCGTACCTGCTGCCGGCGTCTGAGGCCCTGAGCCGGCCACAGGCTTGAAACCTCTGCACGAGCATCCTGCACGAGGCAACGTTTCTACCCTCAGAACAGCTGGGAGGTGCCCAAGTCAGCATTCCCCTGTGGACAGAGGCTTGGGACAGCTCATCATCAGCCTCCAATTAAACCAGCCACGAGGCATGTCATCTGACCAGGGATGAAATTACAACCCAGAGTGAGTAATTAATGATATCTGGAAACAAACAAAAGGGGGAAAAAGCCTCCTTTCCTCTCCCCCCCCTTCTCCTATCCCCTGAAACAATTCCTGGTAGACAATTGTTAACAAACACAAAACAACATGCAACAAAATAGATCAGGAAATTCAGAAAAGATGTGTTTCGGTAAGCGCTGGGCTCGCCATCCTGGGCCACGCACAGCCCTTCTCGGAAGGGCAGATTCACCGGGCGGGCACCTTCTCTCCCTTTCTGATTTGAAAGAGATTCAGAGCTTCCTGGAGATAAATACTTATAGCACAGCAGAGGGTTTTCACCTGAGAACATCAGCACTCGCTTCCCACTAACCCGGAGAGGGTTCGGGGAGAAGGGGAAATGATGAGGCCCCGAGCTGTGCAGGGCGTCGGGGCTGAGGACCGGAAGCAGCTGTGCGGGGAGGGAGCTCCACTTCGCATTGTCCGCTTGGAAATACTGCAGCCGTCTGCCACCTGCTTTATCACCCTTTGGAGCTTTTTAATGACAGGTCAGCAGCACCTCTGACCTACAGGGGCTGAAAAGGGCAAATGAAAAGGGGAGGAGACTTCCTCTAACTGCAAGAGGCTCATGACCCGAGAGGAGCCGTTTGGCGGACAGACACAGTGCTGATGGGCCACACCAGCCACACGAGGCCGGCTTCTCCTGCTGGAGGGTCTCAGGTCATGATGCAGAGCCTGTAAGGCACAGACCCACGCTGTGTCCCTGCGGGGGTCCACAGGTGGAGTGCACTGTGATGGTTCTACGTTGACAAGGAACTGGGGTCACTTCCCAGCTGGGATTTTCCCTGTCCCTCAAAGCCCCCCTCCATTCGCTTTGCTGTGTCAGGCCCAGCTGCAGGACAGCTGGCGAACTATGGAAATAACTGCTATGAAGGCACAGAGTGGAACACACCAAGGGTCCAAGGCCCTGGGGACAGATTCCTGGGGCTCCTCCAACCTGGTCAGCCAAACACCTGCTCCATAAACGTTCATAAATGCAGGGAGAGGGTATCCATGGGCCAGGCCCATGCTGGGGGCAGTGCGTGTGCTGGCTCAGCTCAGGAACTTGCACTACACTCTGCCAGATGGGTTTTAGTACCTCCTGCTTTCAAATGAGGACCCTGAAGCTCAGAGGGTTTGAGCAACTTCTCTACAACAACCTAGCATGGCAGCGTCAGAGTTGAGAGCAAGCACAGATTTACCTCACTCAGTGGTCTGATCCAATTTCTTCGAGGTCCCTTTTCAAATCCCACTATCTTTAAACACAAGAAATGCTGCTACCTCAAGGGTAGAAATATCAGACAGCTCCAGATCACCTGGGACAGTGACTGGGCTTGCCCACAGCCCCCAACCACCTCCTTCAAGACCTTCCCTCCACGGAGCGGGAAGACCACTGGGGTTTGCTTTCATTGAGCAGAGACCACTGGAGAAATTTCAGGGGAAAAGTGTTTAATGCCACAAAGGAAGTTGAAAGGAAGTTTTTAATAACAATAGCTAACATGTATAAATATATTCATTTAATCATCCAAACGCTCTGAGATTGGTTGCTTCTTTCTGACAAATGAGGAAATGTAGGAGTTAAGTGTGATCATCAAGACCACGTGGCTGGTAAGGAAGGGGCAGAGCTGGAACTCACACTCAAATTTGTTGGGCTCTGAAGCACGTGTTTGCCCTTTCTCCCCACACGACCCGTCTTCCAGACCCTTGGTCAGCCAGGATACCACCTGCACTCGGTTCTGTGGGCTGGGAAGTCCCCAACTCTCCCCTGTGCTAATCTAGGTTTTCCATATTAGCAGCCTGCCCCTGCCTCTGAGGGAGGAGGTGAAGGGAGGAAATAGAGTTCAGAAGAGTGATTTATACAACCTATTAGCAGCTCTGGTAAAAGGTTTGGGGGCCAAGAGGTTGAAATTAATGACCATAGTCAGTTTATGTATTAGCTATACAACAAATTCTTTCTTCTAGCCCTTCTCACCTGCCCCTCAAAATTATGCCTGGAAAACAAGGCTAGCTATGGCTCAGGCACAACATCTTTCTTTTGTAACTATCAGCTCCTGTTTCGTGGACAAAACAAAGCAAACTGTTAAGAAAAGATGCAGGTTTGCTTCAGCAACAGTATAACATGAGTCTCCTCCCTCACCCTTAGCACCTTCTGGGACTAGGTGTTAATCACATCCTTTAGGGTAGGACAGAATTTATATCCAACTAGGCTGAAAACTTTAGGGACATATATAATAAGAGGACAGATACAACACCTGGCCTCAATTTTCCTCTTGCTTCTATTGCCAATGTGAAATTATAGTTCATGGATTTCTTCATGAAGTCCAACATGCAGGGGAAATTGAATTTAGATTTGGAAAGCAGAATCCCCCCTTTTCTCTCATTTCCATGGTATCTGCTGGCCTGTCCACAGCTTATAGCTCCCTGGTGTCTGCTACAGACTTTATTTTTTTGTCTCCAAAAGTATAAGGTCTCCTTCCTGTTTGGGGCGGGACCACATTTACACTCTGTTCGCCAACAGAGACTGACGCCTGGTCTCAGCTCTTTGCCGACAGGCTTTTTTCAGAGGCCCCTGGCGATGGCAGCTGTAGAGAGCAGTCCTCTTTGGGCAGGACTGACAGGTGCTTTTTGGAAATAGTGATATGGCTACCTCTGGTCTGCCTGAAGGGTCATAGCTCAACTTTGCAAATCCCTCATTCTGAGGTTCTTTACTGTAACTACCGGGCTCCTGTTTCTCATCTCCTCTGCCCTCCCTCCACACATGGGGCCGGAGGGCTCCTTCAGCTCCAGCCTGGCTGAGTAGAGGGAAGGCCCTGCAACCACCAGATGCTTACACAGAAGGCTAAGCGGGAGCAGGCAGAGAAGAGCCAATCTCTCCTAAGGGGATGAAGTCTGCTGTCAGGCAAATCCCTGACTTCCTCCCGGTCAATGCCCTGACCACGAAGGCACTGAGGAAGAGTGGCCTCACATCGTTCCTGGGGCCCAGAAAGCCACATCATGGCAAAGCTCAAGGAGAAAAACCAGTTGCTCCACTTTAGGAAATCAGAAACACCTTTCTGAGATTTACATGTAAAGAACAAAAAAAAAGGGGGGGTTTAACCTTTTCAGGAGCAACATCTGCCCCTGGGACAGTCTGCAAACTGACTTGCCTATGGTCAGATTGCCCCGCAGGTTTCCTGCCTCCTGAGCTAGGCCTCTTGCCAAAATGCCATGTAATTTTACTGATGATTATGCTATGTTTTTTAAAAAATATGAACTACCTATCATCATCTACAAAATAATGAGGTTCCTATACACCAGGCACCGGGCTAGGTATTTGTATGTATTTTATCTCAGTTAAGCCTTACAAGTAGGGTTTATTGTTCCCATTTTATAGTTTTCTTCCACCAAAGATAGAGTCTAGGTTTCACTGCTTTCATCCCTGTTTACCGAGGTCAAGAGGACCGCTCCTAATAAGGACCCTTATTAGAGTTCTACCTACTATGACTCTACTACGAATTACCCAAGAGCACGGAGAAGCGAAAAGAGCAGCCCATGAGCTGGGACTTCAGACTCCAACTTTCATTTAAAACACAACTTGCCTTCCTGTGGAGCAGACAGCCCGAGAAACTCTCTTCAAATCTTGTTCCATCACAGACCCCATAATCGAAAAGACTCTGCCTACCAAATTGCTCTTAAGCACTAATTAATTCATCCCACTGCTTTAATTAAAATTTAATTTTATTTAATTAATTTCGTTTTCTTTTTTAATTAAGTAAATTTGTTTTGATTTTTTAATTAAAGACATGACATATACTGCCAAATTGGCATAAACGTGAATGAAAGCTAAAAAAAAAGATTTAACCTCTAAATATTTTTTAATTACTTTATTGTTCTTCGATTACAGCTGCCTGCATTTTCTCCCTTCCCCTCCCCCCATCCTATCCAAACACACCTCCCTCCCTTGCTTCCACCTTTCCCCTTGGTTTAGTCCATGTCTAAATATTTTTTACAAAGATTTTATTTATTTATTTAGAGGAAAAGGGAAGGAGCAAGGGAGGGAGAGAAACACTGATTGGTTGCCTCTCTTACGCATCCTGACCCAGGGACTGAACCTGCAACCAAGGCATGTGCCCTGACCGGGAACCGAACTGGCGACCCTTATGGGATGATGCCCAACTGACTGAGCCACACTGGTAAGGGCTCTATATATTTCACTCTATACTTCCTAAGAAACAAGGACACTCATACTAACAGTACAACCATCAAAACCGGGAAATTAACATTAATATATCATTATCATTTAGTCTACAGTCCTGTTCAAAATCTGTCAATTTTCCAGAACTAAAAATCAAGATTTCTGGTCCAGGATGCTGTATAGTTGCCGTGACTCTTCTGTCTGAAATAGCTCCTCAGTCTTTCTTTGTTCTCTGTGACCTGGGACAATGTGAGGCATGCAGGCCAGCTATTTAGTAAACTCTCCCTCAGTATGGGTTAGCCTAATGGTCCTTACGCTCGGACCCAGGGTACGCACCCTGCTCAGGAAAGCACGGAAGTGACACCGTGTGCTTCCCACCTATCATATCAGGAGGCTCAGCATGGCAACTGTTGGTGATGTTCATTTTGATCACTGTAAAGTCACTGCTTTTTCTTTAAAACGGTAGCATTATGTGGGGAACACTTTGAGACTATAAAAATATCCTGTTTCTGAACAAATTTTTCCCCGCTGGTTTAGCATCCATTGATTCTTCTTATTGGAAGAGATTATTATCCTAATGGTTGACACCAAACAATTGTCACCAGACTTTCTAATGCCTTCATTTTTGTTCATTCATTCATTGGCATTCTCCTGTAGAGAAAAACTTCCTGTTGTCCTATCATGGCAGGTCACGCCATGCAAATCTTCCCCTGCCTGGAAGGCCCTGGCGGGCCTGCTGCAGGGGACTGGGACCAGGAAGGGGTGTCAGTGCTGCCGGCGCTGTGGCTCTCAGCCCATCATCCCAGCAATGACCCTAACCCTCTGGAAAACTCCTCGGCGGCCCCAGGCTAGAGGGGCCTGCTCATTCTTACAGAAATAAGTGAACAAACACACAAGGAGGAGGGGGCTGCAGATCAGAGGTGCTTTTAGAAGGCAAGGCCAGACTTACTTTCCTTTCACCTGTTTTTTAAAACAAGTGTGCAGTGGGCTCTGCCTTATTTAATGACATGCGAACTCAGGAACCCGAGGCGAGGGGCATTAGACAGGGCACTGTGTTAGAGCAGCTCTGCCGCTGTGTCCGTCCTTGGGCGAGCGACTTCCCCCTGGGCATCCGTTTTCCCAGACAGTAAGGACAAGAGGGTTAAAATGATGCTCCCCGAGACTCCTCCCAGCCCTGCTACCTTGTGATTCTGAGCAGAGGCAGCCTTTTCTCCTTATTCGTAATAGCCTAGCCACTCCTCCACGGAACAGCACCAGTGCGTGTCAGGCTCAGAAGAGATGCCTCGAGGTGCTGGCCTCAGCCACGCCGAGCTGGGTGAGTCCCTACTGTTTGCCAAGTACCATGGCCAGTGTGGAGGAGGTTCGGACATGAAGACCGTGAAAATATTCTCCACTGCTGTCACTGCCACCACTGTCTCCAGCTTTTCCTCATCACCACTCCTCATCACTACTAAATACTACCATACAGAAACTAACATTTACGTAGTATCTGCTCTGTGCCAGACACTACACTATTCTTAAGTTTCCCAATTTCCACTGAACAAATGTAGAAAACTGACCAGTAGCCAAATAACTTGCATAAGGTCACACAGTTAGTGACTGACCAAGAAGAAATGTACATCAAGCCCTAGCGTCTAAGCTTGCTCAATATGCTCCCTTTAAACGCATTTCCTTTGAAATCAGTCCATACCCTTGCCAGTTATCTGTTGCTACTAACAAACCACTCCCAAAATTTATGTAGCTTAAAATAGTTTATGAGTAGTATCCCTCATGGTTCAGTGAGTCAACAAGTTTAGGCAGTCCTCACACGGGGTCTCATGAGGAACGTGGTGGCTGAGGCCGCAGTCACCTAAAGGCTCAGCCAGGCTGCACACCCGCGTCACAGACTCTGCTAGCAGTGGACGCCGGCTGTGGGCGAAGCGCTCAGCGCGGGCTGTCAACCAGACCCTTTCATGTGGGCTCCCCTGGGGTTTTGGCTTCGCCTGGCACGGCAGCTGGATGCCACCAGGGCACTTGCCAAGAACAAGTGTTCCGTGAGGCCCAGGCTGAAACCTCAAGGCTCCAGGCGACTGAGACTCGGAAGTCAGGCTGCATCACTTCCCCTACTGCTGGTCAAACACAAGCCTCAGTGCCAGGCCAAGTTCAAGGAGAGGGGACTACACAAAGGCGCGAATACTGGGAGGCATGGCTCATTCGGAGGTCATCTTTGAAGACCAGCTCCACATACCCTCACCCCAAAGTAAATTACAGATTACTTTAAATTTCTTCCTTGTACTGTTCTAAATGTTCTGTAATGTACATGCATTCTTCTGTAATCACGGAAATATTTTAAAACTTAATATGATTAATATGATTGTCAGCATGTATAATATGTTAATGTATTATGTATTTATATGTGTGTGTATATACACACAAGTAAGACTAGAAGAAAATGTGCATTTTTAAAATATTTTCATCTTTCAAAATGGATATGTATTGCTTTTAAATTAGAAATGTTTTTAAAGGGACTAATAACCACCTCATAGAAAATATTCACTTTCTGGCCAGGTATATGAGATATAAGGCATTTTGCTGTGACCTCAAGTTTCTTTAGATTTCCTTCTCAAGGGGGCCAGACTTACCCATTTTTACAATCTTTTTCCTAGGGCAAGTCCCTCCAGAACCTGCCTTCTAGCCTACTTTACCACAAAGTGGTTTTCTGGGGTTCCAGATGCATTTTTTTTTTTAAAGAAAAAGCAAACGGTAAGCTGGGAGTTAGTCTCATCTGGTTTCTCTTTCCTGTTATTTATCTAATTGTATTTGTGCTTCATTTTCCCCATCTCCTCTTGCCAAGCGCATCATGGAAATCCAAGGCAAATGACAGGCTTTGGGTAGAAAAACCCTCCTGTCTGCTGGGAGGAGTCTTTCCCTCGAGGCCAATTTGCATTCTCAGAGCTCCAGGCCTAGAGGGATTCAAAAACAGAAAGGGCAGCTCAACAGATACTGAGGATACAGGATCACAAACCCTTAAGTTCAATCAACGCTCTGGCAAGGGAGGCAGCTGGAGGCGGAGGAGGCCCCCCTCCCGCTGGTAGGAGAATGAATAAAGCGCCCATGGACTTGGACGGCTGAAGGCAATAAAGCTGCCACTGCCCAAAACACAGAGACCTAAACCCAACAGAAGCAGCGGGCAAGCTCACATCCATGAAAGGACAACTGGTGAGCCTGGATGGAAACTTCTGGAATTGAGCATAAGGAGAACAGGGAACGCAGGCAGGAGACAACAGGACTGGGACTGCGTTTTCCTGGCAGTCCCGCCTTCCCGAAGGACGGCAACCTCTGCCCAGCTGAGCACCGGGGTCTGTTGCCACACTGCGCACACGCCAGTGGCTCCGGGAGCTTGAGGAGGCCGATTTGTTGAGTCATTCGGTGCTATTTTTATCCACTTTCCAAACCATAAACCCACACTTCGCATTTCATTGTTTAGGGTGGATTAAGATTCTTGACTTGGCCTTTCTTGTGGTTTAATTTCCTGCGTGCCTGTATGAAGGGAAGACTTCAGCATTCCTACGGACGCGTATGACACTTTAACCTCTTCCTGGCAGAAGGGTGTCCAGATTATCGGTGTCATGACTGCTCCCTAAACCTCTGATTAAGCATGGAGGTCATGACCGGCCCCTTCTGTCCTCTGCCCATAGGTCAGTGTTTACGGTCTGGCTCCTGAAATACTAGGTCAGGGTAAATTGGCTTTATGAATATTTCAGTCCAATATTAGGAGAAGTTGCCCAGTGCAATTCGTGCAACAGTTAAGTGAGACATTATTAGACTCGTTAGTGATAAACATCCAGGTACAGAGGTTGGTAACTGCCAGTGATGGGTGAGTTGAACAATCTTAAAACTATTCCCAAATGATTTCAATTATAGAACCAGGCATGATTATGTGGTTACAGAAATAACAAACACATACCAAAAGAAAAAAGAATGCTCCTTTTCTGTGGAAGCAAGGACAAGTTTTGTTTTCTTTTGAAAACCCTTTTACTCTACTCCTATCTGAAGTAGAGCCGTAACACTTGGTCACTTAAACATAAACAACGTCTCCAAACTCCAGGGTCTTCCCGACTGTCAAAAGCCCTTCTAGCTCATGCAGAGCTCTGATTTTCTGTTCAAAGATAGAGCCCTTTTTCTTTCTCAAAGGAGAATCTGAAACGGCATCAAATTTTCCTTCTACAGCTAATGAGAGGCTTAAGATGCTGTAACGAACACAGAACTCAACGCTGCCAGACCCAGTGAACTGCTCGGTAGGAAAGATGCTCCCCAGGAAGCTGACAGTGAGGCACTGCCCCGTGTGAGCCCCCTCCCAGGCCGGAGGCAGACCGCCTGAGCGGCCGTCCCATCGACGCACACGTGCAGCCACGCATCACACAGCTCGGAGGCACTAAAACCGTTCCTGTTCACAACAAACAACTTGCATTCTTTCAATCACTCAGCAAGTATGTATTCAACGCCCCCCCTGCTATGTGACAGGTGCAGTTCTCGCCACTACAGGTACAGCAGGGGAAAGACAGGCAGGGTCCTCCTGTCATGCCACTCACACTCTGGACAAGATGACTTCAGACAGCAGTAAGTGCTGCGGAGAAAAGAAAACAGAGTGATGGGGTGCAACGTCACATTGTGAGGGGCTACTGAGGTCTGGGAAGACAGGGAAGGCCTCTGGAACAAAGAGCATGTGAACTGAGACCTGAAAGAAAGCTGAGGAAGCAGAAATACAAGGATCTGGGAGGAGAGAGGGCAAAGAGACCCACCAGTGAAAAATCAGGGAATGCCTTTAACACATCAGAGTAAAAAGGGAGCAAGAGGTGGGAAGAAGTCTTGGCTGGAGAGCTGGGCGGGCACCAGACTCACCGAGGGGCTTTAGCCGGGTAGGGGAGTGGCCTGGCTGGGCAACTTCCCTGCTCTGCAGACTAGGCACCTCTCCCTGCCTCTGTCCCCAGCAAGGGGTCTGGTACCTAATTCGATGTGCCCCTTGGGCACTCTGGCTCTCAGGGCTGTGCTCCCAGTGGTTCAACTTGAGAAATATAATCAAGACCACCATTTAGGGAGCCGCTTCTCTCCATCACCCAACTTTTATGGGCCTGGGGTCCAAAGACAGAGGATGCAGCTGCTACTCCTCAAGGGAAACAGGCTCCGGGACACAAGCTCTCTCTCTCTCTCTCCCTGCTCAAATCCTCCCTTGTTGTCACGGTCTCGTTCCGGTCCTTGCCTCGGCTCTCCTCGGCACTGTCACCAGGACAATTCCTTTCCTCTCACCAACTGAGCTGGAAAAGGCTGTACATTCAGGCAAACCAGGGCATAACAAGGGTGGAAAAATAACACAGTGGGTCTCCTACCCCACCCACACGTTAGTATAGTGAAGAAAATAGGCTACATGATCTTCAAGAGCAGGGATAACAGAAAAGTGGCCAGAAAAGGCATCCACGCAGAAAATCAGCCAACTGTAAAGGAGTCGGGTGTGTGTGTGTTGAATTCATTCAATTATTAGTTGGAAAACACATGTAATATTTGGCACTCTGACCAGGATAAGCAAATCAAGATCCCTGCCTTCAAACTGTTTATATGCTACTGATAGAGGTTCAATAATGACAACAGCCATAACCCAAAAAAGCCTGTGACCAGTGCCCAGCGAGGGAGAGAGGCAGCGCTGCGGGCGCAGGGAGGGGGCAACTTTGGAGAAGAGATGGTCTTCAGTCGGGCCCTGCCCTTAACTCAAGCAATACCATGGAGGGTGGCCTGAGGAACAGACATCAATTTTCTCACAGTTCAGAGAGTCCACGATCAAGGTGCTGGTGCTGGGAAATTCGGTGTCTGTTAAGAGCTCTCCTCCTGGCTTATAGATAGGCACCTTCTCACTTCGTCCTCATTGATCCCTTGGTCTCGCTCAGAGAGACAGTGCTCTGCTGTGGCTCGCTCTTTGATAAGGAAATCAATCCCATCGAACCAGGGTCCTACCTTTATGACCTCATTTAACCCTAATTACCTCCCAAAGGCCCATGTCCAAATACCATCACACTGGAAGTTAGGCTTCAACCTATGACTCTGCATAGGGGCGGGAGGGGGGCCACAATTCAGTCCATCACAGGCTTTGAAAGAGAAATGAACCAGAGTTTGTCTACGTGGGAAATGGATTACAGAAGAAGAGACGAGCGAAAAGATTGGAAGCCTGGAAGATCTGTTAGGAAAGCAGAAAGCAAGCCGGTTTGGCTGGAGGCAAGGAGATGGGGCTGGAGAGACCGTCTGGGACAAGTTCCGGAGGATTCTAGTACCACGCACTGCAGGAAGCCAAGGACGTTACTGACCAGCAGATGACAGATTCTGGCCTGTATAGGTCAAAGGTCTCCCGGGGTGCAGTGTGGACATCGGGCTGAAGAGGGAGCTGGGTAAGGGGCTGCTGCAATCGTCGGGACGAGAGAGGATGCGGTCCTGGCTTAAAGCGGTGGTTCAGAGCGGTGTGGTGCGGGCGGACTAGAGCTGACCCTGGGTGGTGGAGAACGAAGCCGAGGTCCCATCCCGGCGCTGCCTCACCCAGACTCCTCTCTGAGCACCAAGAATCTGCTTGAGTCCCCTGGACGAAAACAGTTCCCTATTCTCACAGTGCCCAGTGAGGAGGCCCTGGCACGGCACGGCACAGCATGGCACTGCCAACTAGGAGGTGGGCCACACAGAGTCACTTGTGCCCACAAAGGGGGTATTCACAGGTGAAAAGTGGGACCTCTCTCCAGCTAGGCTAAAGTCAACCGCTTCTCATCTGACCAACCTCCCTATGTCTGACCTTGCTCCTACTGACTGATGGGATGAAGCAAAGCAAAAAGAACAGAACCAGTGCTTACCAAGCTACCACTGGCCCCACCCACCATGGCCCCGAGGAAAGGCAGCTCCCTTGCCCACCCTTGAATGGGAAGGCAAGAGGGGCATCTAGAGATTCTAGGGAGCTGGGAACATCCCCAGCACTCAGCAGGCGACACTCCTGACGGCACTGGCCAAGAAGCCACCATGGTTTTCTGAGGATGCCAGGAAGCCAGTGTCACTCGCAGGGTCCAACCGCATGTGCTCGGCCTTGCAGTCCACTTTCCCTCCTGTAGAGCAAGGCGCTGGGCCTAGGTGGTCTCCTCAGACCCCTCTGGTACAAAAGGTCACCCGGGTGCCTAGCAGTGGACAATTATAAGGTGGGACCTGGCCCCCAGGGTGACTTTCCCTCCCCTGGCACACTGCTAGGCATGTGGTTTAGACTCCCTGACCTTTCATGTCACTGGCCATGTGGTTTGGACCCTCCCCTGACCTGTCCTCCCCTGGCATGTTGCTAGTCATGTGGTAGACCCCCTAGAGCTGGAACGAGGGAGCCAGAGAATAGCCTCATATGACTCCCACACAAGCCCTTACACAACCACTCCGTTAAGCATTAAGCCCTAGAAATGACATCTAGGCCCAGAAAAGCAGCAAGGCCAGGTGGGGGGCGGGGGGATGCCACAGCTGACATCAGGACCAGCTGTGATGACTAATGACCCCCTGCCCTGGTGCTGGCCAATCAGTGCAAACCATGACCCTGAAAGGACCCACCTGGAGAGTTGATGAACAGTCTGTTGAGACCCTCCCCTGAGAATTCCAGATAAAACCCTCAAGACAAAGGACTCCCTCTCCCTCTCTCTGTGACTCTCTTTCTCTGTCTCCTGGGATGTCACTCCTGGGATGTCTTCCACAGGTGACGAGTGGATCATAGAGCCTCTGTCACCAGTGACACTGCCGAGCGGTCTTTGGTCCCTCAATTTTCATGGGACAGAGTCACTCTGATGACTGCTAGACAGGAAGCCCATGGCACGAGGAAGACACCAGGCCATGTGGACAGTGCTCTGGTGATTATCTTTTTAGACGAGACCGGGCGCGTTCAGGGTAGTACGGCCATAGATTGATTATGTTTTTAAATGAAGACTGTAAATCATCCCATTTTCCAGCTGCACATAAACTAAGTCTCACAGAAGCCAGGACACCCTGCCTGGCCACCGGCAGTCAGGAAACCTTTGTCCCCAGACCTTCAAAAGGGGAGGAGTCTTCCGTGTCCCTCTACGAGGGGCTGAGGAAAAGGGTCCTGGGATGAAGAACCCCCCGCCCCACCATGGGCCAAGTCCAAGGACTTGGGCACATTTTCTTCGTAGGATTTCCCACCATTTGCAATTATGCGTTTATTTGTTTATTTGTTTATGGTCAACCCCTCCCATGGCACTGTAGGCTCCATGAGGGTTTATCATGTTATCACCTAGCACAGTGCTTGGGGTCTTCAACAACTACTGCTTTAAAAGTGGGGAATGTGAGACTCTCCTAGAACCACTTACGAGGGAGCTACCCACTTAAAGAGCTTCATGTCCCTTGGGGGCCACATAGCAATCAGGACTGTGCCCTTAGGACCACAGAGGTGGACAGCACACTCTGCTGGGAGGCAGGGCTAGGGAAGGACACCCAGAAGGCAATGCTCAGCCCAAGTCCTCAGGAGACGAGTGACAAGATCTCACAAGTAACGAGAGGGCTCATGAGTCAATAGAGCACATGGCAAAGCCAACCAATGGGAAAGCAAGCCTCCTGGAACCCTGGAGCCAGAGCCAGAGGCCAGGACAGCATCACTGGGTAGGAGGGGGTGCATCAACTTACCGCCCAGAATGCAAGGAGTTCAAAATTTTTACTGGGGTGGCCATTCAGTATGCACTGACTGAGCACCCAAAGAGATGTGTGAGGGAGAACAGGGGGGACTTGGTGATGGTCTGAGGGAGAGTGGGAAGGAAGGGAAATGTATGATGAGTCCTTTGTTTCTGGCTCAGGCAACCTATCACTTGCTGAGACAAGGGCGGGCCAATGCGGGGAGAGGAAGACAACCAGTTCTGCAATGTCGACTTTGATATACTATGGGATATTCCGATGGAGATGTCCAGGGCCGGAACTGAGACTGTTATAAAACAGGTTCCGGTGGCCATGGCAGTGGGAACGTCACTAGCGCTCACCATACTCTGTGCTCCTCTGTCCTGGCAGTAAGGCGGCCACAGGACTAGTTCCTGGCTAACAGGCTGTGAGCAGACGTGATGGGTGTGACTTCTAGACTCTGAGTAAAAGCCACTGCACAGCCTCGTCTCCCCTTCCCCTGCAAGCTGCGTGTTGCAGGGGCGGCACGGCTGTGAGTCGGAGGTGGCGTGGTTCCCTGTGTTGTGGTTTGAAAGGAAGCTGCCCTAGGGATGGCCGCTGCGCCCACGGTGAAAGTCGCTTAGAAACAAAGACTGTATTCAGGCACTGAGACTCATGGCATGGTTGTGACTGCAGCCCAGTCCCTCCTGGCCTTCCCGATATGGAAGTCATCAGGGTACGGGTAGTAGCTGAAGTCAAGCTGGATAAGGTGAGTGTGCACAAGCTTTTAGCTGCCCACACACCTGAAAGATATGACATAATTTTAGTAACAGGATCACACTCCAGTAATGACCGTTGAGAAGAGCCCCCCCGCCATCCCTCTCTGGGATGTGTATCGTAATCTTGGGAGGAGGAGGCTATACAGAAAATTGAAATCCCCTCCAGGGAATTCTGACACCTTTGTGTTCATCCTCTACCCCCACAATCTGAGAATACCTGGGGTGACATGAGGAGAGAAGCAGATCTTGAACATGAACCCCAGTTCTGCTTGTTACTCAGAGTCAGACGCGACAAGCCGCGCTTGTGAACCGCCCGTGGGCACCACCTCTCCAGTACTCCTGCGTCACCTGATTAATTCATCACGTCTATTAAGCTCCCTTGGCGTCTCCAGTTCCTCACATTAACTCCCGTATGCTTACCTAGGGACTCTGAACACGCAAAAGGCAGAAGTTGGAGGCTGGAATTAACGATGTGAACAGCTCAGTAAGAAGATACAAAAGTCACTGTTCCCATAGCAACACTCCATACCTCACGGAGCACATGCCTGCAGGGTCTGCTGAAAAGGTGATCCGAGACGCAGGACATGGCCAACTACTCAGAACCAATGGGAAGGAACTCTCAAACCCTTGCTTAGGAACCCACTCCCCAGGCCTGCTGACACAGCCTGCGTCCCTCTGCAGCATGGCAGGGACCACTTGCCACCCCTCTCTCTGGGCCTTCACATCAGCATGACGGGCCCGGAGGCCCTTCTCTGGGAGAGGGCAGCGCCCTGCTCATGAAAGCTCTGTCCCTTGCTCAGGCCTCAGCGAGGGTCCTGCCAATCTCATCCACTTGCAGACTTCCCTGGATATCCATGCTGAAATCACTTGCTCCCTTACAGCACTTTTTAAATGCACTTCCATTGTCAACACACGGCATCACACTAGTTGTTTCCACGTCTGTGGTGCTTGCCAGGCAGCAGCCCCGCAAAGGTACGCACTGTGTGTCACCCTCCTTTTATCCCCAGCCCTGGGAACAGGTCTGAAGAAGGGCCTCGACGGTAAGATGACCTCAAATGAATGCATGCAGGGAGGTCTGCAAGTTTATTCTGTCAAATATTTCCACCAAGGACTCGTTAGAAGACAGAAAAGGTAACGACCAGGCTTGCCGAGGTCAAGAAGCAGAGGCACGGAATGGCGGTATGGCTCCGTTTTTTGATGTCACTGCTGACAGCTTTCAAGCCCCAGGCCTCCCTCGTCCCCTTCTGTCTGCACCTGGGCAAGCTGATAAGCCTAGGTGCTCCTTTGGTGCCAGCACGAAGTTCAAGCCACTTAAGCCCTGGCCTGCATGGAATCCCTAACCACCTTTATAAAACCCCACACGGTTCTCCCTTTCCTGCTCTCACAAGTCATCTTCAGACCAGTTAGGAAAGCATGCCCTGTTCTCCCCAAGAAGTCTCATTATGTGGTCTCAACATCCAAACCACGTTTTAGGTGGGGTCTATCCTGGTACATTGAGGTGGCCACAGCACAGGGACATCAGGGATGGGCCGTAAGTGCAAGCACAGTCTCTCCAGCAGGGCACAGCCACACGAGCAGAGGCACATGTGGAGGTGAGGATGCCACCTTACTCTGTACTCCAGCCCGCATCCGTCCCCCTCATGGTGCCCACTCCGAAACACTGTGTTCAAATCCAGACCCCGTGTTGTACAGGGAGCAGAGACCAACTGTATCATGCTCAGAGCAGGCATCTGGGCTGTGAGCAGCCTGGAAATACTTCCTGTGGGGAACACACAAGGAAACTGGGGCTATTCCCCCAGACTGAAGATTGCCTTTGAATTTCTGAAAGAAAGGAACGAGGCTTCTTCATTGAGGTCAACAGAGAAAAGCAGGCTTTCGACAATGTCAGAAAGACCTTTCTAAAATCGAAACATGTCCAGAGATGAAAGAGGCTGCTTCTGGCAGCAGCAGGTCCCAGTCATTGAAAGTCCAAGCAGGTGGCACGGGACAATCTCACTCTCCAGGGACGCCATGGAAGAGACTCAAGAACTGACAAAGGATCCGACCTTCACATTTGTTCCAACCCTGGAATTCTCCGACCCAGTTCAACAACTCCCTTACCTCCAATAAAAACTGCAGTGCTCAACAGTCTGACCAGAAAAGGACATGGGAGTTCAAGGACTGGTTTGCAGTCACGTCCTACTTAAACTGAACCTGAATCCTGGCCAAAGAATCAGTAAGCTTAACAGATGTACGTGTGAGCACGTGTGTGTGAGCGCACAAGCGAGTGTACATGTGAGTAGCTGGTGGTGGAGGGGGAGGAATACAGATCACAGAATAGAAATTGTTAGGTTATAAATTCATAACTGATCCCCCACAACAGAAACAAACTAGTCTGGGACACCCAGAGAAAAGCAGTTGCCAATGGGGACTCAATTCCGCCCTTCCTGGGAGAGAAACACTAAAAGGTGATTTTCCAAGTTTCACTGAGAGTCGTAAAGATGTGGCACGAAGTTAAAAGCAAGCCAAGTTCTGTTCCAGGAAGCTCTGTGTCTGCACCCTGCGTGCGGCGTGACTTGTGCGTGCACCTCCGAGAACAAACACCTCCTCTGCGCCCCCCACACTGTACCTTGTTCCCCCCTCCCCCCCGCTTTGTCTCCCCCACACACTGGCACTGCAGGCCAGGACTCCACGCTGCAGACAGAGCAGGAATAAGGGAAAGTGGAGTGACCAGCCCCTGGTGAGGGACAGAAGCCTGAGCAGCATCAAGGGGATGATGGACCCAGGGCTCCAGGGTCACTGGGAGAGCACTCCTGACCTTACAGCGGAGGGAAGGAGGGGAGCGCAACCAGAGGTGCAGGGAGGGGAGGGGGCTGTGCCGGACGGACACTGGGGAGGGTCTGGCCCTGACAGGCACAGAGTCATTGCTAATTCCAGATCCCAGCATCTGCACTGAAGCCAGCGGGAGCAAGTAGCACAGGCTGTCCCTCATTAACCAGAGAGGTCCTTCTCCATCTTGCCAGCCTGGACGGTAAAGGCCAAGAAAGGAGTCCCAGAGGTTTGGGATGACTTATCGCTCTGGCCTGCCTGGTTCTCAAGACATTTCCTTTGGCGGCAGCCTCCCCTGATTCCCGAGCTGTTTCCTGCTGCTTTTCTCATTTCACCATCCCCTTTGGAACTATTTCCTGTTCCATTTTCTTTCTATGGGGGCTGTACTCTTCTTCCTGCCTCTGTAGCCCTTGGAAATAAATAAACAGATAAGGGCAAGCCCCTGAGGCAGCACAGTGGCCCTACGGCTCCTCCCAGCCCCAGAGCACGATGCTGCAGGGCTCCCAGGGACAACCAGGCGGCAGTGGTGCCACTGCAAACGTGACCAGGATCATGGCCGATGGCTCCAGACACCCCAAGAGCAGGCTGCAAGGGCATCCCTCGCTTCCCCACCCTACAACTGCACATGGGCTCTCAGGGGCTGCTACAGGCAATCCTTAGGAGAAGTTACAGGGCCCTGTTGCTATCACAGGATTTTGTCCATAAGAGGTTTTTAAAGATGTAGTGGCATAAGACCGTTAGCTATAAACACCTGACACGGTTTGTTCCTGCTCAGTTAGCGAGGGCTGACCACAAACCAAACACAGTTAAGCCATGGCAGACGCTCCCCCAGCACAGGATGGGCAGTGAACAAAGCCCACCGATGGGCCAGGTGTTTAGAACTTAGAGCTCCTTTTCTCTGTTTATAGGAGAGAAATAAAGGCATTAACTTATTTTAAGTCAATGATGGAACGCTTTGCTTCCTTTTCCTTCTCTCTGAAGATGAGAGCCTCATCCGTGATGATCATCTCCCTTTTCTGCACTGGACCCTTTTGCAACCGTGTGTGTCTTTCCGCCTCTTTTAAATGAGACCTAAGCTTTTATTTTCTGTATATTTATCCCCTGGCTCCAAGTCTCTATTTGTTTTTATTTATTTTAACTTTGTGTTATTTTAGTGAACACCACAAATTCTCTAGGAATAAGGGAAGGGCTTAATTAAGATGATAATAAATATCAATAATAACAGCACATTAATATCATTTGCTTAGCACGTGCCAGGTACTGTTGTCAGCGCCTCCTGTATATAAACTCATTCGGTTGTCACAGCCCCGGGACAGGGTGTCGGGCAGGGCCAGGGTTTGAACCCGAGCAGTTTTCCTCCACAGGCCACACCCCAACTCCTTCCACTGCACGTGGAAACATGAAGACCAGTGAATTACCTAGTTAACTTACATACAATGGTGAAGCTCTCAGGCTAAACACTGAGGTTAGCTCCAAATGAGCTGCAGTATTTTTCTTCAAGATCTCCAGTGAAAAATATACTACTATAAACACACTTCTTATTGCAAGAGACACCCCACTTCTCTAGTCCAATTCCAGACTGATGTGACTAAAAACTGCCATTTTTTACTTCCTACCATGTGCCAGACTCTATGAAGAGCACATTAATTAATTCGTCCGAATCCCCCGATTGCTGGTCATCATGTTTCCAAATATAGTACCAGCCGCTTAACCAGGTATGGATGGGCTCATGGACAAGTCACCTAATTTCTCTGTGTTGGATTTTCTCACCTTTAAGATGGGAAAACTACGGTAGCTAGTTTCTTATACAGTAGTTGCCTGCATTAGGGGCTGGCACTCAAACAGAACTTAGATTAGTGGCTAGCACCTAGTAATTGCTCAGTTAACATCAGCTATCACTGTGGCTGATGCCGCTACTATTATCTGGCACAGACAACTGTATAAAGCAACCTGTTTATCTATTGAAGGAATAACAGTAGCTTTTACTATACAAGAAACTGAAATGCAGTATCTCCATTCCGAAGGGTCTAAGTCTCAAATCACTCTCTAAATAAATGAATTAGCCCCCGTGTGCAAGGGGTCAAGGCGGGGCCACAGAGCCAGACTTACCGGGTGAGTGGGTGTGTTACCGCCACAGCTCGTACACAGCTCTGCAGAGGAGAAAACACCCTGCGTGTTTTTCATTCTCCCTCCTCCCCCCAAACCTAGCAATAAGCCAAGGTCTGCTTTCACCATCAAGAAGTGGAGATCTTAATACAAAAAGGCATTAGTGGAAGGAAGGAAATTAAAAAAAAAAAAAAAAAAAAGACCTTACATTTTTCATCCCTTTATGTGAAATCTATTTTTTCCCCAACAATAACAACAACAACTACCTCCCCACAAAAGGTTGGAATCTAAACCATTAGGGCAGGGCTGCCAAAACAACTCCATAAACCAAAAAGATTTACCCAGAACCCTCTAGTGCGCCGGGTACTAAAGAATGTACAAGGACAAAAGAATTTCAAAATTGAGAGAGACCAGAAAAAATTATCTGTTACTAAAGCTTATGTATTTTCTTATACTTCCTCTCTTTTATATTCTATAAAACCCTGTAAGGTTCATGTTATCCTCGTTTCACAAATCGAGAAACCGAGGCTTGGGCAAGACAAATAAAGGATGACGTTCACACAGCCAGTCAGCTGCAGAGCCAGGCTGAGGTTCACGTTTGGGAACGCTAAGCTCATCAACGGTCCACCCACCTCTGCCTCCCACTGAACTCCTGGGACTCAGGCTGGGACTGGACTGCTCTTGAACCCCCGGGAAATTGGCTTCCTCTGCTACGGCCACTGAGAGAAGGTCAAATCATTTCCAGGAATCCAGGGACTCCAGTCCCTCCAGATGGGGGTCCAGGCTCTGCTAGGACTGTGAACAAAAAGGCAGTGGGATTGCTAAGGGGCCCAGAACACAACTGTTACTCATCCCGGTCCCCAGAGGAGGGGTAATAGGGAAGCAACTCGGATCCAGCCCTCAACACCCCGAGATGCGAGGGGAGCTAATGTGAGGTTTGAGTGGACAGAAGAAGACGAAAGGCCTGAGACTGTTCAGGGTCAAAGAGCTCCATGATCCACTAGGTGGCCCTAGGCCCCCTGTGAGGCATCTCATTTTGGGAAAGGGGCACCAATCTAAATTCTGGAATGAAAATCTTCTGTTAAAAGACAGGCTGAGCTTATTTATCATCTAGAGAAGGGGAAAGAAGAAAAGCAAAGATAAGAACATATGGCCCAGTTTGTGCAACACTTCCTGGCATATGTAAATTCATTTCCTTTCTGTAATTGTCCTATGAGGTCCACCAGGAACAAACAGAGCAAGATACACAGATGAGCCCTGTACCGAGGCCACCTGTGCAGAGCCCTGACTGGGTTCTTTTATTAACAGTGAGTTAATTCAGTACAAAAAAAAAGAACAAGCTTGGTGACTGCTTCATTTTCACAATGACAGATCACATCTTCCAAAATGGCTAAGTGTGGAATAGAAAAGGTTTGTTAGGACAGGGTGCAGCACCCTCTACACCTCAGTGGACTTCGTTCTGAGTTTCATGTTGTCGAACACCATGGCATCACAGCGACGGGCTGATGAAACGGCATCCATGTGGCATCCATCTTCCCTGTCTTTGCCTTGAAACTGCAAACAAGATCAAAATCCCATCTCCCCCCTCACTGGCTACCACCATACCCTCAGACCACCTTAAGAAATGGCCTCATGCCCTGACTGGTGTCCCTGTAACTCCGTGGGTTTGGCATTATCCTGCAAACTGAAAGGTCGCCAGTTTGATTCCCAGTCAGGGCACATGCCTGGGTTGCAGGCCAGGTCCCCAGTCAGGGGCATGCAAGAGGCAACTGATTGATGTTTCTCTTGTACATCGATGTTTCTCTCCCTCTCTTTCTCCCTCCCTTCTTTCTAAAAATAAATAACCTTCTAATTCTGGAAGTTTAGGAAAATCCTCCAAATGGTTCAGAGCACTCCCCGCCCCAAGAAACCTTCTTCAGTCCATCTGATCCAGGTCTGCTTACCCGGAAACAAGATCACTTCCCTCCTCAGGTCTCACTGGACAATCAGAACAACCCCTCCCCACTTCCACACTGTCTCTAAAGCTTCCAATATTGAAATTAGCGTAGACACCGTGGGCTGAGAATATATTCTGGGGAAATTACTAATCTGGAAGGAAGTACTTACATTTCAGTTAAGAAAAAACTGAAGTTCCCCATTCATGTCAGATCATTCTTATCTTTACCAATAAAATGGACTACATTAAAAAGGAGAGTTTTAGTCCTGGCCAGGTGGCTCAGTTGATTGGAGCATCATCCCATACACCAAAAGGTTGTGAGTTCAATCCCTGGTCAGGGCACATACCTAGGTTGCAGGTTCAATCCCTTGTTGGGGCGCATATAGGAGGCAATCAATCGGTATTTCTCTCTCATGTCAATATTTCTTCTCTTCCTCCTGCTCTCCCCACCCTGCTTCCTCTCTCTCTAAAATCAATAAACACATCCTTGGGTAAGGATTAAAAAAAAAAGGAGTTTTATAGTTTATCCCTGTATCTTAAACAGCCCCTTCAGTTTCATTTTCCCAAATGTTGGGTATTTTATACGGTTCATTTTACAGGCTGTACAAATCAGAAGCTGTGGCAAAGAGGACTTGGTGTCCCTTCTGTCTACTCTTCTACAGAGCAGTGTGACAGCTCACAATGACCTCACTCCAGTTAAAGGGGAAAAAAGAGGAACGAGAAGAAAAAAAAAGGAAAAGGAAAGAAAGGACAGGATGCACCGGAGTATTGGGAAGATCTGTTCTGCAAAACAAAGAATAATGAGGATTTTGGAATGCTCAGTGTCTCTGAACTTAGAATAAAGAATGGAAAAAGCAGCTTGGTCGGAGAATGTTCCATCATGATAATCTGATTAGTGGAACACGAAACTCTGAGCACATCTGCAGTAACACTGGGGAGGATTAAGGATGCTGCAGGGACATTCCCCAGAACCACGCCGTGAAGACAGAGAGACCTGAGCTGAAAACAAGCTTCTGGCACCTCTGCGTCCTGCTTCAGGAGCAAAGCTGTGGTCTGGAGGGGTTTTTGATCCATTTTGGTTTTTCCCCTTTGATCTCGGAAGTCACTGACTGACCATGAGTAATAAGGTCAATTTGTGCTGATTTATAAAAACCAGCTCTCTAACTTCAGAGCTGTGTCACAAATTATGTTAGCCCTCTACTCGGAGGGCATGTAGTTATCAGAACTGAGCTGACCAGGCCTGAGCGCCAGATGCAGAGGGACACAGTGGGGACAGTGGCTTCACGTTCTTCCTTCGGGCCTGAGTGTTGGAAGTAAACTTTCACTCTAATTTCTCTAAAAGGGGCTTCACATACCCATTTCCATATCTGGACACCCACCTCTCCATTCACAAGTGCCCCTTCCTGCCTCTCCTCGATGGCTTTCATTCAGATTTGTAACCTCTTTGTCTTCCTGTGCAGGCCTCTCTCCCCTGAGCACTCCAGCTCCGAAGGCATCACACCAGAGCTCTCCCACGCCGCCACCCTTCTGACACCTGCCACAGTGCTAAACCTTAGTTAAACCTTCTCTCTCCCGAATGCCTGGACTGCCTTCCTCAGCAGCCTGCTGGGGCACACTAAGGCCCCCAGAACTTAAAAGCTGCCGCAGAGCTGCTGCCCAGACTCGCTCCCCTCCTCCGACCCTTCCGTGCTGGCTTCCTGACCACACTCCCATAAACAGTGAATTCAAACAAACTCTCCACTGGGCTTTGATGTGCTCCATGGGGATCCTCAAGTCCAGGCCACTCTCGGATCCACAGGGGAATGCGTGAAAAGACACTTAAGCCACTAGATAAAAATACAAACCATGTACCGCTTACTTAAAGCTCCATCAATGGTTGCACATTCTAATATCCCCAGGATAAAACCCCAATCCTTAGCACAGCTCTCAATCCTGTATAGCCTGACCCTGCCCGGCCCTCCAGCCCTGGTCAGCAGCTTGATGGGCTCCAGCAACACTGGTTAGACCTCAGTATCTAGGGCACAGCGAGCTCCTTCAACCCCCAAACCTTCATGCCCACTAGGCTCTTAGCCTAAGTCCCACCTACTCACCAATCTTCAACTTAAATGTCACTCTCTCAAGGAAGCCTTTCTAACACCGTCACATAAACACCAAATGCCTAGTAACACGGCCCTTATGACACCTGTAATTAATTAACCATCTGTTCAATTATCTGATTAATGTCTATCTTCACTGACATTCCATGAGGACAGAGACCACAGCTGTTTTTCTAACCCCTGTCTCCCCAGCACTTAGGGCAAGATGGCTCACAGTTGGAATTCAATTAATCTCTGCTGATTGAATGGGCAAATGAAGTGCTGGTAACAACTTCATCTACCTGAGTCCTCTGACTGGCAGTATTAGCTGAGGCTTTGCTTCTGATTCCCCCACCTTTCCATGTTAGGTTCCTTCTTTAGATATCTGCCTCCACAGCCATTACCCCTATTCAATCTTTAAAGGAAATTTTAAATTATCCATGTAACACTATGAAAAACCATAAGAATACAATCAATCAGAGAGGCACTCCCCCTATTATCTTGTCCTAATGCTTATTGAAGTGACTGAACTGAAAAGCCGCAAAAGATAGCAGAAAGAAATGGGATTCTGTCTCTGGAAACTATTACTCTAAGCTTCGCAGATTTTACTTGCTTTCCATGCAAACTGAGATAGAGTCCCAGTTGAGTGAAACCTCATTGGCAGCTGGGAGTGAATGGTGCAGCCCGCACTGCAGTGAGCACGCTGTCAATACCATGGGAAGACCCAGGGCGAAGGACACGCCTGGACGGGATGGACAAAGCGGTGCACTTGTAAATTAGATGAATGCCAGGAAACAGTTAGAACTTCCCCTTCTTACTAAACACTTCAAAGATGCGTGCTTGTTTATTATCAACCTTTTACCCCGCCCCCGGCCTTAAAAAAATCACATAAACAAATCTTTTCTCTCCAACAAAGGAAGGCCCTAATAAAGAAATCACTGTGATATGAAATGTATTCCAAGGACATGAGCTCAACCAATGTCTCGGCAAGTTCCTCGACTCTAAATTTACATGAAGAGTAAACACCTGACTCTAGGAAAGGCTTAATCTCAGAGATACCACTTGGAGACAGGAAAAAAGTCTAAGTGACAGAATTAAATTAGTTTCCCTCCCAAAGGCATAATTAATAGAAATAGCCTCTAGCCGGCTAACCACAAATACAAGACTTGCCCTTTATGGCTAACGGCGAGGGGACGAAAGTCCAGGAAGTGAGGTGAAACGGCCCTCCGTGCCGGCCAGCAAAGACTGTGGCGTGGCGGGAACCACAGGGGCGGGGCATTCCAGCAACAGCTCTATGTGAGCTGCAAACTTTCTTCTGCAGTTTCCTCTTATTTCCTGTGTGGGGCAGACAATGACGTAAGGGATGCTGGCCCCAGGGAGCTTTCCAGAAATCCAGACTCCTGGTAAGGCCCAGCTGAGGTGAGCTGTGCCAGGCACATTCCAGACTATGGGCCAGAGATGCCACCTGGGTACACGTGGTCTCCCCCACTTCAGACCCTCAGGCATCTGAGGCCCTGATCACCAGCACCAGGTGATCAGCGGGCCCGTCCAGCTCAAGGTTCAGCAGCTAAAACTGCTTGCTCCCATTTCTGTCCATTGCGCACTATCTCAGAATCATAGAATCCCGGGGTGAAGGGGCAAAATTTCCCCCAGTCCTTGCTCCAATGCTTGATTTTCCTCCACAACCAAGCTTGTGTATAAACACCAAGCACTAAAACATTCTGCGATTAACCTGACAGAAACATCTCCAGACCAGGAGGGGCAGCCTGGTAGAATGCCATCAGACTGGCCTGAGGTCAAGATCTTGAGTCTCTTCATCTCTCTGAGCCTGACTTTCCATATATAATCATAGTGAATAATGTTAGCGAATAATATTAGTAAATAGTAAATAAACATCTGTTGAGCACTTACTATGTACCAGTCACTGTGCTGAGCACTTTACACTAATTACATAATTCAAACCTCCCAAGAACCTACTGAGGTGAGTACTGTATTGTTCCCATTTTACAAAAGAAAACCAGGATCTGGAGCATGTGACTTGCCCATTAAACTTACACAGAGGACACCTCTAGAAATCCAGGCTTAAAAATAAAAAGTTTAAAAAGTGAAATTAAAAACAAATTTATCGAGCAAAAACATCTGTGGCCATGCACTCAGCCCAAGTCCGAGTTCACAGATCCATTCCGGGCAACTTACTAAACCAAGAAACAAGTAAAATAGAAACAGCAGCCACCAGGGGGAAACATCAGAAACCAGAGTTGCTGCAATATGTTATCAAAATACTAAGTTTGCAACAAAATATTATGAGACATGCAAAGAAACAGGAAAATATGACCCATACTCAGGAATTAAAGCAGTAAATGAAAACTATTTTTGAATGTACCCAGATGTTGAATTTAGCAGAGAAAAACATCAAAGTGGAAATTATAACTACGTCCAAAGAACCAAAAGAGAACATGTTTAAAGAGTTACGAGAAAATATGACAACAATGATTTGATGAAGGCTTTCAAATGGGGTATATAACATTTTTAAAAGGACTGAATGAAAATTCTTGAGTTAAAGAGTTTGATAACTGAAATAAAAAGCTCACTAGAGGGGTTCCACAGAAGATTCAAGAGGGCAAAAGAAATAATCAAGTGAACTTGTATATAGAGAAATAAAAATTGTTCAATTTGAACAAAGAACAGAAAAAAAATGCAGAAAAGTTAACAGAGTCCCAGAGACGTGTGGGACAACACCAAACAGACCACACCCATGAAGTGAGAGTCCCAGGAGGAGAGGGCGAGGGGAGATGGAAGAAAAAGTATCTGTAGAAACAATGACTGAAAATGTCCTAAACATGATAAAAAACCATTGATCTACACATGCAAGAAGCTCAACAAATCCTAAGCAGGAAAATACAAAGAGAGTTACACTTAGACAAAGCATAATCAAATTCTTGAAGGACAAAGAGAATGAGAAAATCTTAAAGGCAGCAAGAGGAAAACAACTCATCGTGTGCAAGGGAGCATCAATATGATTAATGGCTGACTCATCAAAAAACAATGGAGGCCAGAAGGCAGTGGGATGACATGTTTGAAATACTTAAAGAAAACTATCAACCGAGAATTCTATAGCTAATAAAACAATTCTTCTATGAAAACATATAAAGACATTTCCAGATAAACAGAGACACAGAGAATTCATCATTCACAGACTCGTCATGTAAGAAAGTCTAAAAGGAGTCCTTCAGGCTGAAGGGAAACAATGCCAGATGGTAATCTGAATCTACAGGAAGAAAATGAAGAATACCATAAATGTTAAATACATGTGTTAACATAAAAGACCAAATACACTTTTTCTAATTTCTTCTCTTAACTTTTTTAAAAGACCAAATTGTATAATGCAAAAATTACAACACTATTATTGTGATTAGTGTATACATGTAGTAAAAATGAATATATTATTAGCACAGAAAAGAGGGAGTGGAGCTTAATAGAGCAAAGTTTCTGTTTTACAGGAATTAAGTTCCTATTAATCCGAAGTAGATGGTGATAAGGTAAGCAGCACATTGTAAACCCTAGAGCAACCACTAAGAAAATAAATGTAAATATACAGCAAAAAAAAAGTCAACAGAAGAATAAAAATGATACACTAAGACATATTTATTTAAAATTAAGAAGGCAATCAAGGAAGAACATAGGTATAAAAAAAGACAGAAGACATATAGAAAACAAATAAGAAAATGACAAATGTAAATCCATCCATATATTAAATATGAATAATATAGACATCTAAACAAAGGCAAGGATTTTCAGATTGCTGGCAAAGAATCAAACTATATGCTGTCTAAAAATGACACACTTTAGATTCAAAGACATAGGATGTTAAAAGTAAAAGAATGGAAAAAGCTATACCATAAGAAACCTGGAGCGCCTATGTTAATAAGAGACAAAAGAGACTTTAACATAAGAATTATTGTTGGAGAGAAAGGGGGACTTTCCAAAATAATAAAAAGGCAATACATCAGGAAAATATAACAATTACACATGCACATGCACCTAGAAACAGCCCCTGAGAATACATGAAACAACAGCTAAAAGAATTAAAATAGAGGATTCAAAACCTATTGTTGGAGATTTAAATAGTCCATTCTCAATAACTGATAGAACAACTACACAGAATCATTAGCAAAAACACAGAAGACTTTAACAACCCAATGAATCAACTTGATCTAAATGGTATACATAGAACAGTCCATCCAAAGACTGCAGAATATACCACAAGGCACAGATTCGGCACACTGATGTACGCATGGAAGACTCCTGGGGTAGATTATATGCTAGTCCACAAAACAAGTCTCGATTAATTTACAGGGTCTGAAATCATAACAAATAGGTTCTCTTTTTAAAACTAAAAATTAACAACAGAAAGAAACCTGGGAAACCTCCAAAAATTTGGAAATTAAACTACATGTTTTTAAATAATCCAATGGCCAAAAAAGAAATGATGGGGAAATTAGAAAATATTTTAAACTGAATGAAAATGAAAACATAGTATATCAAAATATGTAGGATATAGTTAATGCAAAGCTTAGAGGGAAATTTATAGCTTTAAATGTCCATATCAGGAAAGAAGGCCTCAAGCAAATAGCCTATACTTACCCTTTACCTAAAAAAACTAGAAAGAGAAAAGCAAGCTAAAACCAAAACAATCAGAAAAAAGAAAATAAAGAAAGGTTAGAGAAGAAGTCAGTGAAAGAGAAATCAGGAAAACACTGGAGAAAACAAGAAACCAAAAGTTGGTTCTTTGAAAGGATCTACAATATTGACAAATCCTTACCTATACTGATGAGAGACAGAGAGAGACAGAGAAATTACAAAATAATTCATGAGGAAAGGACACCAATACCAACCCTACAGAATAGCTTTATGCCAACAAATTAGCCAACTTAGATAAAATGGGAATGTCTAGAAAGACATAAATTACCAAAATTGACCCAAGGAGAAATACATTATCTCAATAGATCTATAACAAGAAACTGAATTCATAATTTAAAATCTTTCCACAAAGTGAAGCACAAGCCCAGATGATGTTGGCTGGTGAATCCTATCAAATTATTTGAAGTAATAGCAATCCTTCACAAAATCTATCAGAAACTAGGAGGAATACTTCCCAACTCATTCTATGAAACCAGACATTACAATAAAAAATTTTTAATTCTTAACAAAACGTTACTAAACCCTACCTACCAACATATAAAAAGAATTACACAGGATAACCAAATGGGAATTTATTATCCCTGAAATGCAAGGCTGGTATAATCCAAAATTAATTAATGGAATATACCCATTTACAGACTAAAAGACAAAAACCACACATCATCTCAATAGACCAGATAAAAACTCTCAGTAAACTAGGAAAATTAGGAAACTTCTTTCACCTGATAAAATGCATTTATTAGGTTTTTAAAACCTACAGCCAACATCACATGAAAACGGTGACAGACTGAATACTGTTCTCCTAAGACTGGAAACGGCAAAGCTACGCTTCTGCCACTTACATTCAGCAACGCACTCTTGGTTGCAGGCAGTGCCACAAGGTCAATGAATCATCATCATCTTCATCATCTAACTGACGAAAGGCATCCAGATTGGAAAGCAAGAAGTGTAACTGTCTGTCTTTATCCACAGATGGCATGATCTTGTATGTGGAAAATCCCAAAGAATTCACACAGAAAACTGATATAACTAATCCCTTCCCAGAGGTCCCACCTCTAAGTACCACCGTGCTGGGTCGGGGATGGAGCACATGAATCGGGGGGAGGAGGGACACAAGCATTTAGTCCGTTGTACCTAAAGATCTGCCCAAGAAAAATGGCAACATAGGTTCACACAAAAACACACACGAATGTCCGTAGCAGCGTTATTCAGAACAACGCCAAACTGGAACAACCCAAACGCCCGTCAGCTCACGAATACATGAACAGAAGGTGGTGCCCACGCAGCAGATTGCTACTCAACAATGAAAAGGAATTAACTATGTTGATACATGCTACAATGTGAATGAACCTCAAAAATGTTATTCTAAGTGAAGAATTCAGATGCTAAAGATTACACATTGTATGGTTCTATTCTTACAAAATTTTCAGAAAAGGCAAATCTATAGAGAAGAAAAGCAAATCAGTGACTGCCTATGACTAAGGGCAGGAGCAGGAATTAACTGTAAACAAGCACATGGGAACTTTTTGGAGTGATAGAAAAGTTCTAGAACTGGATTGTAGTGATAGTTTCATAACTCTATAAATTTACCAAAATCACGAAGCTGTGCATTTACCGTGGTGAATTTTTATAGATGTAAACTCTATCTCAACAAAGCTGTCAGGGGTGGGGGGAAGTCAGGTCATGTAAAAGTTATTTTTAAAGCATACAATGTAGCAGCTGCTGTTACATTGGTTGTTGGTGCTATTAAACACTATGGTGTCAGACCGTTCCCAGTGAGCAACCGTCAGGAATAAACTTTGCTACTGTTCTCATAAATGTTCTATTAAATGACTTTATATAAATCTTTAGAACAGTGTGTGGCTCTTGGTAAGCATTATGTAAATATTAACCATTATCGTTACCAATATTATTACTATCATCCTGAATGTCACTATTATTATTAATGTGACAGGCATGCCTTGAAGTGCTCTGGGACCTCCAGGGGTAGCCATTATGAACTCCTTCCCCAGAGGCTCCCAGCAGCCAGAATTGTTCCGATAAGGAGTCCCGCTGAGAAGTGGCCCCATTTCTTCCATTAGATAGAGAGGCTTTCAGCATTTAAAAAAAAAAAAAAAAAAAAAAAGGCCATCTTTTTCTTATTTGTTCCTTTGTTCTTAGAACCATCCAGATGCCTGGGGAAAAGGCCAATCCTAGTGGGTTTATGTAAATAAAAGGGAATCGTGAATGACAAGCCTTTTCATTCACAGAGCATTTATGAGAACAGTTGCAAAGTTTACCCTGGTCCCTAGGTTCTTGAGGTGTGCCCCTTCTGCCCACCCTACCAGTTCTGCTCACACAGCTCTCTGGAGCAGCTCTGAGGGGCAGGGTGGTGCTGTAGGAGCCCTGCTGCCCTGTACCCAGATGTGGCCTCTCCTAGCAAGCTCAGCCCCTTGGGCACACAGGTTTCGGCAACACCAGCCAGAGCTTCAGGGGTCTAGACTCGGTCTTGGTGCCACCGCTAGGGTATCCGGGGTGCTTCAGTGGGCCTGGGCCTCATCTTGGCCTCCAACTGAAAGTCCCCTTCCTCCTCACCCGGCTGACCCAGTATGTATTTGGGATTCTGCCTCAGTTTCCTTGCCCAGCACTGCTGTTCCTTGCAGCCCAAGGCCACCTTAAGCTTCCCTTCATGTAGCTGAAACCCATTCCCTGCATAAGAGGCAGAGTAGGACCTGCCACGAACAAGTACTCGGAAACGCTGGCCTCTCAGAGCACCCAAGAGGCTGCCAAGCCTCTTAAAAGCAGCGCTCTCCCACAGAACTCTGCAATGAGGGAAACATTCCGTATCTGTGCCATTCAAGGCGATAGCTACTAATCACATTTGGCTACTGATCACATGAAATATGGCTAGTGTGATCAAGGAACTGAATTTTCAACTTTATTTACTTTTAATTAATGTGAATTCAAATGGCCACATGTGGCCAGTGGCTACTGTATCGAATGGCACAGCTCTAAGTATGAACACTAACCAGCCTGGCAACCCCTCGGGGGCTGCTGGCAGCAGGGTTAGGTGCTCTCTAACCTCACGCCACTGCCTCTGCCCTGTTCCCGCACAGCACACGAGGGCCCCGGCTTCCTTTCCATCCTGCCAGGCCCACCACTGGACCAGCAGGCGGACACACGTAAACACCCCCCTGGGGCAGGAGGTGTGCTCACAGAGGTCTGAAGACCTCGGCTCGTTCTCTCAGCACCGCGTTCTCGGGGAGAAAACCCGGGGTGAGAGGCTACAGAGACAGCCAGGCCTGGGGTGCCAGCCTGAGGGATGGGTGAGGCCTCTGCTTTCTCTTCTTAAATCTGAATAAATAACTTGCTAGGAATGTTGTTATAATTCCACCACTATCTTAAGAGTTGGGGCCCAAAACAAAATACGAGCGCCACATCAGACAGTCAGAAGGGTATTATTATAAAATGGTTCGCAAGAACGAAAATACCAAAATAATGAGGAATATTAGATGAGATAAGAGTAAGTCGACTATGATTTTAAGCCATTAATTGTCACTTCATGAAAATTTTAAGAAAAGTAGCATGTTTGGAGACAGGCAGAGGAGCTGGCAGATGGACATCCACTGCTTTGGGACTAGTATGTCCTTTTAAAAGCCAATGTCGATTAATTGCTCACAGCATAACCACCTTGGATTGAAAAAATCAATATGCATTGAGGCAATTATTTTCTGTACCTCCTGCTTCTGAATTGGCAATGAGTTTTCATGGCTCAATTAGCTTTAATTAAAAAAAAAAAGAGCAACCATTCTGTATTTTTATCTGGGATATTTATTTATAACAAAAATGCAATATTCTTTCAAATTGTTTTAGAGAATCTGCAAAGGACAGTCTGGGAGTCCAGTGTTAGTGGCATACTATTAAAATGTTTTAATCCTCTGGTCTAGTAATCTTAGTGGTAATTATCCTTCGGAGATAATATTCAGAAAGAAAAATGATGTGCCTGAAGATGGTCTCAAGCATCATAATCTAAAATGGCAAAAACTGAAACAATCTAAAAATGTCCTATAAAAAAAGGAAATGATTATATATCCACTGCACTCAGGCGCACACTTGTCACTGCTCCAGTGAAGCTGCCCGTTGAGTTCACGGATGACCCTCCACGTTGCTGAATCCAGCCCTCATCTCACTGACCTAGCATCAGCATTTGACACAGGTGATCACTCTCTCTCCTGAGAAACACTCTGCTCATTCGCCTCCCACCCCTCCCTAACCCACAGCAGGAGCTTACAGAAAAGCAAACCCAGAGGCTTCCCCCCAAGGCCCTGCAGGCACAAGACTGAAGGGGGCGCTCACACGGGCCCCATGCACCCTTTACCTTCTCCTTGCAAGTAGAAGGAAGGAGCCAACCTGCTCTTGTGCTAATCACAGGCTTTATCCTCAGCTATCCCTTATCCATAAAATCAGACTAGCTGATAATCCAATAACTGCCAGATAATCCAATGGAGCTTGGAGATATACATTTTATGTCAAGTTCATCCAATTCTGTCTGACTTAGATTTTAACAACTTAGTTGCATTTCCTGACTGTGGAGCAATTGTTGAGGAAAGATCCCAGAAGTATACTTGGGAAGGAAGGGATACAAACTAAAACGGGAATAACTGGCACAGGTGATTCATAAAAAGGATGAGTAACTCTGAGTAGAAAGTAGGTTCCAAGAGAGGAGTCATGCAATGTAAAATTCTCTTCCTACTCCCCCGGAGTTTTAGAAAAGAGACAATTAGGAGCAACCTATTCAAGCGTTTAATCCTGGGAAGGCCAAGTGCCTGAAGAAGTAGTTCTAGGCCACGCTGACTCCACAGTAAGAAAAGGTTACCAAGTACAGAGTCAGTCAAGGCCGTGGGTGTCAGGGGAGCCGGGCGGTAGGGACGTCCCAGCCAAAGCCACACTAACGACGGCAGGAACAGCACTTACATAACCCTTCTGCGCCAGGCATAGCTGAGCACGTTACATGTATTGACTCAGTCTTCACAAGCGTATATTGTTATTTTCAGTTACTTAGTGGCAAAGCTGCATTCAAGCCTGGCAGTATTTTTCCAGTGCTCTAAACCATTATGCAATACATAATAAAACTCTTTAAACATAATACCCCAGTCATCTGAGAGAAGCTCCACGGTGTTCGCAAGGTCACGGCATCTACAAATCTTGATAGCCAATTCAAGCAGTGTCTCTTCCATCACAGGGACCAAAACACCCCTCCCCTCCTCACAGAGAACATTGATCACTGCAGAAAATGCAGAAAAAGCTGCCGAGCCCTCAGATGGGAGGGCAAAAACCAATTCTCAAGTTAATAAGTAAATATTGGTAGCCATTTTGCCAAGCACACTGGAAAAAACAAATCTCTATAAAAAAATCAACTGATATTGGCTTGCTGCTTGAATATAAATTTTGATCAACAACATTACCAGGGGCTGAAATTAATCTGCAAAATAAATGAAGAGCAGGGATATGTGGATGCTACTACTGGACTCGGGGATCCGTGTGAGACAGGGACCAGCGGCCCACAGAAGAGACCCCATAGCAGGACCAGAAAAAAACCCAGATTAAAAAAAAAAAAAAAAAAAAACGCAGGCTCAGGGTTCCTACTACCTTGGGAAAGAGAAACTGCGATTTTATCCAAAGCCCCTCAGAGCAACCTTTGTGACTCTGTATACCTGCGGGCAGAACAAATCAGTTCCAAACGATCTCTTTTGCCACCTTCATAAAGGCCAAGTTAAAGGGCGTCTCTAGGGTGACCATGTACCTGTCTCCCCTCAGGACCCCAGGTGCCCCCTTGAAGATGGCCACCCCGATGAAATGCAGCTGCAGGGCTCCCCAACTCTATGATAACTCATGTTGGACCTCAGATAAGTCTCCACCCTTCCCTGGATCACATGTGTCCCTTAAAAATGAGAGGACTTGACTTAGAAGTCATGATGGCATTTCCCAAACTGTGTTTGAGGAACCCTGGGCTGTAAGGCACTTAGGATAATGCGGAAAGAAGTGTTCCATGGGGGAGTAAATATGAGAGCTGCTGGATAATCAAGCCTCCAGCACGATGGAGCACACTATGAATCTCTCCAAAGGGGATCAAATGCTGTTTTCACGTTTTTCCATCGCTGTGTTTTACATTTGCAATGAGGGTCATGCAGCTTAGGGAATACTGCTCTAAAAGATTTCTTTCAGGTCCAGTGCTCTGGAAGGCTGTGTATCAACCTGGGTAGGAGCCCAGAGATGGAGTTATTCTGCCTGGGCTTGAACTTCAGCCCCAACCCAGGAAGCTGGGGACCTTGGCCGGTTATTTAACCTGCTTCCTTATCTGTAAAATGGGATTAATGACCACACCGACTCCCCAGCTTGGATCACGGAAGATAATTCATCGAAGTGTACAAGAGCATGGCTCACTGGCAGCAGCAGTGCACACAATGGAATTCCATAATTCCTCTGGAATCAAGCCTGGAAAATGCTTTTCCCAATGCTTACCAAGAGACCTGTACAGGATGTAGACCTTGACTTTTATCCTTACAACTTGGCTTCCCCCAGGCAAGGGCTTTGGTGACCAGCGCTCACCAACCTACAATCAGTTGACTCATGTGAACCCCCTCCTGGAGTCTGCACAGCAGGGGCCCGGTGCTACACTAGGACATGCGGTAAACCTGGAAACACCTGTCCAGACTGGGCTGGGAAGAGGTCAAACAGCCTTGCTCTATTCTGACTTAATCAGTCACTCATTAAAGGGTAATAATCACTTGGTGGATAGAGCCCTGGACCACAGGAAGGAAACCCGGGCTCCGGTCCATGATCCACACGAGCCTTGGCACCCAACGTGCTCTTGTACGCCCCCAGTCACCACTCTGGGCCTCGATTTCTGCATCAGCAAAACTAGGAGTAAAGAAAACAAAGGTTCTCAATTGGAGATGTACATTTGGAGTTACCCAGGGCACTGTTTTGAAATACTCCTGTTCAAATCCAACCCAAGCCTACTGAGTCAAAAATCTCTATTTTCACTCTATATGAAATTCACCTTAATTAAAAATAAATAAATCTCCCTGAGTGCTGAAACCCAAGCAAAATATTGTGGGGTTTTTCTGTTTGTTTGTTTTTCATTTTATTTATTTATTTTTAGAGAGACGGGAAGGGAGAGAGAGCAACATCAATATGTGGTTGCCTCTCACACACCCCCAACTGGGGACTCAGCCCACAACCCAGGCAAGGGCCCCAGCTGAGAATCAAATGGAGACCTTTTGGTTCGCAAGCCAGAGCTCAGTCTGCTGAACCATACCAGCCAGGGCGGACAGACAACGTATTTTGAAACAAAAATCTCCCTAGGTGATTCTGATGTACCCTAACAGCCACTGGCCTGGATGGTCACAAGCACCCCTTCAGCATCTTACAACATGTCACAGGAATTCCTGGTTCCTCTATGAAATGGGTATTGAACTTACTGACTTTTGAATCACTGGCTGGGTAAGGTCAGGATCTGGGGGAAGGGCCCTCAGTCCCTAAAAAGGAAGGTGCTCTGGATATCCTTGGGGCTGCAGCACATTTATAAACCCTTCTGCTTCTGGGACATCCTTAGAGCTACCTGTCTCTGCAAGTCCTCAACCCTGTGAAAACACAGTCCAAAATCACATGCCAACATCCCAGAAGAGAAAAGTCTGAATGAGTTCATCACCACCAAACCAGTATTACAAAAAATGTTAAAGGGGCTTCTTTAAGAAAAAGAAAATAAATCAAAAATATGAATAAGAAAATACTGTAAAACAAAAAGTCTCAGTAACCAAGGTAACGACATAGTAAAAGCAGGGGCTCAACCAGCACTAAAGCCAGTACAAAGGTTAAAAGGCAAAAGCAGGAAGATCGTGTGTAACTCCGACAGGAAGGTAAGGAATGCACACAAACATGCACACACAAAAGCAGTAGAGAATCATGACAAAAGCGTGAGTGTGGAGGGGGTGACGAAAATTCGTAGTAATTTTAGAATGTGTTCAAACCATCAACTTAAAATAGACTTCCATAAACATAACTTCATTACCATGTGAAAGCACACGGTAACCATAAATCAAAAATCTACAGGAGATGTACAAGAAATAAAGAGAAAGGAATTCCAACAGAACTCTACAGAAAGTCATCAACACATGAGAGCAAGAGAAGAGAAAAGAACTGAGAAGAACTACAAAACCAATCAGAAAACAGTAAAATAGCAATCACTACATATCCATCAATACTTATGTTAAATGTAAATGAATTAAATGCTCCAATCCAAAGATGAATGGATAAAGAAGATGAGGTACATATATACAATGGAGTATTACTTGGTCTTTAAAAAAAACAATGAAATCCTACCATTTGCAACAACATGGATGGACCTAGAGGCTATTATGCTAAGTGAAGTAAGTCAGACAGAGAAAGACAAGTATCAAATGATTTCACTTATATGTGGAATCTAAAAAACAAAACAAATGAACAATTAAAACAGAAACAAACCCACAGACACAGAGAACAGACTGATGGTTGCCAGATGGGAGGGGGTTGGGAGGCTGAGTGAAAAAGACGAAGGGTTAAGAAGTACAAACTGGCAGCTACAAAATAGTCACTAGGATGTAAAGTACAGCTTAGGAAATGTAGTCAATAATATTGTAATAACTACATACGGTGTCAGGTTGGTGCAGGACTTATCGGGGGATCACTTCGTGAGTTCATAAATGTCTAACCCTATACTGTACATCTAAAACTAATATAATATTGGCCCTGGCTGGTGTAGCTCAGTGGATTGAGCTCGGGCTGGGAACCAAGTGGTCCCAGTTCGATTCCCAGTCAGGGCACATGCCTGGGTTGCGGGCCAGGTCCCCGTGAGGGCCATGTGAGAGGCAACCATACATTGCTGTTTCTCTCCCTCTCTTTCTCCCTCCCTTCCCCTCTCTCTAAAAAATAAAATAAAAATAAAATCTTAAAAAAAAATAAAACTAATATAATATTGAATATCAACCTTAACTAAAAAATTAAAAATTTTTAAGATTTAAAATTCATTGAAGAGCTCCAAATAACACTTTAATATAGAAATAAAAGAAAACAAATAAAATCAGGTGCCAACAAAAGCAAACACCAACTCTCCCAGGTTCTCGTCTCTAATTTTTTTTTAAATTTTAATTTATTTTTAGAGAGAGGGGAAGGGAAAGAAGAGAGAGGAAGAAAAGAGAGGGAGAGAAACATCAATGTGTGGTTGCCTCTCATGCACCCCCAACTGGGGACCTGGCCTGCAACGCAGGCATGAGCCCTGACTGGGAATCGAACCGGGACCATTTGGTTCCCAGCTCAATTCACTGAGCTACATCAGCCAGGGCTTTTGCCTAATTCTTTACTCACTTTATCCCAAGTCTTGTCTTGATGCTTTTCTTGTTGACCATCCAATTTCTGCCCTGCTGAACTCAGAAATTGTACTGGAGCCTCAGGCTTCCTTTTGACAAAGACCCTGGTTTGGATTCACTCCACTGACTCGTCACACCTATCGTGGCTGGCCCTCCAGACCCAGGTCCCAGCTAGGCTGATACACAAGTCCCAGGGACCGTCCTAGCCCCACAGGACCTGACTGGCTAAGGGATAAAGTCATCATAACCTGAGGCCCAGAGGGACCCAAAGCCGAGGCATTCTAGTTAACTCCAAGTCTGGGACTTAGCTACCTCTCTGCTCCTCCCCTCTATCGACACAGGCAGCTGGGAGCTAACAGAGCCAACAGTACAAATGGATTGGTCAAGGCCAGCTTCAGGCTTGGAATGAGTCTCTGGAATGTTGAATCCCACTTTGTTCCAGTTGTCAGCACAAAGGGCTACAGAAAGACTACCAGTAACATGAAAACAAAAGACATAAACATAAGTGTTTAGAACTAATCCTAAAATCACAGGCAAATGGAAAAGGGCAGAGATTACAGGTGTCACCTTCAAGAGATCAACTAGGTCTCTGGCCAAAAAAAAAGGCAGTAACCTGATAGAATATATTAATGTCTTAAATAAGGTGCTGATCAAATTACACAGACAATCTCAGAAGCAAATGTTATCAGCGCCCACCCAAGCTCTGTTCAGGGGAGAGAAAGCCTTAATGGGCTTTAGGGCACTCTGGCTTCACTGCCCACCATTCTGTCCATCTTTCTTCAAACTTCGGTAGCTTTCACTCTCATATGTAGAGACTGCTGTGTCTATCATCAGCCCCAAAAGATGAAAACCCAGGAATCCTAAGGACACTATCAATTTGGGATCCACAAGCCCAAGCTAAAAAGATATCCAGAGTTTATCAGATCCCTAGCTTCCAACCACCTTCTGTACCAGAGTTACCCACTTGAGTCACCTCATAAGAAAAGTTATTTTAGATAAATTCAGAGAGGAAAGTAGGCCAGGACTAATCTTAAGGATAGTAATAGCTTATTTCTCTATAAAAACACTACAATTTACAAAGTGCTTTATCAGAAATCATGGGGTAATATTTATTTTAATCTTGAAGAAGACTTTTCTAGGTGTGAACAAAATCTAAATATCACACAAGAAAAGAAAGATATATGTGACAACAATTTTTAAAATCTTCAGACTTCTGGTCAAGATGGAGGTATAGGTAAACATGGCTCGCCTCCTTGCACAACCACAGCAAAAATTAAAACCAAACTACAAAACAACTATCACCCAGAATCATCAGAAAATCAAGCTGTATGGAAGTCCGATAACCGAGGAATTAAGGAAGTCACATTCACCCAGACAGGCAGGAGGGGCGGAGATACAGAGACACACGGAGACATGTGGTGATGCAGAGACGAGGAACAAGCCATCCCACGCTTACATGTGGTGGATAAAAATCAGAAGGGATACCTCGGGAAATGAGGGACCCCAGCCCCACACCAGAACACCCAGCCCAGGGTTCCAGTACCAGGAAGGTAAGTCCCCATAACTTCTCACTATAAAAACCAGTGGGGGTTGAGGTGGCAAAAGAAACTGCGAGATTCTCAGGCACCTCCTCTTAAAGGGCCCGCAATAGACTTAGGACTTATGCAGAGTCACTCCCTCTAGGCTCCAGCACCAGGGCGGCAGCTAGAAGGGCACCAGTGGCATATAGGGAGAAACGGAAGTGTGTGACATCAGGGTGAGTGCTGAGGGATGGCTTCCTCCCTGACAAAACTCTAGAGGCCAGACAGCAGCCACTGTCCCCTTTCTGAGACCTCCCCAACACAAAGACATAGAAAGGTGACACCCTATCAGACACTCCTTCAACCTGGTTCACACAGGTTGTCCCACCCTGGTGATCACCTAAGGCTCTGTCCCATCCAACTTACTAGTGTGCTTTTCAATAATAGGCCAGGCTACTAAGACAGGGAGTCAAAGCAGCTCTACTTAATACATAGAAATAAACACAGGGAGGCTGAAAAAATGATGAGACAAAGAAATGTGTTCCAAATGAAAGAACAGAAAAAAACTCCAAAAAAAGAACTAAACAAAACAGAGATAAGCAATCTATCAGATGCAGAGTTCAAAACACTGGTTATTAGGATGCTCAAGGAATTCATTAGGTACTTCAAAAGCATAAAAAAGATCCAGGCAGAAATGAAGGTATACTAAATAAATAAAGAAAAATTTACAGGGAGCCAAGAGTGGAGTGGATGAAGCTGAGAATTAGATCAATGATTTGGAACATATGGAAGAAAAAAAACATTCAATCAGAACAGCAAGAAGAAAAAAAGAATAAAAAAAACAAGGATAGGATAAGGAGCCTCTGGGACAACTTCAAGTATTCCAACATTTGAATCACAGCGGTGCCAGAAGGAGAAGTGAAAGAATAAGAAATTGAAAACTTAATTGAAAAATTAATGAAAGAAAACTTTTCTAATTTGGTGAAGGAAATAGACATACAAGTCCAGGAAGCACAGAGAGTCCCAAACAAGCTGGACCCAAAGAGGACCACACCAAGACATATCATAATTAAAACACCAAAGGTTGAAGATAAAGAGAGAATCTTAAAAGCAGCAAGAAAAAAGCAAAGAGCTACCTACAAAGGAGTTCCCTTAAGACTGTCAGCTGATCTCGCAAAAGAAAACTGTCAGGGTAGAAGGGACTGGCAAGAAGTATTCAAAATGATGAAAAGCAAGGGTCTACAACCTAGATGACTCTATCCAGCAAAGCTATTATTTAGAATGGAAGGGCAGATAAAATGCTTCCTAGACAAGGTAAAGCTAAAGGAATTCGTCATCACTGAACCATTATTATATGAAATGTTAAAGGGACTTATCTAAGAAAAAGAAGAACATCAAAAGTATAAACATTAAAATAGTAATAAATTCACAACTATCAACAATTGAATCTAAAAAACAAACTAAGTAAACAAGCAGAACAGAAACAGAATCATGGATGTGGACATCATTTGGAGGGTTATCATTTGGGAGGGGGAAGGGGGGAATGGGGATAAAGGTGCAGGGATTAAGAAGTATAGATTGGTAGGTACACAATAGACAGGGGGATGTTAAGCACAGTATAGGAAATGGAGAAGCCAAAGAATTTATATGCACGACCCATGGACATAAACTTAAGGGGGGGATTGTCAGAGGAAATGGAAGGCACCGGGCAAAGGGAACAAAGGGGGAAAAATTGGGACAATTTTAATAGCATAATCAATAAAATATATTAAAAATAAAAATAAACTCTTCATAGAAAAAGTCAAAACAAGCTGCAAAGAAATATTTTCTATGTAAATCAGAGACAAAAATGCTAATTTCCCTTATAAAGAGTTCCTTTAAGTAAGAAAAAGTCAACAACCCAATAGAAAAAAAGAGCTAAGAATATAAATAGGTCACAGAAAAGGAAATTCAGGGCTCTTAACACATGAAAGGAAATCCAATTTCACTCAAAATAGGAGATAGAAATATTAATATTCCATGAGATATAAATTTTCTCCTATCAAACTGACAAAGATCAAACAGTTCGCTTATATTCTGATCTGGGTGTGGGGAGACACTCATTCCTGGTGGATTTAGAAATTGATATAAACACAATGGAGGACAATTTGGCAACATTGATCAAAATTTTAAATGCATATACCTCTGACTTAGCAGTTTAACTTTTAGGAATCAGTCCAATGAAATTCTACATGTGCAAAAATCACTTATGAAGACAGTAATTGCAGCATTGTTTTTAATTACAAAATTTGGAAATAATCTAAATGTACATCAACAAGGGACTAGTTAAATTCCATACAGTGAAATACTCTGTAGCTATAAAAAGAATGAGGTACCCCTAATTTGAAACTGTCAGCAAGACATATTGTGAAGTAAAAACATAATAAATAATAAGGTGCAGAAATTTCCCAGGGAGATGAGAACTCAGTGGCAGTTGATAAGGATAAGAAGACTTATTTTCTCTGTATATATGCTTTTGTATTTACTGAATTTTGTATCACAAGGTGGTGGTAGAAAATAAAACAATAAAAAACAAAAAAGCAAATTTAAATAAATGTCATTAATGTGGAAAACTATATGCACTGATATCTAAAAGTCTGTATTATTGACTGGGTAGGGAGCAAGTTGCAAGTCAAAATGTGGTGCTTAATCCCATGTATATTTAAAAAAGAAAACTTCTGCTGTGTGTTGGCGTAAGTGTGTTCATAAGTGCATAGGAAAAGGCCTAAAATGAAACACGGCAATCTATTTAGAGCTCACCCTTGAAGAGGGGAATGGATGAGAGTAGCACGAAAGGAATGAAGGAAGTTGTGCACTGATTACCTCTAAAAATCAGCATTTGTAAGATTTTTCTAACTGACCGTCCCTAACTTTTTGTTTTGATTACTGTATTTTTTCCAAAAGTTTTATTTGGTTGGTTTTCAAGTACACTAGGTCACTTTTTAGTTTCCTGCAGGTGTTTCCAGGCTTGTTTTTTGTTTCTTTAAACATGGTTAGCATACATTTTTTATAATCTGTGTCTGATAATGCCAACATCTGAAGTGTTCGAGGGTCTCCTTCTACTGTTACTTTGCTGGTTCTCATTCATTGCACCTTGCTTCCTTTGTGCTTGGTCATTCCTGGGTGTGTGCTATTTATTGTCCTTGAAAGTCATTTGTGAGAACGAAGGTGGCCAGGGCAACATTCAGCTAAGTTCCTGTGAGGTCTGTGAATCATCCAAGTCCCTTTTACTGATAAAGAGCATGGGCCCTGCAGTCAGGTGGTCCAAGTTCTGATCCAGCTCTCCCACCAGGGCTGTGTCTTGGGATGATAATTTATCTGATCCCTTGAGGCCCATTTCTCCTCACCTGGAAAAGAGGGAATTATACCTCCCTCTAGGCTTACAGGGGATAGTGTAACACATGTACAGATGCTCTTTGACTTATAATTCAGTTACATCCCAATAAACCCATCGTGAGTCGAAAATATCATGTCAAAAAGAGTCAAAAATACATTCAATATACCTAACCTATTGAACATCATAGCTTACCCTAGACTACCTTAAATGTGCCAGAACACGTAACCTAGACTACATTCGGGCAATTATCTTAATAATTATCTATAGTAATTATTACTATAACATTTACAACCAGGATCTGACCCACAAAACTGGCAGCAAGAATATGGAGAGGGGGAGGGCAGGTGGGAAAGAATGGGAAGGGGGTCTCTCGCTAATAAGCTCCAGGGGGCCCTGGAGCCATGGAGGGTGAACCTCAGCACTCCCCGTGTGGATGTGTCCGTAAAGGTGTTTCAGCCAGTGAGACACGAGAGAAGGGACTGTGTGGTAGAGAACGTGCTCCTGGGCCCTCGGCCTCCATGCTCGCTCCCCTGAGAGTGGCTATCCATAAAAAGGCTACTGGGAAGTCACAGCAGCCCAAAGAGGAGGAGCCCTTTGTCACCAGAGAAAGAGCCTGGCTCCTTGGAATTCCCTAGAGCCCTAGCCCCAAAGAAGGGAACATGTCAGGAACGAGATAGGCACACGAGCAAGTTCTGTGCAGAGTAGCCCCAAAGACACCTCCA
Source organism: Micronycteris hirsuta (assembly GCA_004026765.1). Classification (NCBI taxonomy): domain Eukaryota; kingdom Metazoa; phylum Chordata; class Mammalia; order Chiroptera; family Phyllostomidae; genus Micronycteris; species Micronycteris hirsuta. Next base: position 248,584 of record PVJI01000275.1, on the reverse strand, counting down.
ACTGCCCTGTGGCAATTCTTGCTCTGGCCTCTGTCCTGCATTAATATGAACACTTATGCCAGGTCCCACAGTACCGGACCTTCGCTAACCTATTGTTTGTTAACTGAGTGGCTTGTGCCCACCCCTGCACCTCCCTGCAAACCCTTCTGGGTCCACATATCCTTCAAGAGAATAGCAAACACAATCCCAAGCCCAGGCCTGGGACCGACAGTGATGCAAAAAGGGAGCATGCCGATGCCAGAGAAAACCCACAAAAGAAGTGCCTCTAACAAAATAAAAATCTCATTTCCTAAAACACAAAGAGCAACGATCTAGCAACCACTAGCGTTTAAAGTAAGGTGCAAACAGCCTAACAGATCCATTCTCTCCGCTGTGCTGGAGTCTCTCCAACGAGTGCCTCTGCACGCTGTTTAAGCCTGTTACGTATTCTCACAGCCCCTCTCTGCGGTACACTGGGACTGGGACTGTCACTCTTTACACTGATGGGGCTGGCAGTCCAAGTAACTGCTGTGCTGCTTGTCTGAGGTCACCAAGGAACCTGGGGACTCTTAGTCAGGTCAGCTCCTGAACTGCCACTAGCATCAAGGGCAACCATCAGTCCACAGCTCAGCAAGGGAGAGAAAAGGATGACGACAACTGAGGAAATGACAGTCCTATTAGATACGGTACAAGGGAGGAGACAAGGAAAGTACCTTTAACAAGTCTCCCATTTTTATTTCTGATAGAACCTGGAATTCGCCGCACGTGGTGTTCTATGAAACTGTCACCATCTGAAGCAAATCTGGTATGGACCTGGGGCTATCACGCCAGTGAGCACGCACGCACACACATACTCACACACACTCACACTACACACTGTGGCATCTCAGGGTCCTGGTCAGCAGAACTGCCAGCCGGCCAGGACAAGAGTGGCTGCAGGACCAGTCCTAGCAGCCAGCATGCTTGTGGCAGTGCCCACCTGAGTATGTCATTCCTGCCCCAAAGTCCTTTAAAAGCCAGCTGAGTCCTGGCAGGTGTGGCTCAGTGGGTCGGAGCATCCTCCTCTAGACCAAAAGGTCACGGGTTCAATTTCTGGGCAGGGCACATGCACAGGTTGTGGGTTTGATCCCTGGTCCGGAGACAACAGATGGATGTTTCTCTCTTGCATCGATGTTTCTCTGTCTCTCACTTTCTCTCTCTCTCTCTCTCTCCCCTCCCTCCCTTCCTCTCTCTCTAAAAGCAATGAAAGAATGTTCTCAGGTAAGGACTTAAAAAAAAAAGCCAGCTGAACTAAACATGCCTAGCCTGCAGCCACCCCGGTGACCCAGCTGCCTCGCAGAATCCAGTGAGGGAAGCGCAGGGGCTGGGGACGACAGTCAGTCGGGACCTACAGTCAGTCCTTCCCTAAGGCGCTGGCATGCCGCTTCCAGATATCCCACAAAAGACCTGACAGTCCCAGTAAGGAACAGTGAGAAAAGCAGTTTCACATGCATCATCTCAATCATGCAAGATAACCAGAGCAAAAGTTTTTATCCCCAGTTGGGAGGTCCGAAAACAGAAGCAGATGGAAGAGAGGAACAACAGATTAAAAGAGACTCAAGAACCACATTGCTGGTGGGCATGCAAAATGGCACGGTCAATTCTGGGAAACTTTTGCAGTTTCTTATAAAACTTGGCATGGACTATAAGACCCAGCTCCTATGCTTTCAGGCATTTATTCCAGAGAAATAAAAATTTACGTTCACACAAACACCTGCACACAAATGCCACAGCAGCTTTACTTGTAATAACCCAAAGAACCCGGATGTCCTTGAGTGGGAGAACGGTTAGACGGACCGCGGCACGGCCGAACCACAAAGCAGCACTCGGCAAGGTCAAGTGTGGGTTACTGACGCCTGCAGCCACGTGAATGGACTCCAGAGGATTATGTTGAGGGGGGAAAGCCAATCCCAAAAGGTCACATACTTTAGGATTCCATCTATATAGCATTCTCGAAATCACAAAAGTATAGAAATGGAAAACAGATTAGTGGGTGCCAAGGGTTGGGGGGGAAGTGGGTGTGGCTGTAGAAGGAAGACAGGAAGGACCCTGCGGTCATGGGGTTATTCTGTATTTGTATCAGTGTCAACAGTATCCTGTCTGTCATGTTGGAAGAGCATGCAGCCAGGGGGCCCCCAAAAGAAGGATTTGTAGTGGGGTCCAGAATTCAGGGTGCCCAGGAAATATTAAAAATATGGGATGTCCTCACCCCCACAAGTCTGAGCTGGGGGATGGGACGCATGGAGCAGGGCCATTGAGTTGTTTTGCACAGCAACAGCTTTGCAGACAACCTCTAGAATGGTCATTTAACAAATCTATAACCTTTAACTGGCTTCATAGATATGCTAAATAGCTGTGGCCAGCTTTGAACCAGGGAGAAGGGAGTGACTTCCACCCAGGATGTAAATGGGAGGCAACTCCCCCTGGTTACAGCGCCTGTGTAAGAGCTTGGAGATGATTGGCTCCATACCACAGGACCATACCTGCCCGGACTTACTATGGCAGCCCAGAAAAGCTGGAAAATACAGGAGTCCTGGCAAGTGTAGTTGATTATGGGAGGAGTTGGAAATGGGGCTACAGAGGAAGATGGCGCTGGGACTTAAACCCAGGTGTGGCAGCAATGAAGAGAAGAACCACGCGGCTTTAGCAGGGGAGAACCACATGGCTCTGGGTCTCCCTTTGCCACGCAGCTTAGGAAGCCAGAAAGCAAGATGTAGCAGCGATGCAGAGCTCTCTCTTATCACTTCAGAAGAATGCAGGAGAGACACTGCGGGAAGGAAAGGGGTGAAAGGACTCTTACTGGTGGGCCATGAGAGGGTGCCATGTGGTTTTTGGATTAAGAACTGGAAATCCTGGTGACATAGCTGATGGTGTCGGGAACCAAGGGAGGCCTGCCAGCCGAGCATGGATTACTGGGAAGAACCAGGGGCGACCTGAGCCATGGACTTCCATTTCTTTTCCTGAGATACAGTACCCCGGACCAGACAAAGCGGGGAAGGAAGGACTGTGTGTGTTTGTGGGAGTTTTAAGGGACTTTGGGATTTTAATGAAGACATTAAGTCATTACTCTTAAGTCTGTATACCTTTTGAATAAATAATTCCTTTCCTTTCACCAATCTCTAACATGAAGAGCTATAATTCTCTGGTGAGGGGCAAGGTGAACCTGGTACAGGGGACCCCAGGAGAAGGGGAGGTCCATTTGGTAACATTGTGGGACCCCCTTCCTGGGTGGCCAATCAAGGAAAATTATGGGAGACCACATGCACAGTAGCTTTAAAGTAATACAACTACTTATATAAGGGGAACAAAAGCCCCCCCAAAACTCGACAGGAAGGATCCGCCCTATAAGAATTGAATCCCTCCAGCCCATGAGGTCAGTCTCTGCTTGGAGTTGGCCTGCTCCCATGTTCTCTGCTATAAACTCTGGGTGTTCGGTTCAATTCTTTGTCCCGATCACCAAGAACCTGGTCACCTGTGCCCACCTGTGACAAGGTTGTATTACAATCGTGCAAGATGGTAGCACTGGGAGAAAGTGGGTAAGGGATCTGTGCATTATTTCTTATAACTACATGTTAACCTACAATTGTCTCAAAATTGAGTTTAATTTTTAAAAAAAGAGAAAAACTCTAGAGGCATGTAGCCCAAAATAACACCATAGTATCTGGTATTTGCTTCGAAATAACCCAGGGTTGAAGGAGAAGGCGGTAGGTGGGGGTAGAGATAAAGTAAGATAGGCCACGAGAAGATAACTACTGAAGCTGGGTGCTGGGTGCACAGAGTTCACTGTGCTACTGTCTCTACTTCCTCTGTATAGTTGAAATTTTCGTAATAAAAGGTGGAGGAATAAAAAGTCCCAGAGAGGATACTCAGTCTTGCTTAGGGCCACACCACCAGTAAGAGAGAGAACAAGACTTTGACCCCTGTCATTGGACTCTCTTAGCTGAGACAAAGCCAGTCTCTTTCTGGGAGTGAGCCACTGAAGGCAGGGCCCGCTACCGAGCTGTGCGGAGCTCGCCCAGCAGACTTCTGGCTAGCACTAGTCTCAGGAGCACCCAGATGGCCAAGCCTGTGAGCCCCAAGTTGTCGCTCTCTAATCAGCGTATGGGGTACTAAGCAGCCTGCCACACGGTTGGCAGTGCTGTGATGGAGGCCACCAGGGTCTGGGACACCCCATCTTCATCAGAGATAGCACAGGCTGAGCCAGAGGACTGAGGAAACAGCAACGCCTGCCCTTCTTCAACAGATGATTCAGAGGTTCTCAGAGGCCATATAACAGAAAAACGGTGTGTTCACTGTATCCACCTTGGAAAACAGAATTGCCAGATGAACCTCCTTGTCCTCTCTATGCACAGATGGCTAATCTCATACAAGAGACCCCTCTAGGGAAGAAATGTAGGCCTCACTCCAATGCCACATCCTTCTCAAAGCCTTCTCCAAATTCCTTAGCCAAAGGTGCACCCTCCTTTGCCTTCCCACAACTCCGCTGCATAACAAGGTAACCCGAAACTCAGCAGCTGAAAACAACAAACACTCACTATCTCGCAGTTTCTGAGACAATTCCAGCACAGCTCAGCTGGATGCCGCTGGCTCAGACACCGCAATCATGTCACAGGTCACTCATGTGGCTGGCAGTGGGCCTCAGACCCCCTTGGCTATGGGCCAGAGACATCAATTCCTTTCCATGCAGCCTCTCTACAGGGCAGCTCATAACATGGCAGCTGGCTTCCTCCAGAGCCAGGTCTCTGAGCAAGAGAGAGAGAAAAAGAGAGAGAGAGGAAGTAGCCAAGATGGAAGCCACAGTCTTTTGTAACATAAATTCCAGAAGTGTTATGTCATATGTTTACCATATTCTATTTACCAAAGGCAAGTCAGTAGGTCCAGCCCACACCCAAGTAAAGAGCATGAACACCAGGAGGTAGGGTCCTTGGGAGCCCCCCAAGGCTGCCTACCATATACCCCAAAGCAGATGGTATTTGTTTGACAGGGATTTCTAATCCCCCCACTAGAAAATGAAGTCATGAGGGCGAAACCCCCAACTGACACATGTCCTTCCCCCTGGCCTCCCACGCTGACGATTGCTCCGTGTCAGAAAGGCAGTCACGTGTCTGCCCACACTCTTGCTGAGAGGCAGGCCCAGGTGGGCAGGTTTGGGACCACATGGCCCCACCTGCTCTGGTCCCAATCGACTGGATCAACAACAGCAAAAATAATCACCAGTTTATGCCTGTGGGATGGCCAGAAGATTCTCTTTCAGGATCTGAAATGGGGAAATACCAAGAGATGATGCCCATTTGGGGGAAGTAATAACAAACCCAAAGCCCCATGCAAGCTTCAGTTCCGTGAGAACAGAAAAAAAAATTTTTTTTAAAAACGCAGTTGTGGAGAGAAGAAAATGGAGAAGTGTATACAGAAACAGAGACACTTTCAGAGTGAGCGAAAGAGAAAGAATCACTGAAACAGACAAGCCCCCAGAGCTGCCCTGAGTTCTGAGCCCTCTCATTCCAGCCCCTCCCTTAATAATCCCTCTTTCCTTGCCTGCGGCTCACTCACGAGAGAGGGAGGAGGAAAGAGGAAGGGGCGGAGGGGAAGAGCAGGAAGGAGAGCAGCTAGAGTCGGGGAGGTCATCAGGTGAGGGGGAGGATGCCCCGTCAGAACACTTGCAAGAGGGAGTTTTCTTGAGGTCAGTCGCCAAAGCAGCTCAAGTTCAGTTCACTCCTGTCCCAGGCACTGTTAGTTCCCAAATTTCACAGCTCTGTGATTAGTCACTCTAATGGGCAAAGCTTATTACGTGATAGCTGAAGCTTTAACAAATATACCGATATTGTACTTGACTCCCCCGACGCAATGTGGAAGGGAAACCATCACCCACTGTACCCCACATGCTCAGCCACCTCTTAGGGAGAAGTTACATCCAAGAGCTTAATGTGTGAGTGAGATTAGGACAGGAACCAGCTAACCCTGGCCAAGAAGTCCATCCTAAACCAGAGCAAGAAGTAGTATGAGAGAAGGAAGAAGTCGAAAAGCTAAGGTTAAGGCAAATGAGACCTGCAATAATTCCCTGAGAGACAAACAGCATTTTACCATCAGATTTCAAAACCCACATGGCTGATTGTACTCACTTAGCAGAATCACTTGGCCACTGAAAGATCTTATCCATACATCATAGGAATCACCCTCCCCACACCCCATGGGCTTTCAGATTTTATAAAAAGTCAAGGTTCGTGACATATCACATCATGCCTGACTTAGTACTCTCAAGGGTTTTCATGTCCCCAAAGGTCCAGCAGACACAGCCCTGCTGACTCTGTGTTCTTGGAGAGCCTGTCCTCTGGGGGCCCTTTTGATAGGCAGGGCAAGTGATCAGGGACTTAGGGAGACCTTCCAGGCCAAAGGAAGAGCTGAGCAGGCCCAGGAAGCTGGAGAGCAGAGTGCGCATGACCAGAACAAGTTAAGGCAGCCACTGTGGCTGAAGAGCAGGATGGATGTGGGGGAGCAGCAAGAAACTATGTCAAAGGGGGAAACAGGCCCTACAGGAGGAGTCCAGGCATTGACCCCTGCGGCTCCACCTAGAGGACCAGGCACAGTCAGGCACATGCCAAAGAACGTCCAGAAGCCAGAGTGGGTGGGGAAAAGAAAAGAAGAGCAAGCCCAGGTTCAATCCAACATGTTTACCTGAGAGGACCCGGTCATCAGCAATTACACCCCCGGCCTAAGTAGAGAAATTAAGTATCCTATCAGTGGGATGAGACACAAAGGTAGAGACGAAAAGAAGATGCTTACTTACTGCCTGCCCCAGAGGTGCTTCCTGAACTGGTGGATTCGGGCTGCTATGCCGTGTGCAGAGGCAGCGCCCCTGCGACATGCTGGTCTCTGCCCAGTCCGAGCCCTAGGCCTCCCAGAACACCCCTCACCCAGGACACCTGCCCTTCTGCCCCATCCCACCCTTAACTTCTCACCTTGAAGGCCTGGCACAGACCTGCCTCTGAACTTCTCCTCTGAACTCCAGCAGGACTGACAGCACCTGGTCCACTCCCAGTACAAACAATCCCACCAATCTCCCTTAAGTCCAGGCCCAGTGCTGCTGCTACTGCTCCCCGGACCTCTGACCCCGGCTATGTGAGCACCCACTTGCTTGGGCTCTGTCCCCAACCAGAGGGCGAGTTCCCCAAGGGCAGGGCAGCAACACTCACTCCAGGTCCCAGGGTACGGCAGAACAGCAGACCCTGCCCGGGTGACAAGATGCCTAGAATAAACGCTGTTTGAGCTCTAGATGACAGTAAAAAAAGCCAGCTGGTGCCTTTACTGGCAGCCAAGAATTTAAATGGTTGTCTTAGAAAGTTAAAAGAATCTAGTAGAGGGAAACAAAGTGAAAGACATTACTATTAATCAATTTTATAAAAAGTTAAGGTTCTCCCACATCATCTTCATTATCTTACAAGGAGCCTCTAGCATTAAGTTAGTAGAAAGTGCAGAACTATTTTTAGCACTTCATGGCAGCTGTTGCTCTTCTGAATAAGAGGGCTCAAATGCCTCAAAGTTGCTCCCTAGGAGCGGCCAGAAAATAGTTTTCACTGAAATCACAGGACAAGTGTTTATAATTTTTGTTCGGTATTTACTCAGATGTTTTCATTCAGGCAAGTTCCTGAATATCTGCTTTGCCTTTTTGCTTTTTTCCCCAAGAGAATCCCCGCACCTCATGCCATGCCAATCACTGGCAGTCCAGGCACCATCTGCTACACCAAGAAATCAGAATCCGCTGTTTCCTCAAAGCATGAGGACCTGACCCATCAAGAAAGGGTTGTCCAGAAAATTCTACCCCTGTTTGTGATGAACCCACAAGGAACATCCAGTTTCTATGCAATTTATCAGAAGCTGTTGGGCTTCACCTACGGCCAGTTCTAAATGGGCTTTAAAAAAAAGTGCTGCAGTCACCCCCAAAATAGAGTAGTTCAAGATACACCCTAACAAAAATGTATTCAGTTCACCTGAGAAATATTTATTGAATGCCTACATGCCTGGTTGTGTTCTAGGCACCAAGAACATGGCAGTGAATAAATGCATAGAACTTCCTGTCCCTGTGGAGCCTACATTTGCATGGGGAGACAGATAATGAAAAAAAGTCAAATGCATTATCTAGTAGATGGTGATGAGAACTGGGAAGAAAAATAAAGCATGGCTGGGGTCATGGCACTTTAGAGGAGATGGTACAATTTTACATGGGATGGTCAGGGATGCCCCCCTGAACAGGTGACATCTGGACAAAGGTCTAAAGGAGGTGAGGGAAGAGGGCAAGGAGATGTCTGTGGGGAGAGTGGTCCGGGAGGAAGGAGCAGGGAAGCTGGTACCGCTCAGAGGAATGAGCAAGGGAGAGCTCGCCAGAGCTGAGCGGACCGTCAGAGCTTCGGGCTGGGCTTGGGGCAGGGGGGTGCTCTGACATGGAACCAAAGCTGTGGGGCTGGAACAGGAGGTACCCAGGTACACTGCCACTTAAAGCCCCTGTAAGGATGATAAAGTGGCCAAATAGAATGTGGTCAATTGCCTTAAGTGGCCAGTCTGCATCCTGGATTGTATCCAACCCCTCAGTCTGCATGTGAGGGCTGGGCAAGAAGGGCTTGCCCATGTGCTCACAGAAAGGTGGCAACTGAGGTAGAAATTGGAGTCAGCTGCACCTAGGGTGGCCTTTCGGGGTCACACAGAAGAAGCCTGCTACCTCCTTCCCAGGACAGCCCTTCAAAAGCAGCCAGGCGTCTCTGGTGTGCCGGCCCAGTTCCTTCAAGGGTTGATTTCAAGATCTCTCAGCTGCAAACTTTCTTGTACTATTAACATTTTGGCCAAATAATCCTTTGCTGTGGGGCTGTCTTATACATTGGAAGATGTTTAGCAGCACCCCTGGCCTCTACCCACTGGAAACCAATAGTGGGAGACAGCCAATATACTCAAAACATCCAAGTCAATAAAGTTACTGGTGAACATGAAAAATGTGTCTTTTATTTTTTGGAAAAAAGGTAATGAACTTTTTGGCCAATGCAATACATCTCCCTCTTTTAAAACAACTCTGTGCCCGGGGTCCCACTATGATCCAAGATCCAGACACAGTCGTTCTAATGTTTCTGGGCTGAGGCAACTTCGGGCACAACCAAAGCTACTTCAGGTCTACTCACTACTCACTACTTCAGAGTAGTCACGGTGTAAGCGACACAGTGAGTGAACAATCGAAGTGCCCCACCTAATGACAGGCTCCACTCACTACCTGGGGAAGGAAGGGCCTTCTTCCGAGGCCGAGGCTCCTGCCCCCCCGCCCCCCTGCCCAGAGAGCGCTCCATGGTGTTGTGTGTTTATTACTCTTATTTTAGGGCGGCATTTCTTAAACCAGGTCCTGTGAAACAACCCTATCGTAGAATGTGAACGGGTAGTCCTCAAAAAGGTGCTGTTCTATGATAAGTTATATTTGAGAAATGCCGGATTAAACAAAGTTGAAGATTATTTTTACTTCAGTACTTACCAGAGCTTTTGACTTGCTGATAAGTACCTGACCCTCCGAGAGGAAAATCACTACCAGCATCTAACACCGCACACCCCTCCACGCCAGGCACCGTGATTCTTCACACACGATCTCCGGCAGTCCCCATGCAATCCTATGAGGTTTGTACACTCATTACTCCCACCCTTTAAACAAAGCATCAGCGGCTCAGAGAAGGTAGGTTGTTCACCCACGGCCTCCGTGAGGAGTTAGGAGGAGGTGGGCAGGACTAGATGTTATTCCGGCCAGAGAACTGAGAGAGAGTCCAGTGACCCTGACTCCTGAGGAGGTTTCTGAGACATTTACACATACCAGGTGGGAAAGCCAAGGAGCACTTTAATATTAGCTGGGGTACAACAGAGAACTCTAGCAAACCAGGTCGGAGAATGCAGCGTAGGCCCAACCTCCACAGGACCTCTCCTCCCAGGAGACACCGGGAGCAAAGGGGAGAGAAGACAAGGGCGCCTCTCTCCCAGGACGCTGACCCCTTCCCCACCACACCCCAGGGCCCAGAAGGCATGTGCATCCATCTGCAGGCGCCCTCACATTCGATGCATGTCTGCCTCACTGGTGGAAAACTAAACATTGATTACAGACTAGTTTCCTGATTTGGTTCAAACTGAGCAAAGTTATTAAATTCCAAAAACTAGCCTTAAAAGCCTTCTGTGTTTTATAAAACTGCTATAAAGGAACAGTAGAGAACATTAAAGCCCTTTCATGGTGGTGAGTAAAAATACAAAAAGCACAGAACAAAGAAGTCCAAATTGAATATGGCTTTTACTACATTTGTTACATTTCACTTAGGAGAAAAAATTTTAAAAGATGGAATTTTAAAGGGTTTCTGTAAAAGGCTCCACATTGACCTTAGAGTTTCAAAGCATGAATGAATGAATGCGTAAATGATAGCTGCCCGTCTGGATCTTTCCATTTTAGTCTTGTCCCCAGACCGCAGTCCCCCAGGCCCCATTCTTTCTGGCCCGGGCCTCCGCTCTCTCCCACGTGGGCCTGTGAATCGCGGCTGCAATGCACCTGCACATCAATCAACCAGAAGTTCACACCAGCCTTTCCCAGCCAGTGCCACGGACCCAAAGCAGACCCAAGACTGTCTACTCAGGAGTCCAGCTACCTGCCTCCTGCCTCAGGACAAAAAGGCCCCAGGGGCAGGTACTCAGGGCCGATGGCACCCATGATGCCAGGAGAGCAAGGCTACCCCACCTCCATTCATGTCCAGTCGGCTTTGTCATTCTTTTCTACAACAGCAAGCGTCACACAAGCCTTCAAGGTGACCCCAGCCCTGGCTGGTGTGACTCAGTGGATTGAGTGCCAGCCTGAGAACTTAAGGGTCACCGATTCAATTCCCAGTCAGGGCACATGCCTGGGTTGCGGGCCAGGTCCCATTTGGGGACACACAATAGGCAACCACACATTAATGTTTCTCTCCCTCTCTTTCTCCCTTCCCTTCCCCTCTCTCTGGAAATAAGTAAATAAAATGTTTTAATAAAATAAAAGAAGGTGATCCCAGAGCAGAAGAGGCTCAGGCCCCAAGTCCTACATTTCAGGCATTTTACAACATTTTGCATTCGCCTGCAAAATGCCCCACAAACAAATGCTTTGTTTATGTACAAAGATCTCCTCAAAAAAACACAAGCAGGCTGGGGCCGATGGTGGTGTGACCGTGCAGGTTTCAGGCACCCGAAATCTGGGAGCTGGCAGAAAGGGTCTTTGGGGGAGTTGGGGAGGCAAAGCGTTTTTGGCCACATAACTCCATTTCCAGCTGACAGTGACCCTGAGAAGAAGGGAGATCGGAGAGGACAATCAGGGGTGAGACGTGGCGTGACGTGCTCAGGGTCATCCAGGACAGTTCCTGATCCCATAGCAGCAGCTCTTTCCAAAGGCAATGTGGGTGGTCCAAGGGTCTGAAAAATCTCCAGCCCCACACCGCTCACCATCGCCTCCCAAACAGCAAACAATGACGGGCCCTCCCCCGCGTGCCGCGCACAGTGCTAAGGGCCACTACACACGTCATCTGGTTAATCCTCTGAAGTAAGTTCTGTACCATCTTCGATTGACAGATAGGGAAATGGAGATGCAGAGAGGAGAGGAGCTAACGCTTGACCAGGCTCCAGGCACTGTTCTAAGCCTGGTACACATACTAACTCTTTAGTTCTCATTACAACCCATGAGATGTGAACTGTTATTCTCTCCATTCTACAGATGGAAACGCCAAATATAGACGGATCTGGTAACTTGGCCAGAGATACCTGGCAGGCCAGTAAGGGGGCTGCCATGAACCCAGGCACTCTGCCTCCAGGCCTGTGCTCTTAACCACTACACTGCCTGGCCACTTTTAAGTAACTTCCCATGGTCATGAATCTAGAGAGTCGCAGAGATGAAACTTGCACCCAGTGCTGTCTGACCTGGCGCCGGAACTCCTATAATCTATTGTCTACCTACCAACTCCCCTTTCGACCTGCTTCGGACGTGCCTGGCTCTGTACGCCTTCAGACACAGGGGCTGGGAGTCGCGGGAACCTCAGACATGGTCATCCATTGACCCACAAGTAGAACGGGGCCAATCTTCGGGAATGGTGAAGCAGCCCTTCAAAATCTCTGGGCTCCACAGACCACGGCTGGTGGCACAGGAAGGGAAGGGGGCAGATATCACCAGCAAGGTGTGTGAGATGAGGCCCAAGCAGTAGACACTTACCCTTTGAAAAGTGACCACCCACATTCTTTAAGCATGGGAGGGGGAAATAAGAGTAACTTTACAATGGAGAAATCTGACAAATACTACCTCAGCCAGCTGATCCAGGTCAACATCAATGGTGACAAATCATGCACCCTTGGGTATGATGTGATGTATCATTGATACGATGTGATAAAAATGGCAACATGGCAAAGCTAGCCTCTAGCCCAGGTCAAGAAAAGTCCTCGGTGTGGGGACGTCCTCAATGTGCACTGGCTGGGAGTCAGGAAGCCTTGGTCCCGCCATTGCTCAGCCAGGCTCGGCGACCCTGGGAAAGTCTTTCCTCTTCTCTGTGCCTCGATTCTCTTGTCTTAAAAATGGGATCATAGTGCCTGCTGTGCCTCACTCTATGAACGTGAACATGAACATGAACATGAATGCCTTCTATCAAGATGAGGGTTTGCAATTGATGGACATTTTGTCCCAGAGAGGCAGAGAACATGCTCTTCCTCATCTCAAATGCCCTGCTCCTCAACATGGCCAAAAGGGAACCAGTCAGAGGGCCAGGCCCCACATCCCATGGATGACTTCCTGAGCCCTCGCAGTCACACAGAGATGTCTAGACAGCAGCGCTGCCAGCACAGCTCACAGCCGTGACCACAGGAACCCTGAGTCTGGAGAAGCCGTTCCCCCATCACAGGCTGAGTCAGGAGAGGCTGCCACAACCCACACCCAGCCCTCCTCGGTGTAGGATGTGTGCAGGGTATGTGCTGAACTCCACTCCTCAACTTGCGGGGAGGAAGCCAACAGAAACACAGGGCACCTGGAAACATGACTCCATAACGGGCACAGACCAGAGCGAGTGGCTGCCCCGGACCCAACCGGGGCCCAAGGGATATAAACTGCCTATTTCATATGGAACTGGTTTGTCCAAAGCTCATCAGGAAGTCAATCAAATGGAATTTCTACAGCCCCCCCCCACCCCCACCAACAGAAACCAGGGTAAAGGGGTCAGGTACCCAGGCTAGCCTACAAAAGCCAAGTGGATGCAAACCACGGCTAAAGCCTAGCTCTACTGCCCGGGCCTGGGTTTCCGGGCCCAGGGCCAAGGCTCACGGGGTCTAGGAAGGAAAGCACTAAGGAGGAAAACAAAGCTTCCTCAACCTTTCCGGGGTCAAACCTCATCAGGTCTGAATCAGGTTGTCGGCCCCCCTCCCCCCGACTTCCACCTGCCTGGACGCAGGGCTTTGTCAAGGTTAGCCCGAGCCTGTCTCCAAGGCCCAGGAGTACACCGGGCTCCAAAGTACTTTTTTCTCTTTCCTTTGACCTTTCCCTCAACCTCATTTATCTATCCAACAAACATATCATTCATCTCATTCCCTTTGGGCATCTATCTCAATTCAGTGTGCAGAGGACAGCAATCACGTGGGGCTACTTCACACTAAAGTACAAAGGACTGACAGGCAAGTGATTCCACGGCAGGAGTATTTGCATTGGTTTTACAGGAGTTTATGATCCCACAATCGTAGCTCTGAGTGGAAGGCTGTCTGCTCTGCCTACTCTCATAACTGTGGTTCTTCTTTTTCTGAACCCACAGAGTTGCTAAAAGCTACAAGCTAGTCTCTAGCTGCTCCTGCAGTAGCCCGTGCAATGACCTCTGTAGCCCCTGGGCTCTCACGGAAAGAGGAAGGCTGTGAAAAAGCTGGGATGCCTGTCAGGTCTCAGCAGATGCTACAGCTCACCCACTATATGTGTTCATGCTTAGTACCCACAGACATGTGTGCACACACATACACACATGCACTCTAGATGAACTGCTGCTGGAGGCCAGGGAGCCCACCTGTAGGTCTCTCACAGCCTGTCCATAACGTCTGGCTCAGAAGACACTCAAAAGAGATGCGCAGCTGGACCCCAGCGTCTCCCCTGAGATCTGCTCCCCGTCTCACACATCAGCTTTCCCAAAGCATGGGTCTGGTCAGTTCCTCCCTGTCGAAAACGCCCACAAAGGCCTTGTGTCCCGTGCCTGGGGCTAACCCCCTGCTGGCATCCAAGCTCGCACAGCACGGGCCCACCTCCCTCGACCACCTCCTCTGCCACTGCTTCCCAACATGTGCGCCGACTGCGACCGTCAAAAGAAGCGCTGTGCTTCTCCCAAACACACACACAACTCTTCCCAACTGCCCCCACCTGTTTCTACACACTGCAACTCTACCCGGCTTTCAAAGCTCTAGTGCCACCTCCTCCTCAAAGCCCTCCTCCTTCTTGTCAAATGCCTGACTGAGCCTCTTCTGAAACCTTTGGCATTATGTGGGTCTCCCTTGTGGCCTTCATGCCATCCTGCCTAACTGCTGGGCCCCACCACCACCAGCCCATGAAGCAGCAACCCGGCCACATCTCTGAGACACTCAGAGTGGCCAGCACCATGTCACGCAAACACCAGATCCCTGGCAGAGGGTGTCTACTGGCAAAGGGTTGACCACAGGACAGGAGCCTTATAGCAAAGTCTCCCAGGGCCTCTGGCAGGCCTGACACACTGCCAACTGTCCAGGTCCCTGCCCTCCCTGCCCAGGGAAAACCCCATCACAATCATATACCAGGCATGGTGGCTCAGCCTTGGTAAGGGCTGTTTCATGGCTCATGTCATTAATCCAGAGCCAACAGCCCCTAGGACCTATGCATGCAGGAGAGGGAAGCTGCAGTCCCCGAGGAGCTGCTATTGACTCCCCCCAGCTCCAGCTGGGCAAAAATGCTTTCTTTTCTATTGGGTAAGACACTTCCGGCGCTGACAAACCTACCACCACCAACAAGAGGAAATAGAAGCCCTGCGAGATAAGTGAGGAGCAGAGAGTGGCTGATATCTATGAAGGACACATGAACAGGCAAGCGTGAGCCACAGGACCCGCCAGCCACACATGGCCCTTCCAACAAGAAACAGAAAGAGAAACGAGCTCTGACCAAAAGCAGAACCAGTGTGTTTCGCCTGCAGGGCCCCTTCGTTTCTCACTCTGCAGACGTGATCTGAGAAGCGCGGCTCCGAGGGGTATGGTTGGGGCAAAACACGCGTCATGAAATACAGCTTTACTTGCACCGTTTCTTTCATTACACGGGTGTAACCCCACCAAGCCTGGCCAGCCCCGCTCCGCAGGACCGCAGCGAGGGGCCAAGAAAGAAGAGAGAGGAGGCCCGGTTTCGTCAGCCTCAAGGCACTGTGTGGGTGTGAGAGGCTGGACATTCAGGTCTGGCCATCAGAATCATCCCGGGCCAAGGCACCAGAAACCCAGATGGGAGGCCAAATTCACCCTGAAACTCGGAGAAGTGGTCTGACCTCAGCCCCTCCCTTCCTCTCCTGTCAAGTGGGGGCGGCAACTCAACTGACGTTCACATGTGGCTGCCCAGCGTCCCTCCGAGAGTTGAAACATCGACGGACTCGGAACAAGTCCAGAACCTCATTCGCTCAGGCTCACGGCGATGCGGGGGGGCAGGGGTGCGCCACAGGCTGGCTTCGGGAGTGTCACCTCTGGCCCAGTCACTCCACCGTGGGGAGTTATCACAAGGACATAATCCTGATTAGGAAATACAATCTTTACCCATGTCGAAGGTATAATTTAGGATCACAGAAAAAATGAAACCCATCTAGGCAGCTGAGATGAACTCAGCGACCCCGTTCAAAAAGGGCTCCGAGACGCCGATGGCACAGAAAACGGTGACGAGCAACGTGGACTGAACACGTCATGAAATGCAGCTTCACTCGTACCCTTTCCTTCCTTTCTGGGGTTTAAATGAAGGTTAAAAACACACAGAATGCTTTAAACATAGAGTATAACTCCTACTTTGCCTAAATTATTAACAAACCACATGTTGGGAAGGTATAAGGTAATCAAGAATAGTGACGATGCTTATGTTATAGTAAAGGGATAACTGTTTTTCTACTTTAATGCGGTTTTCAGGTGTTGTCTTATGAATGGATGTTGCTTTTAAAACAGAAAAAGAAGTCCACAGATTTTAGAGGCAGTTTGAGTACAGAAGAGTGATCCCTCCATTATGGGGGACGGGGGAAGGAGAGGCTTGGATGCAGACAAATGACCTGGACTTCTGGGGCAGACACCAGATGGGGCCTCCTAAGGCATGGCTGGGGGAGAGCTTCTCTGACTCAGCCTTCCTGGGTGGGACCAAGGGCTGGGGACCCACCCAGGCTCCATTCTCACTGTCCCAGAGAAAAAGGAACGCTGTGAAACAAAATAACCAAAAGCATGCCAATTACGCAAGAACAAATTCATCAACAAAGGCCAAAACAACAGCAATTTCTACAATTTAAAATAATGAGTACAAAAGAGGCAGCAGTAAGAGCCATGACAAAATCACGGCGGTGCTCACAGTGCCTGAAAACAAAGCATCCTCAGAACACTGCAGGAATCCCAAAGGGTCTGCCCAGAAGGAGCTACGCCCGTGGCCCAGGGCTGTGCAGCCACCAGACAGCTCAGCAGAAACACCCAGACCCTGCGGAAGCTCCAGGATGCTCGTTTTATTTTATGAATAGCAGGTTTCAGTAACTCCTCAAAACTCTCCTCTTGGGCACCAGACTCGGGGCAGATGTGGAAATTAATTGCTGGCAGCACATTATCATTCGTCTGAACAGCCCCCGGAAAGACTGGCGTTGGGTCTGCCTGCTGCACGTCTCACACAGCTCCTTCCCGGCCTCCTGGCGCAGACCACCAGATCCGCTGCCTGGGCAGCACAGCTCTGGCGAAGCCTTGACCCCGCAGACATCACCCACTGGGCATGGCCAGGCCACCGGCAGGGCAGTCAGAGAGGCAGAGGGACAGCAGCCGGGGGCTCCCTAACTCTCGGCATCTGCACTTCATAATTCACCTCCTGGACCTCCCCCGAGCACCACGGGACAGAAGTATCTTCTCACCCTGACAACTCCCAAGGAGCACGGTCTACTTCCCTTCCCTCCTGTGCCCCAGAGCATAACCTGGCCTACGGTCCAGACGTGGTGGGCAGAGACCTAACAGCCGGCAAGGGAGGGAGGAGAAGGAAGGCCAGGCACACC
This sequence comes from Micronycteris hirsuta, assembly GCA_004026765.1. Lineage (NCBI taxonomy): Eukaryota > Metazoa > Chordata > Mammalia > Chiroptera > Phyllostomidae > Micronycteris > Micronycteris hirsuta. The sequence continues at coordinate 231,308 of PVJI01000275.1, read as the reverse complement.
TCCTCCCAGGTTGTTTGGTCACAGGGTTTCGTTCAAAGCCAATCACGCCTGTGGGGCAACAGGACAGGTCAGGCCCTGAGGCCCATCTAGTCAACTCTTAAGTTGGTTCAATCATGGAACTCTTCTTTTCTTTAAAGATTTTTATTTATTTACTTTTAGAGAGAGGGGAGGTAAGGGAGTCACAGAGGGAGAGAAACATTCATCAGTTGCTTCTCATATGTGCCCCAACCAGAGACCTGGCCCACAACCCAGGCACGTGCCCTGACCGGGGATTGAACTGGCGACCTATAACTTTGCAGGACCATGCCCAACCAATTGAGCCACACTGGTCAGGGCCACTCGTGGAGCTCTGTGACCAAACGGAATCCTGCTCCGAAGTTTGGTCAACACAGCGGTCAGGACCAACTGCTAGGCATTCAGGTGACGGCAAGAGAGGTGGACAAGGCAGAATCGCTCTTCCCTTGGTTCCCTAAACCACAGAATCCTGAAGGGGGTTCCTGTGACCCTGGAAGCTTCTGATCGAAACAGCTCACTAGGTCAGCCTCACTGTTTACAGGTGGGGAAACTGAGGCCTACAAAGACACACTCGCTCCACAAGTGCTTGGTGGCAGAACTAGAACCAGCACCTGTCTTTCCCCCCAGGACCCAGGGGAGCGGGAACCGCAGCTTCCTCCACTCTGAGCGCCCGCAGCAGGCCTGCCGGAGAGAGAGCCCACGCGGCCCAGCTGAGGGGGTGGAGTCACTGCTATTGGAGAGGCAGGCCTCCAGGCCAGACAGCTCTGCACTCGAGTGGCTGCATAACCCTGGGCAAGTCACTCAAGTCCTCGGTCTCTCTCATCTGTAACCTCGAAGGGCCGGTGAGAGGACCCAGGAGAGGACAGAGAGAGCCACACGCAGTCTCTGTGAAGAATCACAAGTGCTAGCTCTTCTCCCCATGCCCTTTTGCTGAGCTCGTCTCCTCTCTCCTCAGACCCCTGCTCAGTGAAGCCCCCGGAGCCCTTGCATTACAGCGAAGAGAGCAATCGGGGGTCTCCACGGTGCAGGAGCTTGCCCCTGTGGAGACAATGTCTAGATTCTCCTGTGGTCTGACAACCTGCCAACGAAACTGAACTTCAGCCTCTAACTCCTGAATTCCTGGCTTACCAGACCCCTTCAAACGGCGGTGCTCTGGACACCCCTGTCACTTCTGGTCTGCCGGGCCAGAGCAGCGGGTTTCCACCAAATGTCCTGCTGTCCCCTAGGCAACTGGGTTCTGTCTGGGGACTTCTGGAAACTCAACCAGTCACAGATCAAGAGCTGCTACCCCAAAACTCCCCTCCTCACCCCTAAAAGGCTCAGGTCATGGTTCACCAGGGACAGAAAGTAGGCCATATCCAGGGCTCCAGAATCAATCAAAGACCATCTGGAGGAGAAGAATCCAGAAGCCTGGGACACCCCTCCAGTGAGACCACCCCCAAGGCTTCCAGTCCAAGGGTAACCAAACCTGCAAGCACTTCCGCACAAGGCCGACCCCCCACCCGCCTGACGACCGCATCTCTTCAGCCCTAGGGGGACCGAAGCCCAGGAAACCCTTCAATTGGGCATTGGATTTTGAAAAAAACATCCCACTCAGACATAAGCTGCACCTCTCACATCTAGATTTGATATTTTACAATCAGATAAGTACAGATTCAAACTAGAAAGAAGAGGATCACAGATCTGGATGGAGGGTCACCTAGTCCTACTGCCATTTACCAGATGAGCAAACTGAGCCCCAGAGGCCGGGTGCCCCCAAGGGGCGGAGTCAGGACGGAGTCAGGACGGAGCCCAGAGGCCCAGATCCAGGGCCGCCACACTGCACCACTCACACTGTGGGAGCCGTGCAACCTAGGGCCCGTCCCTGGTCCTCCGGGCAGGAAGCTGTCACACAGGAGGCACTGCAGGCCCCCTCGCCCTCTCTTTGTTCATTAGTGGAGTTCCTCTGACACAGGGCACCCGTGCGACTAGAGCCAGGGAAACAGGCGAACACCAAACACCAGGGGCCAGCAGGTTACCTTTGGGCATGATCTGATGCATGGCGACCGAGAGGAAGAAGATGGAGTCGCTGTAGTAGGTCCCGGAGCCAGCACTGAAGTGCTTCTGCATGGCCTCCACCACGGGAAAGAGCTTGTCCGTCAGCACGGCGACATCATGGAAGACGACCTGCAGCGGGGCACGAGGAAACCACAGGACACTCAGCACACACGCGGGCCCACAGAGGGGAGACAGCCAGACAGACAGTGCCTCTCCAAGGTCATGAGCAGGGCATCCCGAGTGGGAGTTAAGGAAACGGGAACAACGATGAGGCTGGCTCTGGGGACGGGGACATCGTGTGTGACGGGTGTGCAGGCACGCCTGCGGTGGGCGCAGTGGAAGAGTGGGAGTGAGAGCAGGGATGGGAGCCACCCCCAGTCTGCTTTCAGGTTCCAAACTCTAAGCTGCGCCATCATGAAAGCACTTCTGTGCCTCGTGACTGGAAACCACGTGACAGTCTGGTGATGAAACTGGACCCCAAGAACGTCTGAGTGGCCGGCACCAACCCAGCATCACCACTGCTGGTGGCTGCTGAGCGTTCCTCAGTCCAGCCAGGTGCTCCACCTCCCTTGTCCAACACTGCAAACAGTGTGAGGGTCCCTGGGAAACGGAACCCCGGAAACGCCTAATGCCACAGGAAACACATCCATCGACCCAACCAGCATTTCGTGAGTGTCCCAGACATTTAGGAGGAGCTATGAGAGGTACAAAGAATCACCTCAGAACACTTAGAGTCTAGAGATGTCACTGCTGCTAGGCAGAGTTCTTCAGTTTATTCTCACATGCACACATCAGTCTCCATGGCAACCTGGGACATCAGTGCGGCAGATGTCACTATCATAGCTCCAAATTACAAATGAGAAAGCAGATGCTCACAGAGGTTACGCTTGCCTAAGGTCACGTAGCTAGTAAGTTGGCAGAGCCAGAACTTGAACCCTGGTCTCTAGATTCCAAGCCCCATGGTCTTCCCACTATAAATACACCCTCTTTCCTTAACAACCAAGGGCAGAGGAAGACACGAACAGGACCAGTGACTGGAGTAGACAGTGCTAACAGGACTCGAACGAGTTGCCTTCCTTGTCTGACATTCGTCTATACTTAAGCCCAACCCTGGTGGAGCCCTGGCCTCATTCAAGATACCAAATTACCACGCACTCTGCTCACATACTTCTTCTAAGTTTTCCCTGCTGCTCTGAGTGCCCTGCAACATCCAAAACACCCCACTGTACACAAGAGGCACTCAATAAATGCAGCCCAGGCCAGAAGCCCAAATAGTCTTCTTCCCCCTTGCCCCACTCACAAGAGATCTGCTGATGACCCGTCACCTCCTACCCACGGTGAGCTGCCCCCAGCCCGCCCCCATGACTCCTGACTACACAGGCACCAAAACCCCGACAGGTGTCCCCTGCCTTGTGCCCCTCCAAGCCAGCCTCTGTCGTGCAATCTTACACATACACAAATTCATTTCTCTTTTTCCTTGGCTCCAAACCTTCCCACGGCTCCTCACTGCCCTCAGTTATAGTCCAAATTCCCCAACGACGCTCATGAGGCCCTGCACTGATGGCTGTGGCTGCCTATCCCTCCTCCCTCCCTCCTCCTGGGGTCGGGCAGAACTAAACCCAAGTCCTCACCCTGCCCACAACCCCTCAGTGTCCTATGTCCTTGTCTATTTGTACCTGCTCTTAGAACTGACTGGAACCCCCTCCCCCAGCCCAAGTCTGCCTGGTCACTCCTATCCAGTCTTCCAACTTTGCACAGCCTCCCACGACTCGCCACGCCCTGGTGTGCACCCTGTATCACACAGGCAAGACTCCACTGCGGGTCTGTTTCCATATCCGCTGTATGGTGTACTCCTTGAGGCCAGAAGTTGTGACTGCTTTGTGTCCTGTGCCCTGTGCCCAGCCCTGGACCCTGTGGCAGGCCACCAATCAATACAGGTTTGCTGAACTAAATGAACCGCACTTCGGACAACTTAATAAACCTCTCTGAGCCTCAAATACAGAAATGGTTATACCTACCTCTTATGGTGGCTGTTGGGACTCCCTGGGACATGCAGGTAAAGTGCCTAGCTCAGAGGCAACAGCGCCGCAGTTAGCCCTGAGTGTTAGCATCGTGCCCTCACCTCCTTCTACCATCCCCGAATCCCTCCCCTCACAGACCAGCCTTCACTCATGAGCCGGCTTTTCCCTGTGAGCCTCATTACACCTCCAAACCACTGCTAGAGCCTAGAACTGGACAAGAAACTGGAGCTGACAAGAGGGTTCTCAGAAATGGAAGCCTCTGAATTCAATAAGAAAGAAGAGAGAGAATGGATACGTATAACCCATCTCTCTCTCTTTTTCTCTCTCTCTCTCCCTGAGCAGGTCCTGCCACAGCCAAGCTAAGGGAGATACAGAGATTACAGCAGCCAGATTCTTCCCCTGCTCAGGTCCCCACCTCTCCCCAAAGCTTCGCAGGAGATAATCACATCCCAGCAGCATTAATAGATTTATGAGGACAAACTGTACCAGTACACCGTTCCAAATGCCGTACCGTAAAGTGTGTTCCCATGAATGTTTCACATAATAACCTTACTTTAAGATAAATTAGTATGTTCCATGGAATAAACCTGATGCAGCAAGAATCAAACCACAGACACTGCAAGTGTGAATCAAAACACCCAGGTCTGGCCCTGGCCAGGTAGCTCAGTTGGTTAGAGCATCACCCCAACATGCCAAGGTTACGGGTTCAATCCCCAGTCAGGGCATATATAAGAATCAACCAATGAATGCATAAATAATTGGAACAACAATTTGATGTTCCTCTCTCTGTCTCTCTTCCTCTCATATCAATAGAAAGAAAGAAAGAAAGGAAGAAAGAAAGAAAGAAAGAAAGAAAGAAAGAAAGAAAGAAAGACAGACATGCAGGCTCAGGCCTCCCCATGTCTAAAACAGGTTAGAGTCTGGCACCTTCGGAGGCCCCAGCCCTGCCCAGGGTCCAGTGCCAGGAAGGTGTAGAGAAGCAAGAGAGAAAAACAGAGGGAGAGAGGCAGAAAAAATGCCATGCTCCTTCTGTTCCTCCTCCCTTTCAAATCTCCCACATCAGGGGCTGCAGGAGGGATTGCCGTGTAACCTAGAAACCAGGAAACGTACAGAGTAACTCCCATACTGAAGGCACAGGCCAATGAGATCCAAAACAACGGTTTGACCAAGTAGACGACATGATTTTGGTGGAAACAGATTAAAAGTCAAATCACTATTTGTAGCTTTTATTTATATATATTCATTTTTATATATGAATAAAATATCATATTAATTATAAAATAAAAAATCATATTAGTGATAAAGTATCATTTTTCCAACACCCAGCAAACAGAATGATCTCCTCTTGGACTCCTCGCGCGTGTCCTCAGCCTTCATGCCTTACCAGCCCCGGAGCGAAGCCGAGCCACGCAAGCGTTCTTCCAGAGCACATCGCCCTCGTCATCCACTCAAGGCGTCAGACGCAGCTCACTGGAACCGTGCCGGATGCTGTCGCTGGAAATGGTACCCATGTTCTTATCATTAAGGTGGTCGGTTTTCTCATCAGCCTATAATCATATATTTGTAGCCACTTACTACCTTCCTTCTGTTAGCGAATTTCAAAGGCTCACTTATAGCAATATTCTACACTTACAGATGAAAACCCCCAAAATAATGACTAAACCTGTTACATTTCTTTGCCTCCTTTTATTCTTAATTAATGCTGTCGTGCGACTCTAGAAGTACCCAAGTTCTGTAATGACTGAGGTTGTTTCAGGCTGAGCTGTTCTCACACTGTACTTCGCTGCTCAGAATAAAGCACATGGGAGAGAGAACACTGTGTAATATGAAACTTTGAAAAGACTCAACTCGTTTAATAAAGCACAATTTAGGGGTGGGGGACAGAAGGCTGGCCTCGTGTCCCCCACTCATAGCACATTCTCAGCGCTTCCAAGGTGGGGAGGCCGAACAACCAGAACAACCAGCCGGTGCCAGGCAGGGGCAGACGTTACTGCCAGCGTGGCCCTGGGCTTGCTGGCACAGACAGGCCTGAAGAACCAGGCCACTGCTCCCCAAAACGTTCGCTGGGCACATAAAGCCATGCCAAGTCTTAGCTCAGTTCAGTGGAGAAAACTCACTTATCACTGGACACGCTCCACTGGGAAGCAGGCCATGCAGCGCTCCCACAGCCAAGAAGGGAAGTGGCAGGAGCTGGCCTGCGCACAGGGAGACGCCGGGTTTCCAGGAAACACCGAAGCCTGCTTAGAGAACAGCAGCTCCTCCCGCAGCGCTCCGCCAGAGACCGTCCCCAGAAAAGCTGCTGGAAGGAGGAGGGACAGTGCGAAACTCCGGGAAACCGACCCAGACCTGACATTCCTGGTGCCCCTGCCACGTGCTGGAATTCATCTCCTGGAGGAACAGCAAATAGGTGTCCGCCTGCCTAGAGGGGCTGCCTGGAGCACCAAGTAACAAGGATTCTGTGGCAACATCTGGACTTGTGAAGAAAGTGTGTCGTCATCAACAACAATGGGTGTGCAACTCACACACCCACTGTGGCGCTCTCTCTCTCCCCTGTGGAGCCATCACCCCAGCTCTACGAGCACCCGGTTTTGACTGAAATCACAACAGTGATGTGGAGTGGGGCCCCCTAAGAGTCAACCACAGGCATGGGGCTCACAGTTCGGGTGCACACGCTGACTCCGCCACCTCACTGCCTGGCCGTGCCAGTCAGACACTTAAACACCACCTCCTCCACCAAACGGGAAAGAATCAGGGTGCCTACCTCACCGGGCTTTTATGAGGAACGTGCTAGGCGCTCAGTACAGGACAGCTGACTTTATCACCCCATTCCAGTGCAGTAAAAATGCCTTTTTCATGCAAGAATACCTCTGAGAAAAGAATACATTCTGTCATGAAAAGGCCAAGATACTGTAGGGCAACGCTCGGAGGGACCTGGCTCTGATGGAAGGATGGAAGGTGGTCCGAGGGCCTGCCCCCTGCTGCGCTCCGCCCACAGCCTGGTCCCGCCTCTGCCAGGGGCTGCCGGCGCCCAACCAGAAGGCTCCTCCCATTCTTCATGCTTACCTTGTAGCACCTACTTGAAAACCACACTTCTAAAATTACTGCAATAACCCAAACCAGTAGGTAGATTAAATGCAATTCTGATTGAAAAGGTCCAAATATACCAGAAACATCACTAAGTAAGGATATCTGCCTCACAATCAGAAATAATGGGTGCCCGGCGTGCGTTCCCTGCTCACAACCCTCCGCTGCCCGGCGGGCCACCAGGGAAGACAGAAGGAGAAAAGTCCTTTTTGAGGTCAAGAAGAGGGTGGTGTGTTTAGGGACCTGACGAGTATCTGGCGCCTTCCCAAAGGGGAGCTGTTTGCGCCTTCTCAGAGAGCAGCGGCTCTCCCATCGCCCCCTGCCCCACAGCATTCTCCAACACGTATCACCGGGTGACTTGCCCTGAGGTCAGTGGGTGAGGACAGAGTGGGCCCCACCACAGACCGGTCAGCTCCCAAAAATGCATTCCTAATCTATGTGATCTTAGTAATCGATTCCAACAAGAACTGGAAGAAAAATGCTTTTCTGGGAAAAAGATTATTTTCTCATAGACTTGCACCGTGAATGCAAAGGTGGGTATGTCTACGAAGGAAAGGAAAATCTAGCAGCCTGGCAGTTTTCAATGTCACAAACATGCCAAACACTGGTAGACCTCAGGGCCTTTGCACTGGCTAGTCCCTCTTTCAGAAGGCTCCGCCCCTCAGGATCTTCAGATACCCAGATACTGTAAGTGATTCTGGTGTCCATTCAAAAGTCAACTCCTGAGAATTTCCCTGACCAAAAAAAGTACCCTCCTGGCCCCACCCCCCACACAAACACAACCAATCCTGGCTATTCTATTTCCAGACTTATTTTCTCCATAGCACTTGTCGCCACCTCTCATGTATTTGTAAGTGTCTCGTCTTTTACCATCCATCTCTTCCCACGCCGACCAGTGAGGGACCTTGTCTGTCTTGCTCTCTGCTATGCATCCAGCTTTTAGGAAATTGCTTCACACAGAGTGGAAGCTCAGCAAACGCTTGCAGTAAGAAGGAATGGGCAAATAAATGAGCAGGGATAAAAGCCTCCAGAGAGAACAAGGTAGCGTGATCACCTGCCCCAGGACCCGGAGTGGTGACTCTGCAGGGCCTCTTCCTGGGAGCCCTGAGAAGTCCGCAGGCTGTTCCAGCCCAGGGCCTCCCCCGAGGTGCGCGTATGCTTCCCCGTCTCCATCCCAGCCTTCACCCTAAGGCGAGGAACTTCTTCTCCGTAAGACTTACTCTAAACCTCCAGGAGTAGGAGCATTCTTATCACCTCCAACCTGCTGGTTAGCACATTTGTAGGGCTGGGCTGCAGTACCTCACTTTGTCACCAGGAGCTGTTGCCTAATAAATTTTGTACCCAACCTGCAAGCTGCTTCAGAATAACTATGCCCTCTATCTTAATTTCATTTCTGAAATTATATCTTCAAAGGTGTATCCTTAAATGACATTTTCCTGGACTAGGGAGCGACAGACAGATGACTGAGTGATAGGTGATAGACGGGTAGAGCAACAGAGAGATCTATTGATCTCTCTTTTTTTAAATCGCTATCCTAAAAACACCACCAGCTATCAGTGCTTACCTCTTCACCATCTCCAAAAACTCTGACTCTCTCGAAAACCAAAGATCTCCCAGGATGAATGAAAAATACTCTGAATTTGTTAGCTTTAAATGAAAAAGTTAAAAATTATAATTGGTGTATAGTTTATAAGAAAATATAAATCCACAGGTTGGGCCCCTCTGTTATGTGACTTTTCTAACTTCTTCAAGATATCCTCAGTATAATTCAGTTTTGTCAGGAGGAACCACAAGCAGCTGAAGAGGAAAAAAGAAGCCTGCCCATCTAACTTCCAAGTGATTTCCAACACCCATCCTCATGACCCACTTTACTAACAGCTCCAAAGCTACAGCCTGCCTCCTCACCCCACCCCACCCCCCCTCCCCCGCCCAGTCTGCACAGCAGGGCATCCAGTCGTGCCTAGAAGGCACCCTGTCTGGTTCCCTCGTCACGCTCACCTCTGCCTCACACCTGCTGCACCATCGGTCGTTTCGTATAACCGATCTGCAGTTAATGTTCTAGGACCTCTACGAGATTCCCAACGTTTCAATGGAGATTAAGCCATATTCCTGTTCTCTAAAACCTTGATATGACCCAGGTAGGAGAGGATGAGGAGGAAACGTAACCTGAGACAGGCCCGCACTTGCAGAGAAGCCCCTGGCGGGAAGGTGATGGAGGGTGCGACAGCATGAACGGGGTGGGGGTGTGAGTCCAGTGAGCCTGCAAGCTGCAGCTGCCCTGCTGGGAGCGCAGCCCGGATCCCAGGTCCCCCAGCTTTGGTGTGCACAGGCTCTTGCTGGGGAGCCGTGTAAAATGCAGACTCCTGGGTCCTGACCCACCCCAGGCATTCTGAGCCAGGGTCTGGGGTGAGGCTCAGGAATCTTCAATTAAAAACCATGCCAAGTGATTTTACTGCTGGTGATTTCACTGCAGACACTTTGAAAAGGGAGGTGCAGATGGTCCCCATTCAGTCAGACTGCCTCAGGGTACAGGCTGGGTTCAGCTCCAGGAATCACACTGCAGGAGGCTACAGGCAAATTCCAGAGTGTGTCCAAGGCAGCAAAAGGTCCAGACTCCTTTTATCTGAGGAGCAGCTGAAGGATCTGTGGGTATCTGCGCTGGTCGGGGGGGCGGGGGCAGGTCAGAGAGGGAGAGAGGAGCACACAGTCCTACACAGGTATCAGGTCACTCTCCCCGGCTCCTCCATCCATCCCCACTCACGCTGTCCCCATGGTTTACTTTCTTGCCTATAATGACGAGAGGATAAATGGCAAGGATAAACAGCCTGCCCCTCTCAGACTCCAGAGGCCCCAACAGTGGAACAAGCAATCAGCCCCCAGGAAGAGCAGGCCTCCCACAACTGGAGGAGAGCAGAGCCCAGGCTAAGGAACCGGACACAATTCCCTCCGTGTGCCCAGCGTGGTTGCTCCAACTCCCCCCACCCCCATCTGTCCTTGTCCTCCTCACCTCCTGTGGTGGGGGCCTCCGGCGAGCAGATAAAGGATGCATCTGTGTAACAAGACCTTGTTACACAGCAATGCCTGGAGGTTGCGGATATACGAGAATAAGCAAAAAAAAAAAGGTTGGTGCATCCCACAGGTGCTCCATTGTGTAGACCTGCAAACTCCTGGGCCTTCCAAGGGCACTTGCAGGATGACCACCGGGCACTGTGGCAAACCACTGGGATGGAGCCATGTCCTCGGAGGGCGAGGAAGAATCCGAGAAAAGACTAATGCATTGAGAGCACGCCTTGGAGAGAGACCAAGGGAGCGGCCCAACCAAATGCTCCTCTGAGGAGGATTATCAATGAAGGAGAAGGTGACGCAAAAATGAAGAAAGTGGGAGCGAAAAAAAAGAAAAGGTGTGTGACAACCTTCCAGACTGCAGGTGCCCACGGCCAGCTGACAGCAACATCGGACGGTCGCCCAGGCCTTCCAGGCGGCCTGGGCACGGCCGCAGGGCCCCACAAGCACGAATCCACAATTTCTACAGAGCAGCTTCTCATCCGGCATCCACAGCCCCACGCCGGCCTCACCTGGCCACTCGCCCCGGCTGCCCCGGCCTCCCAGTCTCGGGTCCACCTCTCAACACCAGGCAGTCACCCCTAAAAACAAGCGCACCCACTCACTCCCTGCCCCTCTCCGGCCTTCCCTAAGGAACACTTAGTGATCACTTTTAAAAACAAACAGTCCTTATATAGTGAATATAATCATTCCTTAATTCACCTCTTTTACAAATTAGCATGTTTTGGTTTTTTACATTTAATACTAAATTTTCCTCACTGTAGAAGGCAGTTTTCTACAAAATGTTTTCCACCACCAAACATAAGAAATGACGTGAGAGAGGAGGAAAGAGGAAGAGGAGGAGAGACACGAGAGGGGCAGCCGCGCAGCCGGATCGCACCGGGAGATCTCCACACGCGCCGTCCGAGTCGGCCTCCTCCCCAAGACTCCAGTGGTCGTAGGTCTAGCAGGTCTTCTTCCCCAGATTGCCTGATTTGTTCCTCTTTTGTGTAGTAAATTCCCATGACCTGTAACCTCCCAGAGAACACTACGGTTTTACAAGTGACCCCCAGAGGGATACACTTACCCAGCCTCCTGCTTCCACCAGGCAGGAAGGTGGCCTGCCCCACACTCCCACCTCCCTCCCGTAGAGACCCCACTCAGCCCCAGTCCACACCGGCCCCCAGTCCCCTCCTGGCTCTCTGGGATAGGACCCAAGCTGCCCCCCGGAGCACCCTGCGGAGTTCAGGCCAGTCAGACACCAGGCCAGTCAGACCCAGGACAGTCTGTCATTTTCTGAGGCTGCCCACTGTCCTAGGTTTCATGCCACCCCCCACCCCATCCAGTGCTCCCCTAGATGGGGCAGATACCTCTGGAACGGTACACAGGGGAATTCTAAGAGGCACACAGACCAATCATTTTATTTTAAGATTTGTGGATTTATTTTGATTTGTACAATAGAACACAAGAATAATTAGTCAAAACACTTTAGAACTGATTTCACAGACACTGCCTAAGCAGAGGCTAGGGAAAAGGGGGAAGAAAGGTGAGCCCGTTTAAACTGTGTGTGAAGTAGGCAATGCTGCAGGCGGTCCTGGGACACGGGCAAAAGCCGTGACGTGAAGGCCAAGTTCAGACGACCTGGCTTCGGAGACACTGCTGGCGCCCATCGCCTCCTCTTGCAGGTGAGATGGAGCGTTTAAAATGCCAAGCACAGAACCCGCTGCCAGGAGGTGTTCACACTGAGTGCCTGCTTTGCCCAAGGTCACGCCCGCTGACTGACGTCAGAGCCAGATCCTCGCCTGTGCCTCTCCATCAACCCCCTTCTGTAACCTCAGCTGAGACGTCTCCCCAGCCACGTTCAAGACCCCAATGCTCTCACCCCCACACGAGGCACCGGCATGTGCTCATCACGGGCCCGCAAAGGAAAAACCAAATGTGTGTCAGGCAGCAGCACAGACAAGCGTGAGCTCATCCGATCCTCACCGTGACTTATGTGCTTTTAGTAAAGGTGGCCGTGGCCAGAGAGGTGAAGTCACCTATCCAAGGTGACTTGGTAGATGGCCGAGGCCCAGATTTGAGTCCAGGCCTTTCTGATTCCAGAATGCAAACAACCTCTCAGCCACTAGGGATGGCCCCCAGTCCACTTTTCTCCTATTTTATTTCCTCCCAGAGGGGCTGAGCCCCTGACTGGGTCCCCTATGAACCCAGCTCTGTCCCCTGAGGCCCCAAGTCCTTATCTAAGCAAACTGTTGTGTAGAAAACCTCGTTCTTCCCCTAAACTATTAAGGGCCCTTTTTCTGGATGGATCCAGAAACCCCCTACCTCTTCCATCTCCCGAAGCCACCATCCTCTCCCCCTGGGCCAGGACAATGTCCTCCAACGGGCCTCCCTTTCATTCTGTCTTCCACACAGTGGCCAGTGGCCCTCCGCTACTCAAAACCAAGGGGCAGCTCCCCTGTCACTCCATCAGAGCCTGCCCTGCGACTGGGCCGAGACCTGCTAGGTCTGCCACCCTTTCCCACCCGGTCCCCCGGCCCCTTCCTGCTGCCCTGGCCCGGCTGCTGCTCCTCAAACACGCTGAGCACCTCCCACGCCAGCCTCCCCTCTGCGGCTCCCACCACCCAGACACTCTCTCAGCACTGCTGTGCCAGCTCTTTCAAGCCTCAGTAATGGTGTGCCCGCCCATCCAACGAAAAATCACAACCGCCCCGCACTCCAGATGCCTCTTACCATGTTAACACACCGTGTGATTTACTCACCTCCGAGGACACTGTACAATTACTTGTTTGCTTATCATGGAACAACAGAGACAAAATGAAATGCGACCCTATTTGAGCCCCCACTTCACTGTGTCCCGGGCAGCAAAGTAGACAAATGGCATTAGCTCATTTAAGCCTCTTCCTGCCAGAAAGGAAGCACCACCAGGGCAGAGGTTTTGACCGGTTCTATCTCTTTCGTCCAGACACACAGACACAGTGTGTATCAATGCCCTGGGGCCAGGCCGGCATCTACTGGGCACACAGTGAATACTGGCTCAGTGAGGGGATCACACAGCAGCAATACAGGATAGAGGTACATGGGCCTTGAACATGCTCATTGCGAAGAAAGCAGTGCTCCTTCGTGCTGGCTTCCCTGAGCGCCCCCCAAGCGCCAGCAGCAGCCCGTGGCTTCCCCTCTGCCAGCACTAAACTGCTTTGGCCTGAGGCCCCCGGGATCTGAGGCCCTTCCCGCGAGCTGCAGAAAGCACAGACCATTTCATTGAGGAGATGGATTCATGCCACAGGGAGGCCATAGCCAGGCCCCAGGAGAGTGCCAGGCCGCTACTGCCCAGCGCCCCACTTCAACCTGCCAGCTGCTCAAGGCTCAGCCTAAACGCCGCAGATAGAAAAGCGAGACCACTTCGCTAATCAAAAAAAGTAAAAAGTGGGTGAGCAGCACACGCAGACCCAAGAGGCCATCAAGGTCACCGGTTCAACCCTCATGTTTTTGACCAGAAAACCAAGGCCCAGTATGAGGGGAATAGGGCTTTCTCCACGTCATGCAGCACGTCACTGGGAGAGCCAGCTCCAGAGCTGGAGCCAGGCCTTCTCAGACCACCCACGGCAGTCAAGACTTGGGGGAAGGCTTCCCCACCTCCAGCTGGAGGCACCTTCTCTCTGCCCTTGTCTACAGAGATTCTGAACAGGCTGGTTAGTCTGGTCCGCATCTCTGCACACCAGGAAGTGTGTAGTGGACTAAGGAATGCTCAAGCCTGCCCTCAGTTTCCCTTCCGTCCTATTCTCAGGGCACCTCCTCCTGACACAAAGGTGGCAGGACCCACAGCAAGAAAAGAGGGTCTATACCAATGCTCGGGAGAATGTGGGGCGGGAGAGAGACCACCAGCCTTGACGAAAGCTCAGCAAGACCTCGGAAAGATACGCACACCCCAGGCCAGAAATGCTCGTGCAGGTGTGCAACCTGAGAGAGTCAAGCACCTGTGTGTACGCAGCGGTGCACCTGTGTGTTTGGTGCAGCCGTGCTGTGATGGCACAACACTGCCGGTCCTCGGGGGGAGGATGCACACGCGGGGTCTGCCTGTAACAGAATCCTGCACTGCAGTCACAGCGACCAGGTAAGACCTAGATGCACCGGTGTGTAAAACCCTCACAACCACAATGTCCAGAAGAGATCCCAAAAGGGCATATAACGACAACATTCATATAACTGTTTAAAATGTAAAAAGCAATGAAAAATACATATTTATATTTATACATATTTAAATAAATATACACAGTGTATATACATTATCTATTTCTTTTGTTTTTAAGGTTTTGTTTCTTTTTAGACAGAGGGGAAGGGAGGGAGACAGAGAGGGAGAGAAACAGCAATGTGTGGTTGCCTCTCACATGCCCCCCACTGGGGACCTGGCCTGCAACCCAGGCATGTGCCCTGACAGGGAATCAAACCGGCAACCCTTTGGTTCACAGTGCAGTACTCAATCCACTGAGCCACACCAGGCAGGGCATATTATCTATATTTCTTATGGACACATATGTGTGGTAAAAGTACAAAAACACAAATTCCATAAAGCACACGGCCCTCTCACATGTGATAGAGAACATCTCTAGAGAACATAGGATGGGGAAGAATCACGGGTGGGCTTCAGCTATATCCATAATATTTTACTTCTTTTTAAAAAGTATCTAAAGCAAATAAGGAAAAATATTAGCTCCTATTTAACCCATATAGTAGGAAAATATGTGTCTATTACATTTTTCCTGAATTTTTCTATATCTTGATGTTTCATTATTTAATGTCTAAAAAATAAAATACTAGCCCTGGCTGGTGTGGCTCAGTGGATTGAGTGCCGGCCTGCAAACCAAAGGGTCACTGGTTCGATTCCCAGTCAGGGCACATGCCTGGGCCGCAGGCCAGGTCCTCAGTAGGGGTCGTGCAAGATGCAACCACACATTGATGTTTCTCTCCTCTTCCTCCCTCCTTTTCCCTCTCTCTAAAAGTAAATAAATAAAACCTTTAAAAATATAAAATACTAAAAACATGAAAATTTTAAAAATGAAATACTACATAAGAGGAGAAGAAGCAGGGCTGCACAATGTGGGTTAGCTGGCAGAACTCTTCACACAGCACCAGGAAGCAGAGCGCGAGCCCTGAGGAGCCCGGCCGCCGGGCCCCGGTTTTCACGTTAACTCGTGAGCAAGGGACCGTTCGGGGTTGCCAAGTGCACCTCGTGAAGAGTCGAGGAAGTGCTCCTGGGAACCACTCAAAAGAAGAAAAAAACATACACACAGAGATGTTCTCTGTGGTGTTGTTTACCGTGTGACACCTCAGAAACTCACAGAACGGTTTACAAAGGAAACACGACAGTAAGTTCCAGCACAGCCTACAGTCGGTGAGCACAGACGAGGCAAAGACAGGAAAACGTTTTCGAGGCGCACCCACGTGCGGGCCCCGCATTAGGTGAAATGAGCGGAAAGTCAAGTGCCCTGCCCACACTGAAGTATGCTGCCAATGGACGGCGGGGGCGGGGGGACATGGAAAAGCTCCGATGGTCCGTCAGATTCGGAGTTTTACACTCTCTGTAGAAGCAGGTCGAGGTGGGCTCCCAGCCCACCCGACCCCCACTCTTTGCACCCACTTCCTCCCACTTCCTTGCTTCGAACCCGGGACTCTGACTCCTCAGAGCCGAGCAGTCTCATACGGCAATGAGAAGTCCCGCTCTCATTTCCAGGCCATAGCAAATGCCCCAAAGGTCTGCCTGAGTCAATTCCAGATGTCGTGCACATCACAGGAAAGGGCTCCAGGTCCACAGCTCCAGGAAACAGGCAGTTGAACAGCAAGGTCATAGTTCACCTCCCGAAGCCAGATGCCTGAGACAGACTTTTCACCTGAAGTAAAGAGAAATGTTTTCATTTTGCATTTGCTCTTAGTCTTGCAATTCTCTGAGCAAGTCCTCTCAGTAAATAACTTCTGTTGCTCATGTTTCTGATCAAAGCAAAAGCTGCTCTGGGCGTCTGAGACCAGACAAGCGAATGGAACCAACCTACATGGTGTCTTCCGTCCTCTGCAAACCCTACCCACAACCTCGATGAACTGCTGAGCTCTTCACTCTTTACTGAGAAGGGAGTCACCAGGCGGACTGAGTTTTAACTGGAACACATGAAAGAAACGACGCCGTCAGATAGGTCCCAGAGGCGCCCACCATCAGCCGTCCGCAGGGAGCACCTTCCGCTGTAGGACGCAGGCTGCCCCGAGCCCCTGAGCCATGATCCCCGCGGGTGCCCCCCACACCCTATCCATTAGCCCCTCCCGGCTGAGGGAGCCAAAGGCATAGCCAGGCCCTGAGATCAGGGTCCCGAGACTCTGGCCGTGACTCAGACGTCAGTGGTGATTAACCAGGAACCCAGGACCAAAGTCCTACCCTACACCAGCCACAGGTTAAAGTGATCTTTTAAATTAAGCAGTCAGCTGCTAAAATGACAAGCACCTCTCCTGCCAACCACAGAGCACAGGCCCACTTCCCTCTCGGGTGTTCCCAGCTCGCTGTCCCTTCCCCAGCAGCTCCCACAAACAGGAAGCACACTCTTTCCCACTGTGAGCAGACTGGGGACACGGGGCGTCACGCTGCCTAACTGACCCCTCTGGGCTCAGCCACCACCTCACTCTGATTTGGCACATCCACAGAATGCGATAAAGTATGTGAACCAGGGGATCTCTGTGCCAAGCTTGCTCTTTTATTTTATATGACAAACCTGAGCATCCACGCGGCCAGCTCGGGCGTGACACCTACACAGGACCTGACCTGTGACATGGGATGAGCAGGTGCCGACCAGCGGATGGGCTATCGATGGCATTCTAGGGGTGGACTCAGACAGGGGAGGCCCCTGGAGGACAGGACACAGACCTGGACGGTCCCGCATCCACAACAGACACCACGGGTCCTGCAGACACAGGAACTCGTTGAATTTCACCCACAGCAAGGTTTTGAGGTGGGTGCCAGTAGTGTGTCCCTTCTGCAGATGGGGAAGGAGTCCAGAGAAGACAAACACCAACTCCTGGCCTCGCGGAAGGACGAGGCAGACAGAGCTGGAACCTGCAGCCAACACCACTTCGTTCAAGAAACTTGGGCCCACCCCTAGGCCAGGCCGTCCCAGGAGAGAGGCGAGACATGGACCTGCCCTCGAGGCCTCCCCTCGGGCAGCTTCCCCAAAACCGCAGGCAGAGTGGGGATAACAGAGGCATCGGAAAGACGGATGAAGGCAGCAGATCTTCAGAGACTGTGGACTTTCCAGGCCGGTGTGTGAGCTGCACTCAAAGGTGAGCTGGACAGTAAACCAGCAGAAGCGCCGTCCGGGGCACCGACTGAGCGTGGCGCAGGTCTACCCGTGCAATGGGCGTGCACTCCCGGCGCCCAGCGGTCCGTGTAACAGGAATGGCAGGACTAGGGTTGATGGGGCGCAGGCCCAGGAATAGGGCAGCAGCAGGGCTCCCGCTGCGACCACCCCCCCCACACACATGGGCTGGGCCTCCGGGGAGCCGAGCAGGGCCACACCAAGGGGCAGCAGGTGCCTTTCAGAAGGCCTGGGGGCCTGCACCTGGGGAGGCCCACTCGGCTTTATTCTGGAGCAGCTGCTCAGTGGGGCGTGGAGCAAAGCCATTCAATGCACACAAAACAGAGGCAAAGGCAGGGCAGTCACAGGTGGGTGAGGAAAATGTGTCAGGCCAGGAACAAAACGGAAGGCAAACAAGCACACAAAGACCAGCACAGCCCACAACTGGCTTCAGCAACACCGAAGAGACAGCAGGCAGCGAGGCCGCAGGGGCAGGAGACCCGCTCCCAGACCCCTCGTCCGCTGACCAGCTGCGTGGCCTGGAACAAGGTGGTTGGCCTTTCTGGGCCCGGTATCCTCCCAGGTTACATGAAGGGACAGGACTACGTGGCCGTTCCGACTCCCTCCGGCCCCGACCGCCTGTGATGTGCTGCCAAACAAGGGTGGCAGGGCTCTGAACAGCTCGGTCCTCTAAGCTCCCACATGCTAAACAGGGGCAGCCAGCTGGTCCTAAGGGCAGAACCTGGAGGAGGAGTGAGGGCTCTGCCCCATGTGCACTCGGAGGCTCCCCTGCCCTCTCACACCACTCAGCGGGCCCCGAAACGGCTCACAGACGGAGGGCGTGTGTGTGTGCGCGGCCCCAGTGAGCAGCAGACCCAGGGGCACGGTGGGAGCCCTGCAGGCAGAACACCGGCCCTCGCAGAGCATCCCGCGTGGAGGGACTATAGTGAACCACCAAAGTAAACAGACATAACAGGCATTATGGCACAGTGCTTGGGCATCAGAAAGACCAGGTTCTGATCATGGCCCAGCTGGCAGTTGCGTGGCTCTGAGCAAGCCACCAAGCCTGCCGTGGGCTCAGGATCCTCACCTGCGCAACCTCTTCCTCGGAGAGAACACCTCCCTCCTCATCAGACTGCCTGCTCTGAGCATTACAGAAGGGACTGAGGTAGAATCCAGAATCTTTCATGGTGGATACTGTGATATTGCTGACGAGGACGGCAAACACCTGAGAGAGCCTGGGTGCACTACGCTCCTCACCCCCCCCCCCCAAGGCACAGCCTGGCTTGGGGCAGAGGCTGAGAAAGGCATCAAAGTCTCCCAGACTGGCAGGAGAGGGGAGTCAGCAGGGAGGACTTGGTCAGAGCCATTCCTAGGACTAATGGCTTCAAGACCCCCGCCCGTCCCCTCAAATCTCCTGCGTTCCCATTCAGGAAAGGTCTGAAAAGGATGTGTCCATTGCAACTTCCTGTGCTCAGTTTCCACAGGCCAGTAGTAACTGAGCCATGGACTATCACTCGGGGCTGGAGTCCATACAGATCTTGCAGACGAGAAGCTGAGGCTGAGAGACACTGAGGGCCTCGCCAGCCAAAGCCAGGGTCAGGGAGAGCCCCAGAACCCAGGAACACAATACTGGGCAAAACTCTGGGCACTGCACGTCAGCTGAGTGAGTGCCCGTGGGCCGGACTGGGCTGCTCACCGGAAAGGCTGAATAGCAGCCCCAGGCCCTGCTGACCAGCTGGGGGGCTCTGGACAGATCAAGTGACCAATGAAGCCAACCTCCCTATCTACGTAAGTTGAGAGAGAGATGAGTGAAGCCCCTAAGACAGAAACACAAGCCAAGCCCCTCCTGCCTCCCCCAGAGCAGCAGCAGTATCGCTTCACAGCAGTACAAAGGGGCTTGCTCTGAAACCCAGAAAGAAGTGTGCAAGACACACCTGGATCTTCCCAGCTCGTCTCAGATTAGACAACTTCCTGTCTGGAAAACCTGCATTAAGAGGTGCAAGGAAGCCTTCCTTAGATCAAGAGGCCTCTGCAGATGGCCAAGGACTCCAAGGGCCGGCCACCCACATCCCAGCGGGTGAGGGCATGCTCACGGAACGTCTGTGAGGAGCACAGGCACAGGACACGGCCTCTGGCTTGCACGTATGTTCACCTCCCGCTTGCGCTGGCCAACACCTCCCTCAGGTCCACAAGCTTGTGCTGAGTCTTACTCTACGGCAGGCCCTGCGCTACATTATGTCCTGGAGACACAGAAGGAAACAAGGCACAGCTCTGCTCTCCAGGAGCCGGCAAAGGGGCCAATTTCAGCACAGCTCAGAGAAGGGCAAACCAGGGTGTGGTGGTCAGGGACGGCTCCCCCATGTAACTGGCATCCACCAGAGCTTAATCTTGAAGGGTGAAAAGAGTTAACCAGATAAAGGAGGGAGGGCTGAGTGTTCCAGGAGTGAATAAGTCTGAGGGAAGTCCCAGACACATGAAATGACTCAGGGCATGCCACAACGCCAGGCAGTTCAGTAAGGCAGAGCCACGGGCGAGCAGCTGCCCCGGGATGGCTGGGCCAGCACAGGAGCTGTGGCTCCTCCTGCCCGTTCTGGAGTCCTGACTGCCCAGGCCATGTCGGACCGCTGCCCGCCAACCAGCCAGGGAGCCGTGCGCTCACTCCACCAGATGCCCCCCAATCCCCGCATCTTCTGATCAGAGCTGTCCTGCCAGTCAGTTGCCCCAGCTGCCTCAGTTGTCTCCTCGGTGGGATTGGGAGGGTCGCATCCTAGCAATTTACAATGGATGCACATCCCCAAAGGCACCTGACTCCCAGGCACACCTGGAATCCCCTGCCCTGTCTTCCTGCCCCCCACCCCGACACACTGTCCTGGACTCAGGGAGTCTGACCATTTGGGCGAGCCTCACAGAGCCAGCATTCTGGACCGCCATGATGCTGGAAGAAGAGCAGGGCCCCCCACAGACAAGGTGGAGTGTGAGCCACAGAGGACACGGACCGAAACCCCACTCCAAGGGACAGGTGGGCGCCAGGGGTACAGGCATGCTCCAGAGGTACGTGGGTCTCCCCTGTAGTCTGATTTTTTGAAACCATTTCCAGTTTATACTCAGCTGATTCCAAAAATGATTGTGAACAATTGCTGTGTGCAGTCAGATCAAGAAAACAAACCAAACACCATTAAGAAGAGATAAACAAAACATGAAAAGTGCTCATAGTTTACTATAAACGCGTTTGCAATGGAACCTTCTAGAACCTTCTAGAATTGGAACTTCTAGAAAGGAACATTCACAGAGAAGAGTCCATCTGCCAGAATATACAGCAGAACCATCCACGTTGCCTATGCACAGACTACAAAGCAGACCCCAACTTCACTGTCCTGAAAGAAACAGCAGCACCTGCTCAGAGCACATGCCAAACCAAGCTGGCCTCGGCTGAGCCTCCGCCCAGAGCCAGGCATGCGCTAGGCATGGTGGAGAAGGACGAGATGGAGATCATGGCCCCTTCCTTCTAGCAGGAGAGAAAGCACGGACACAGCTGAGCACGAGAGAACACCACAGTCTGGGGAACTGAGGAAGGCTCGAAAAAGCATGAGGACACCCTGTGCTACCGTCTGAATGTTTGGGCCCCCCCTAGAAAAATTCATGTTGAAATTCTAATGCCCACTGTGCAGGTATTCGGAAGTGCTTAGGTCGTGAGGACAAAGCCTTCGTGGGATTAGCGCTCTTAGGAAAGAGGCTCCAAATGCCCCCTGGCCCCTCTAGCTAATGAGAACACAACGAGGAACTGGCCGCCTGAAACCTGGGAAAGGCACTTTGGCAGAGCCCGATCATTCTGGCACCCTGGTCTTGGACTTCCAACCTCCAGAACTGTGAGTAAATTTCTACTATCTATAAGCCACCCAATTGGTGGAATTTTGTTACAGCAACCCAAACAGACTAAGATGTCCCGAAATAAAACCTGGGCAGCACACTGTTTTGTGCGCTTGCTCCACTGCCCTACAGTTGAACCAACAGGCATTGCGCCTTCTAAAGTGGCGAGAAAAGGGCCCCTCCTCCCAACACGCTGACTCAGGAGCAATTAGCAGCAGCCACCACTCGGCCGCCTGCTGTGCACCAGGCCCTCCCTGCTGCCTCGCTTTTACCTCACAGATACCCTCTGAGGTCCTGTGTGAGGGGATGGAGGCTCAGATGGTTACCACCAGGGCCACACTGTTCCCAAATGTCACAGACTGCACTTGAGCCCAAATCATGGGCTCCAAGCCATGCACTCCTGCCCTGGGGACCCTCCTCGGCAGGCATGGGACCGACTGCAGGTGGCACGAAGGGCGGGGGCTACAGCGAGGAGGGGAAGAGCAAGCGTGCTCCCAGGCTGGACCGGAGCAGAGGCCAGCCTCCGGAACAATCTGCAGACCCGCAGGATGATCACTTAATGGGGCTGCCTAACTGTAATTACCCCAATACATAAAACAAATGGCTTTAATTTAAAAGACATTAAGTTACCAGCAGGCTCTGTGCCAGGTGGCAGGGCCTAGCTCACTGCTCAGAACAGGCGCCACCTCAAACAGGGCTGGGTGCACAGAGTTGCCTCTTGGAGCCAGGGCCCCTAGGTCAGGGCTCTGGCCTGGGGCAGAGGCGGGGTGGTGGGGGGGTGATGCTGCCCATCATCCTGACCAGTCCTCAGCAACCCACAGGCCAGTGTGAGTGGCTGGGAGGCCAAAGGCAAGAATCCTGGGCAGGGAAAGGTGTGAGGAAGTAGAGTCATTCCCCGGTATTTCTGGCCTGCCAGGTATTCTGAGGGCCTGCATGCTGCCCTGGGATCAGGGGGCCTCATTCTCAGCCCCTCCAACCTCAGCGCAGCTCCCCCTCTCGGGGAGCAGGCTAACTAGCTCGGCCACAGACAGCAAGGGGAAGCTCCCATTCACCGCTGCACGTGGCCCTGAGGTGGGAATCCAAGTGCACCTGACAGGTGAGGGCTGAGACTCCACATAGTCGGGCAACTTGGCCACACTCAAGTCTGCCTGCCAGGACCAGCACGCGGATCTCTGCATCCTTCCCCTGCCTGCCTCTCAGGGATTCGGGCCACTCATGCAACTTCCCACCAAGTGCAGAGGCACCTGGACCACAAACCCTGATGCTTCCACGAGCTTGTGGTGGGTGAGAGGGTCTCCACCTGCGCAGAGCTGCAAGAGACACATTTCCCCTTTTTAAGAGGAAGCCAGCCTCCCTGCACCCGGAGGGTTCATGCTAGGTGTGACGGAGAACCCAGCTGGAGCGGAAAGGATGCACAGGCGGAAGCTGCGGAGCTAGTGGGCCATGCTGGGCTGGGGTCACAGGTCGGGAGGAGGAGGGGTGAAGAGGCTCCTGTGAGCAGACACACCCTGCACCCATCCACACTCTTTCCTCTGCCAAACTGCAGGGAAGGGCTGAAGGCCTCTCCATCCATGATCCAACCATCCCAGCTTCTTTTTCATCCACCCGTTTTCAAAGGGCCTCATCAAAGCAGGTTTCCACGGCGCCGGAAGGAAATGACCGCCCACAATCACCACGCAGAGTCCCTTTCCTTTCATTCTTCCTTTCTAAACCACTGGGGAAACTGTGGGGAACGCCGGTGGAGAAAGTACAAAAACAGTTCTGCGCGCAACCCCCGCCAGCATGGGGGCAGAAACTGTGCGGGAGGGCTCCAGGCGTCGGGCTGCGGCAAAGCATTTGCGGTGCAGCAGCGCCCTCCAGCGGTCGAGAGGAACACCGCACACGGCTCGCCGGGCCAGCGAGGTGACGCAGCCCTGGAGCAGGGTAACACACTACTCCTCATGATCCGGGTTGGTGACCCGCAGGGAAAGCTGGCTGTCCACTGCGGACTGCACTGCTGCAGCTCGTCCTCCTCCAGGCTGGGAGTCCCGCACGCTGATCTAGCGCGCACTCTCAAGCAGGGCACACCGCGTGGTTTTCTTCCAAGGAATACTGTTCCCCCAATGCTGACTCCCCAAACTATCTCAGGCACCGGGCAGCTGGAAAACCAAGCCGAGGGACCCGCAAAGGTTTGGACTCCTGGAGATCAGGGTGATGCTTTCCTTCCCCAGCAAGAGATATCTGTGGGGACACAGGGAGGTGAGGCCTGGCTGAGATGGGTGAAAAACAGGCCCATACCGTGCCCCTCTGCTGTGGGGGGTAGGATGAGCTGGCTCTCACCCACCCTCCCAAAAGGGACCTGAAGTTGCTGATAACAGACCCTCAAGTCACTGTCCCCACCACCTGGGGTCTGTCAGCTCACTGGGAAGGCTAACTGCACGCAGAAGTTCAGCGTTTTCTTCCTGCTCCGATCCTTGGAGATTCTGCAAGGCTCTGTGAAGCGGAGTGAGACTGAAGCTGCCCTTGCAGCAAGCAGTCCTTGTTCAGGCTGAATGTATTTACTGGGGTGCTGAGCAGGGAGATGATACAGATTGTGAGGTAGGCTACAGCCCACCCCTCACTACTCTCCAAGTCCTGTCACACAGCCCAGCCTCATGGTTTGGTGTGGGAAATCAAGTAAGACACCAGATTGCTCAGCCTTGGGGGGTGAGGGGAGGATGCCTTCATGGGTCACAGTGACACTCAGATGAGACGTCTGTGAAAGTACTTTCTCATAAGCTCTAAAGTGCTGAAAAATGGAACTACTATCCTCCTAATCAGGTCTTCACAGTAGTAACACCCCCTCATTAATTTTAGGCAGAACGTTAAGAGTACACATCAGAGATTTCGAAACCATGTTTTTCAGAACGCAGCTGTTTCCGGTGATGTTACATCTTGCAGGGTGGGGAGGGGAGAGTCAAGGTGCCTGGTTTTTCTTGTAAAATGCATCTTAGTAAATATGTAAAAAAACATCAGATACATTTATTTGCTCGTCCTTATCAACAGTGTATAGTTATCTCATCGTTCGTCATTCAGGCAACGCAAATCAAAACCACAATGAGATGCTACATCACACCCACTGGGACGGCTATAATCAAAACAACCGACAACAACTGCTGGCGAGGATGTGGGAAAACTGGAGCCCTCACACGCTGCTGGTGGGAATGAAAATGCTACAACTACTTCTGGAAACAGGCTGCCAGTTCCTGAAAAAGTTAAACAGAGTTACCATATGACCTAGGCATCCCACTCCTAGGTGTATACCCAAGCGACCGAAAACATATATCCACAAAACTTGTAAACAAATGTTCACAGCAAATTATCCATAATAGCCAGAAAGCAGAAACCTAAATGTCCATCAACTAATGAATGAATAAAATGTGGTATATCCATATAATGAAATATTCAACCATTAACAGGGATTAAGTGTACTGATACATGCTATGACATGAACCTTAGTGAATGACTCCATGTATATGAAGGGTACAGAACAGGCAAATTTATAGAGAGAGAAAGCAGATTAGTGGTTGCCAAGGGGGGAAAGGAGAATGGGGAATGACTGCTGATGGGTACAGAGTTTCTTTCGGGGTTGATGAAATGTTCTGGAATTAGCGGTCATAGTTGAACAACACTGTGAATAAATTAAAAACTACTGAATTGAGCCCTGGCTGCTGTGACTCAGTAGATTGAGCACCAGACTGCGAACAAAAGGGTCGCTGGTTCGATTCTCAGACAGGGCACATGCCTGGGTTGTGGGCCAGATTCCCCAGTGTGGGGCGTGTGAAAGGCAACCACACATTGATGTTTCTGTCCTCTCTTTCTCCCTCCCTTCCTGTCTGTCTAAAAATAAAGAAATAAAGTCTTTAAAAAAAAAAACAACAAAAAAAACAACTACTGAATTGGCTCTGACCGGTGTGGACAATTTGGTTGCACATCATCCCACAAAGTGAAAGGTCGCTGGTTCGATTCTCCCTCCTTTCCACTCTCTCTAAAAATAAATAAATATTTTTTAACAAACCACTGAATTGTATATTTTAAAGAGGTGAATTTTATGGCATGTGAATTTTTTTTAAACTGCAAAACAAACGTAATTATCTGTCTTTTTTAAAATGGCCTATGGGAACAGAGAACAGTGAGGAAATCGTGAAGAATCACCGACGCCCGCAGCTGGAGCAGCCGTCTGTGCCCTGACCTCACGCACTGACCAACCGCCCACGTGTCGGTGTGCTGCACTTCATCTGTAGGATGCTCCCGGCCCATGTTTACTGGCTTTGCCTTATCATTTCAACACACACCTGTGAAATGATCCAGAGTTTATTGCATACGATACAGTAATACTGTACAAAGTTTTCTCTGCAGATCCTTGACTGAAGTCTCCCACGAAAGACACACTGGCACACAAACTACTACAGCTGTTTCACAAACATTTAATTTAGAGCTAAGTGTGTTTGGCAAAATAGCACTGTTCTCTAAATTCTATAGTATGATACGGCAGCCTATCTTTTCAAAGAGCCTCTCATTTCAGGACACATTTCTTGGATCACCTGTTTCCCAGACTGTCATAACCTACTCAAAAGTTTCATTCTGTCCTACACGGCTGTAAAAGAAAGGAACGCTCACCCTCTGCGGCAGCATGGATGGACCCGGAGGTTCCTGTGCTAAGTGAAGTAAGTCGGTCAGAGAAAGACGAATACCATATGGTCTCACTTATACGTGGACTCTAATGAACAAAATAAACTGATGAATAAAACAGAAACAGAGGCCTGGGTACATGGAACAGACTGACGGCTGTCAGACGGGAGGTGGGGAGGGGGGCTGGGTGAAAGGAGGTGAAGGGATAAGACAAAGAACATGTATGTGCGACCCCTGGACACAGACAGCAGTGCGGTGACGGCCAGGGGAGTGGGGGCTGGGTGGAGGTGGGCACAGGCAGGGACGTGGGGACACGTGTAACAGTGTCAACAACAAAAGAAAGTTGTGTTCTGGTGCGAGGCGCCTGCTGCCGTGACAAGCTGAAGAAGCCGCATTTCAGTGCCACCTGTTTGTCCTCAGCCTCGTCAACGAGACCGCCAGCTTCAAGGTCTTTACACTCAGGCTTCGTTGGAGCCCCGCCTCTGAGCGGAGGTGCTCACCTTGTCAAAGACACTCGGTGCTGCCCCCGCGGTGAAAGAACCTCCGGAAAGCCCCACGGCGCACAGAGAGCTCTGTCCTCGGTCTTGTCTCTCTAGTCCTCGGCACAGGCGCCTCTGCGACTCCAACAGTCGCTTTAAGCACCGAATGCACATGGCTTCCTCCTTATTCCTAGTCATCTGCAGACTGAGCCACCTAGCCTCATGCTCTAAGGAGGCTGAAGTTCGATGTATGAGGGGCAGACCGCCAAGAACTCTTTTATGATTTCTTTGACTTAATTAACATAGCCATCAGTCAGTCAACTATAAAATACTGACAACTCAGGATGGGGCAGGAACTGCTATGAACATAATGGTGATGAGAGAGAGAGGGAGCACCTCCGTTTCCAGTGTTTCACGCCTTCTGCGTGGAGGGTGCTCTGCCAGACCAGCACTCCCGGCCCCGTGCTCCCTGCCCATCTCTCCTTCCCCACCGCGCACACGAACGCCGCCCATGAGGCAGGGGGACAAGCTGATGTGATGGTGAGTGTGGGAGGTATGTCTGACCTGGCCTCCGCTTCTCCTCTCCTCTCCTCTCCTCTCCTCCGGAATTACCTGCAGAGAGCCTGTCTATCCCCACAGGGAGGCCAGCGGCTGTCCAGAGCTGCCTGTCCCTCCAGAAGTCTGCCTGGTTCTGTGTTCCAGGTTAGGTGGCTCCTGCTTCCTGTCACTTCCATTCGGGCCAGAAATTGGGGTGGCAACCGTGGGGTTCCTGTCTGTCTCCATAAATGAAGCAGGTGAGTTGTACCCCTGCCCCCATGGAGACTATATTCCAGTAGGGAGAGGCGGCTGCAAACGAAGAGGACAGCTATTTTCTCAGACTTGCGGAGCACACTCCCCGCTAAGGCCTTCTGACTAGCGCTCTCGCTCCCAGATGTCCGAACAGCCCGCACTCTACCTCCCTCATCTCCGCTCAGATGTCCCTTATTAGCGGTGCCATCGCTGACCACCTGCACCAAACAGCCAACGGCTCGCCACCCTGACACACACATGGGGGGGAGGGGCTCAAAAAACCCAAAATACATGTATTAAAAATTGTGTATTTATTAAAAATGTTTAAACTTCAGTCACCTTCAAAGTACTCTCTATGTGGTGAGATACACCTATCGAGACTTTTTCCCACTGCTCAAAGCAGTTTTTGAACTCATCAATTTTGATGCCTTTTGGTGTTTCTAACATTTTTTGTTTCACCTCTTCCACAATGGGAAATTGTTTCCCTTTGGGGACTTTTTTCACCCAAGGAAACAAAAAGAAGTTGCTCGGGGGTGAGAGCAGGTGAATAGGGAGGGTGGGGCATCAGGGTCACACTGTTTTTGGTCAAAAACTCCTGAACACTCAGCGCAGCGTGGGCAGGTGCACTCGTACGTCACCCATCATGAGATGGGCAAACATGGTGAAAGAGTCTTCAAAAAAAATTCACTGGAGCCTAACGCAGCCTCTCACAACACCACCAGCTGGTACACCACCAGATGGGTTCCCAGAACATTCACCTTGTGGGGAAAGCCTGTACTACAAGACACCCACCCTTGAGAAGATAATTCCAGTTTTGGGGGGGCCCCCCTCATACTTTCCATGGGTCCTTATCCTGCTTGACTTTTTTCTATACAACTTACCACATCCTGACTCACTCGACATGTACTTGTTGTGTATTTAAAGTCTGCCTCCCATGAACCCAGAACGCAGGCCGCATGAGGCAGGGATTTCGTTCTGTCCCCACTGTTCACAGGGTAAGATCAACAACATCGTGAATGAATGAAAGAACAAAGGCATGTGTGCCACAAACAAGGTGACGAGAAAGATAATGAGGGCTGGGGCGGGGCTGCTTTAGGAAAGGGGCTCGGGGAAGGCCTTTCTGAGTGTTGACATCAGAGTGGTAACACAGTGACAGCCCAAGAGAAACACCACGGTGCAGCCACACTGCCGCGCCCCTCCGTGGTGTGCCTGCAGTGGCTGAGTGAGCCTTGCCGGGCCTCTGCACCCCAAAAAGGAGGGAGAAGATAGCTGCTGCGTCCTGTCCGCACTGAGTCGTGCCAAGGCACTGGGGCCTGCTCGTGGCATTGACTTTCCAGAGGTCACATGAGTAGAACCATGTTGTGAGACTGGACACACGACAGTCAACGCAGCAGCACTGGGCTAAACGCATTACGGCACGGCGCCACTTAGTCCTCTCCGCCACAGGGCAGGTGGGTGTCTCATCCTCACGTCCCCGAGGAGGACTTGGAGGCCCTGGGAGGCGAGGCGGGTTACCCGCAGCTACCCACCTAGGAACTGGCCAACTGCGCTGAAAGTCAGTGCTGTCCCCCTCCCTCGGGGCCATCCCATGCCCAGCTCACCGAGTTCTGCGGCAGGAGAGGATACACTTGAGTGTGATGCTAAGCGACATGGGTTCCTGGACGGCACAGGCTATGCCTGACCCACATCTGTGTCCCCTGCAGCTGCAAAGTCAGAGTCCCACACACAGCAGGTGCCTGGTCACTCTGGGGCTCTGAGGTGCAGTGTGGGCTCTGGAAGGGTGGGGCAGAGATGGGTGATTGTCTGCCCCCAAATCTGCTCTCCCCTCCTTCCTGATTAACTGAACCTCTCAAATATATATATTTATTTTAGAGAGAGGGGAAGGGAAGGAGAAAGAGAGGGTGAGAAACACTGACTGGCTGCCTTCTGTACGCACCCTAGGGCACCGAACCTGCAACCCAGGCATGTGCCAGGACTGGGAATCAAACCGGCAGCCTTTTGGTTCGTGGGACAATGCCCCACAAACTAAGCCACACCGGCTGCGGCAAACCTCTCGTTTTTCTAACCGGGGCTCTGCTCTGGTTCTCCATCCTGCTGCTCTATCACAGGTGCGAGGGCTAAATCTCTAGCAGCCACGCTGGACCATGAAGACAAAGGCCACTCCCTAGGACCCTGCACCTTCACGAAGCACCCAGGAATGCCTAGCCTGGACTTCATTTACATGAGAAATAAAGCTCAACCTTGCTTAAACCACCACTATTTCAGGATTTCATGGCATATTCTATCAAACCTGATAAACAGCAAGAATGGCTGTGAAAGAGAAAAATCTTGACCCAAATTTGAGAAGTGCAGGATTCTCCTTGACAGACGGAACGAGACGACGGAGAGCTCGGAAGCTTTCCCTACAGCTCAGGAGAAAAGGCTGGATGAGGGAGCTGCGGCCGGCGGCTGCTGTGGGTATACAATGTTGGAATAACCTAGGATGACTGGTCGCCGGGAGCCGGGAGGTTGTGAGTGGAAGTGGTGTGATAATATCAGCATTTTAGCAAGGTGAATGTCGCAGCCTCTCCCAGGCAAGCAGAGCCAGGAGAGCTGGGATGAAAGAGAGCTATTCAGCCAAGTGTTCCCTGAATGCCTAGTGCCAGACACTGTGCTTCCAGGAAAGACTACACAGGACAGGAGCCCGGAGCTGAGCCTGAAAGATGTCAAGCGAGCACCAGGCACCCCTGTATCCTTTCAGCAGTGACTCCCATGCCTGCCTCCACAGCCACATACACACTCAGATCCCCAGGCCCACCAGGGACAGTTTGAGCCACAGACAGGGGCAGGGCTCAGGACTCTGTTTTTTTAAGTAACTATCCCCAAGTGATTCCATGTAATTAGTCCACAGACACACTAAATAGGCTAGAAGCAGCTCCTTACTTGGTACCCAGAACATAACAGGTTTGGATGTTTATTAAATAGGTGAGCAAATTCACTTCCATACTGTTAGGAGATAATAAACCAGTAGATTTTAAAAGACTCAATAATAGACGAAACATGTTTCCTGGTTAAGTGAATGAGGGTTTTTTTTTTTTAGCTATTTAATGAACCACAGTATAATCTAAGGTCACTGCTAATGTTCTATTTCTGCAACCATTTCAGCAAAAGGTGAGTCGGCATCATCTGGATACAGCTGAGAAGAGCCCTGCACGGGTGAGCGTGAGTTCTGTGCCCACTCACCGCAGCCCCTCCTGCTTCTCGCAGGCATGGTGGGACCCAGCCCAGCCTCGGGGAGGACCTAGTCCCAGGCTGTCTCTAGACAGCTGGATGGGCGAGGAGCTGCCTTCCTCTTCCCTAGGTATCCTCACCCACTTCAAGGTCACTCTCTCTGGGAGTGAACTTACAGAAAGACGTGCTCCTTAAAGCGGACACATGGTACAAAGGGAAAAACCCTGGCCCAGGATACAGGTCAGTAACCTCCCCACCTCACCCCGCAATTAGCCTTGGGTAAGTTTCCTCACCTGTTGTGCTAGATGCTCCTTTTTAATTATTTTTAATCCTCACCCAAGGATACGTTTGTATTGATTTTAGAGAAAAAGGGAGAGGAGGAGAGAGAGGAAAAAAAGGAGGAGAGGGGGAGAGAGAGACATTGATGGGAGCGTGACGCTGATCGGTTGCCTCCCACACCGGCCCCAACCAGGGGTCGAACCGGCAGCCTAGGTATGTGATCTGACTGGGAATCGAGCCCTCGACTTTTTGTTGTATGGCACAATGCTCCAACCAACTGAGCCACCCAGCTAGGGCTATGCTATATGCTCTTGAAGATCCCTTCCAGCTGTGATGCAACCAGGGTGACAATTTCTAGTTTCCTTTTTCCTAATTAATACTGAAAAATGATTCTCAGTATAAAAATGCACTCCCATATATAAGGCATGATGTTTGCTGCTGGGGATACAATATTTAATGTAAACCAGGGTTCCCACCCTTAAGGAGTTTGTAGTCTAGAAAGGCAGACAAATAATTCATTCAATAATTATATAATTACAACTGTCATTAACGTTAACTAAGAAAAGCACTTGGCACTATGAGAGAGTATGATGAGAGCTAAGGAAAGATTTACTAGGCAAATACAACATTTATGCTGAAATCTAAAAGCAGAGTACCACCAGTTAATAGGGGCAATTTTCTGTTGGAACTGATAAATCTTTACCTGACTACCGGCCATCTGGCTAGAGACCCCCAAGCCCTCACCCCTCATGCCTCAACAAGGTGATGTTAATGCCTCAGGTCATTTGCAGCTGCCTCCAGGCCTTGGGTGACAGCTGTGGCTGTCAGAACTGGGTCCAGCAGAGGGAGAGAAACACATAAAACACTGACTTCAGCCTGGGAACCTGGACCTGAGGCTGGACCTGCCCCTGGACCAATATTTCTGGTGCTGACTATTGCTGGGCATTATGCATAGGGGTAGGAGGTAAGACGCAAGATTGTCACAGCACCAGGGAGGTACACAAGGGAGGGAGAGGAAGACATGCCTTTCAAATGGGGGTTCCTTGGACAGCTCCAAGGATGTGATGGCGTCTGAAGACGGACAAGACTTGGAAATGGAGAGAGAAAGCATCCTGACAGTAGAATGGCATAAGCAAAGGCAGGTAGGCTAATGAGCACACACTGGTTGCGTGATGAGCTTCGGCTGGAGCTGGGATGTGGGGTGGCAGAGATCTGGCAATGATGGAGAGTAGGAATGCATTGCTACAACTGCCTCAGAAAGGGAACAGATGACAGTGCTGGTCTTCAGGGTGGTGTCTGATGTCAAATCACAGCCCTGGGACCAAGGGCCCCTGGTTTTCTCCACTGGACTTGCACAGAGTTTCTAAAACATTAGAGTCCTAAGGATCAGCAGGGACAGGCTGCCAGGCCCTACCTCCAGTGAGAAGACTCCAATTAAGTAAGTCAAGATAAGCCCCATGCTGAGAAGCCACAGGTCAGACAGTAGGTCCCAAGGGCCCCTCCAGCCACAAGCTCCAGGCCCTGGATTCTTGGCCTCCTATAGAATGAAGCCCAGGCCTGGTTGACCTTTCCTGATTATGGTGGGTGTTCCTGATAAGCGGGGGACAGACCTGTGATGTTGCGTGGGGAAGCAGGAATGGAGAGCTGTGGAGGGCTGGGCCCGGACTCTCTCCCGGTCCAGGGACACTCTCAAGAGAGGTGAAAGCTAGGAGTAGCCAAGGGACGAAAACGAAAGGGCCATCTGGGCAGACAGTACAGCTTCTGTCAAGGCATGTTCAGTACAGTTAAGATGTCAGGGGCACGTAGGCAAAGGATGAGAAGCAAAGCTGGAGAGGAGAGCCCGGCCCAGAACACAGCCCTACCAAGAGCTTGGGACTTGATTATGTGGGCAACAAAAAGCCACGGCAGACCCCTACACCTTGCATGATCCTGGAAACAAGCCCCCTGAGTCATTTACTGGGCATGAACACATAGAACACTACTTTGCCTCATCACCACACCCCACCTCCAACATCAGTTTCCATCCTTTAAGATGAAAGTAGTAGAACGTAGTAGAAAGTAGTAGATCACTTACTACTCCTATCCAAAAACCAGACGTCGGATCCCCTCTGTGCCACAACTAGGTCAAAATGAGGCAAGCAATTTGACTGAGGCTATTAACGCTAAGCCAGGAACCCAGCCTCTGGGCTGATGAGGAGAGGCTGGTCCAGCTTGGAACAAGATGGCCAGTTCTGCTCTCCCCAGATCGTATCTGTACCTGATAGCTTTCCTTTACTTCCTCTCTTGGAGAAACTGGCAACATCCCTAAATGAGGTCAGGATCCTCGAGGGTAGAAGGGGGCACAGAGAGCGGATGAGATGGTTCATACTGCCTGGGTCTGGGCTCGAACAGTTCCCACTGAAATATTAATACTTTAAAAACGACAAGAAATGTTGCAGCAAATTCAACAATTCCAGCAGCCTCACTAAGACCCTGTCCAGAAGACTCTGCACAGGATAACTACTGGTGCCTTCAAATGACCTGCTTCATCCTCAAAAGTCAACGACTGAGGAGAATAAAACAGATGCAGGCTCTGAAGGTACTGCTGAATCTTGCAATGCTACCAAAGAGGGGGTGTGGCGATTCTCTCGATGGGGTGGGGTCAGTAAATAGGGGTCGGCAGGTATCTGGTCACGATTGTCAAGTTAACACCGCAGCTCCAATCCTGCACCAGCTGAGTGCGTCTGGCCCCGGACACGCCCCCCAAATATACCTTCAGCTAGCAGTGAAAGCACCTTTCCGGCGGGGGATGGTGGTGACGGGTTAGGCTTCCATAGGTGTCTGCAGTGGGCAGAGCAGCGAAGACATTCCCCTAGCAATCCCTGGAACCTGGCCAGGCGCGCGCGCTGGCCGCCTTGGGGACAGGGTGGGCCACCCGCCCAGGGCCCCCAGCTTCGGCCCCGCTCACCTTGCACTTGAAGCCGGCGGCGGGCGGCAGAAGCTCCCGCAGCAGGGCCTTGGCCACTTCGCGGCTGGCCTCCTCGCTCACGAAGTGCAGGTTAAGCACCTCATGAGCCTCGAACTTGGCGAGCCGCAGCAAGGAGCGGAGCGCGACGCGGGCCTTGGCCTGCAGCGCGGCATTGTGTTCCGCCTTGGTAAACATCATCAGCAGGTGGTAGTCCACCGGGCTGGACCCGCCGCCCTCCAGGCTCTTAGCCTTGGCACCCAGGGCTGGTGCCACGGAGCCGCGGGCCAGTTCCGGCGCCAGCGGCGAAGGCGCGGCAGGGGCTCCGGCGCGGGCCTCCTTCAACCTCTTGGTGGCGCTGGAGAAGGTCTCCCGACCCGATCCTAGGTAGTAGAAGGCACAGACCGCAAGCGCCGCGGCCAGCAGCAGCGCGCAGTAATGGGAGCGCACAGCGCCCAGGCGCGCCATGGCCCGAGTGCATGGGGGCCAGCCTCGGAGGATACTCATGCGCCAAGGACCGTGGGACTTAGCAGCCGGAGAGGACCCGCGTACACCGGTACCCCCAGCTACTTAGGGGCAACCGCGGCGGGAGGCAGCCATGGAGAGGGCGGAGCTACGCTTTTCAGAGCCAATCCGTGGGCTCTGATGCGGGAAGAGGCGCGGCCAGGGCTGCCCGGCGGCCGCTGGGTCCTAGGTTCAGAGGGATTAACGCTGGAATGAACGCGTTGGCAGCAGTTTTTCTAAAGTGGTTTTGAGCAGCTAATGAGGACTTGGAAGTGGAGAAGGCCAGCTGGCTGTCCGAGCTGTGAAAACTATACCCGTTATTAAGTGCCTAGCCACAGACGTCGAGCTGAGCCTTGGAAGAAATTGAGACGCCCAAGGGAGGCGCGGTTAACAGAACGACTAAACTGCATGCACAAAGAGAAAGAATGTTTTAATCTATATACCTCTTTTCCCCCTAACTTCTTGGAGGCCTTAAATTCTCTCGCTGACTCCCTTCACACCTTGGAGACCAACTGGGGCTGGGGAATTTACACTAGCAAGTTCTACCCTGCTTGGATAGTTCAGCTGGTTAGAGTGGTGGTGTCCCCATACCCAGGGCTATGTGTTCCATCTCTGGACAGGGCACATATAAGAAATAATCAATGAATGCATATATGAGTGAAATAACAAATCGATCTCTATCTCAAATCAATAAATACAATTTTTGAAAAGCAAAAATAAATAAAATAGCAAGCCCCTTCTCCATTCACTGTGTAGTAGGGTTGACACTTGAGGTGTATACAAGTCGCTTGCCCACCCCATTTGTCATCTCTGAGGCAGACCGGAAGCATCTAAAGGATGTGGCCAAGGTGGCAAAACACAAATACCATATGATCTCACCTATAAGAGGAACCTAAGAACAAAACAAACAAATGAGCAAATAGAACCAGAGGCATAGAAATAAGGAACAGACTGACAGTGACCAGACAGGACGGGGTAGAGGGATAAGGGGGGGAAGAAAGTGAAGAGTCTAGTTAAGGAACAGGTATAAAGGACCCACGGACATGGACAACAGGGTGGATATTGACTGGGGGGAGGTGGGCAGGTGACAGCAATGGGGGAAAAATTGGGACAACTGTATTAGAACCACCGTAAAATAAAGTAAAAAATAAAGGATGTGGCCAGCAGAGGGACCCTGCTGCCCAAAACTTCAGAATAGTTCAGAGCCTTGAAGCAATAATAACAGAGATTGTGATACTAATTCTTTTCTTTGTCTTTTTAAGCAAAGTTCAACACTTTTTAAAAGCTTTAATATGTACCAGGTAGTTTTACAAATTGTAAACATTGAGGTAAATTCTCCAAGATCATGCACAGTGGCAGTTTTGACCCTAGTCAGTTAAACACTGTTAACTACATAAAAGCTCATTAACTTCAGTCTCCTAACGGCTGATGATATACCATAGTGTAAATAAACATGTACAAATAGTCTACCTGCTTGAAAGAGATGGAGGTGAAAATGCATGAACAAATGCATGTGCAAATTCTCTCACCAGTTCATTGGCCACGCCACTGTTTCTCAAAGCGTGGCTCCCAGGCTACAATTCACCTCGTGTGTAACGCTTGTTCTTTTCAACTGGAGCAACACTTTTCTGAAAACACTGGGCCTCTGAAACAGGCTTGGCAACACATTCAATGCAAACTACTCACTTAAAAAAAAAGAAAAAAAGCCAATGGCAGAATAAACTCAGTTGAGTAACAGTTTCTTACTTTGGTTCATGTAATCCTCACAATTCTAAGAGGTAATATTTGCACTCTACAATAGGGGGAATTAAGATTTAGAGAAATAAATCTCCCAAATCTAGAAGGTTAGTGTAGAGAACAGGGAAACTGAGGCAAATATGTTTAACTAGCTAGGAGGAACTAAGAGATTAGCCCACTAAGATGTTTACCCAAGTCAGAAAGAACACCCTGACCCTGGGACGAACTACCTCGCCAGCCGCATGTTTATGTAAAAGTGCTGTTCATGCAAGAGTGACTGTTTGGGTTTTTTGTTTTTTGGTTTTTTTTGTTGTTGTTGTTATTTTGTATTAACGGCTGTGTACCTCCCCCCCCCCATTCCTGCGCACGGGCTCTTTGTATTAACGGCTGTGTACTCCCCATTCCCGCGCGCGGTCTCTGTAAGCCAATAGCTAACTGCTAACTCTGCTTCTGTACAACGCTTGCTTGCTCGCGCCAAAACTCCCTATATAAACCCCCAGTTGTAAGCACCAGGGGCGACTCTCGTCTGCAGCCCCTGTGGGCACTGTGTCTCCGGACACTTTGAGAGTTCGTTCCTGCGCAGGTAAAGATTTGGCCAATAAAGTAGTATTTCTAAGCCCAGAAAGTCTCTAGTATTTGTACTCGCGATCATGGGATATAACAGTTAGTAAGTAATGGAGCCAGGATCCCAACCCAAGCCTCACTGTTTCCAAAGCTCCAGCTTTTCGCCAAGATTAGCACTGACAGCAATGATTTAGCTCTGGGTTGTGTGTTGTGCCACAACCTTCTGCAGATGACGCCGTGGTTAAGAGAGCAACTCTCTTAAGAGCTTGTTAAGAGCAAGTGAAGAAAGCTGGACTTCCAGGCCGGAAGGCCGCTCTGCCACTACAAGTTGATAGATGTCAAGGAAGGCACTCAATCTGTCCAAGCTGCAATTTTACCCATATGTAAAATGGGGCTAATATTGGTGCCTGTGCCTCATGGGGTGATGAGAGACAATAGATTAAAAAGCAGAACAGTGCCTAATATGTAGTAAACAAATATAAATTATGCAAGAAGCGCCAAGCTCTAAAAAATAAAAGTCTAACTATCCAACGAATACAAAAATATAATTTAACAACCATAGCTTTTCTTCGGTGTTTATAAAGACTAAACCCCAAATATCCATTAAGTCTTCATTGCATTTCCCCCACAGCAGTGTGCTATAGATGTATTATTACATTCTAATTATTGTCCCTTATAAGGGAGAAATAATTCTCATATTGTGCCTTTTAGTCCCCTGAGCTGCACAATCAATAAGGTGTTTTTTCCCCTGCCACTTACTCTAGAATTTATTCAACAAATACTTTATTCATCAGACCTTTATAAGACCTCACTACTCCTGGAATTTATGAATAATAAATGAATGACAAGATAATTTAAATTTTACATAGAAAATCAGTACACACAGGAAAATACTCAAGAGACTGGTCTTATCTCCAGATTCTTTTACTCCCAATTCTTTGACCATAGGAAAAGCCCATTTTGCAGCTTCCTGGAGTGTGCTGTTGAATGAAATCTAAAACAGTGAGTTGAAGGTAGATTTATGCAGTAGATACCTAGTGACTACTATACAATATGCCAGGCATAGTAGCTCCTGAGGTAACAGCGGTAAAAAGACAAGAATCCCTGCCCTCCCCGAGTTTACATTCTAGCAGTGGAAAATAGACAAAGTAAGAAAAAGAGCCTTACTGTCTTCCTCTGTACCCCTCAGCAGAAGCCACCAGGGTCTTCTCAGAGTTTCGCCAAACTGGAGAGCACTTGGTGCCCGGTGGAAGCCCAAGCCACACCTCCCCCCGCATGGCCCCGGTGGCGAGCCAGTGGGCACCTGCACCCAGGGAAAATCACCTCTCATGACCAAATTAGTTTATTTATAGAGTATAAATAGAATTGATAGTGAAAATACAAAACTACCAGTTAAACCTCTCCTCTATCAAAACAAAACAAAAAACCCTCTCCTCCATCGTTAATAGTTTCCTTGCCTCGGAATTGCGATGAAAGAGGGTGTTCTTACTGTATAGAAGTTCATTGAGATGGTATTGAGTTTGGGGCTGTGCAAATAATTGTGTGGTACCTTAAAACAGCTTTTGTGATGTCACTGTGTGTGAATCAATTAGAATAAAGTGATTTTCTTCCAAAAAAAGAAAGAATATAGGATGTCGGATGGTGGTATGTTCTATTTCCTCAGCTTAAAATAGACATATCTGGTTGTATATTAACATGGCTAAAGAGACAAAAAAAACTTGGTAAGCACAACTGCTCTTCAATTCGACTTTACCTGTGGCCAAGTTCTCTGACTCCTAACCAGAGATTAGAGGCCACTAGTTTTCACTGTGGTGTAATTTCTACATCTATAACATTGGGTAGATTATCAGATTTTTTTTGCATTCACTACAACTCAATATTGTCGAGTACAGAGAAACAGGCATATTCCTTCACAGTAGATGAGGGTTCGTTTATTGGCACAACTTTTCAGGAGAGTCTTTTGGCGATCCTAAAATCTTTCTGACCTCTAAGAGAACTTGGAGTTCTCTTTTCTATCCAGATGGCTGTTTCTCCTTAAGATAGTGCTTCTCCGATTTTCGTTGACATTAGAAGTACTGGGAGGGGGTGGGGAGCTTAGTAAAAATGTAAAGGCTCAAGCCCTATGTATCCTCAGTGAGCCTGAGCCTTGATGGTGATTGCTTTACAGATCAATCTTTGAAAAGCACTGCCCTGGACCTTTACCCTGCCAACCTCTCTGCGTCAGACAGGTGGTCATTGTACACTCACCAATCCAGCATCCAGCTGAGGCGCTGTCCTGAACAATCCCATAAGGGCCATCTGTAAATGACCCTGTCCCATCTTTCTCTGTTGCAAGAAGGCAAGACTCCAAGAGAATAGGTGTGTCTACCTTTTTGCCATAATATCCCCGGTACCTAACACAGTGCCTGACTCATTGAATGAGCCACGAAAATATACCCAACACTTTGTAAACCAACACTGTGAGCCAGTAGTCTAGGGATTCATCCTAAGAAAATAATTAAGAGTATGCTCAAATATCTAGCCATCAGGATAAAGCAGAGCTAGGTTTATGACATCAAGAAATTAGAATCAAATGTTCTTCAATAAAGGGGTTAAACGAAAATGATGCTTTCAATAAAAGTGATGTATTCAACAAACGCAAGTAGAAAAATTAAAGACTTTATTTATTTAATTTTAGAGAGAGTGGAAGGGAAGGAGAAAGAGAGGGAAAGAAACATTGACCGGTTGTCTCTCCTACACGCCGTTCCTGGGGGCCAAACCCACAACCCAGGGATGGGACCTGACCAGCAGTCAATCAGGCAACTTTTCCCTTTGCAGAAGGATGCCCAACCAACTGAGCCAGACCAGCCAGGGAACGAGTGAAAAAATTTTTTAAATAATGGAAGAACCTATAGAGACTCAAGGGACATATTAGCCAACGGCAATGAATGAAACATGAATTCTGATTTGAAGAATTTCTTTTAAAGTAAAAACACATTTGAGACAATTGTGAAAATTTGAGTACTAATTATATAGTTTTCTAGAGGGTTCACAGAAGGTTGTGTGTAAATAATTAGCTCAGTCCATCACTTCTACTGACAAAACAGTTGAGATGGGGTAGGTAAGATGGTTATTTATATGTTTCATATAAGTAACAATTTATAACTTCCACAGCACTGTAAAATGTATGTATATTTTCCTAGTTATTATTTCAAAGAATGCTAACAGAAAAAATAAGATTGTTTTCTTGATTATTTAATCACAAAGTCCAATCCTAAATGATTACATACAGGATTTATGGTGTTTAGCACTTACATACTGTGAAGTAACCGGTCCTGTCACACAGTAGATAGTCAAAAAGACATTTGTGGAAGGAATGAATGGTTAATAAGAATCTTCCTGAATTGTGTGGTTCCTTAATCCTTAATGTGTAACTTTCTGGACCTGTGGGGTACTTGCTTATGCCCTGGCCCCAGACCACAGGAGACTGTTTTCTTTCTACACTTATCCCCTGCTGCACCTAGAACCGTGTCTTGCTTAACAACAGCAACAATAAAACAACCACTAAGTTGCTGAAATTAACAAATATTTATAAATCGTATAAACCCTGGGTATATAGAATCAAAGAACAAGTAGTTATACTTGTATATGAAAGCAAAAAAATAAAAGCCAAAATTTGGTGCTCTTTATCTTATTACTTAAATAAGCAGTCCCATAGATAGAAAATGCAAGCCACATGTGTCATCTCAAATTTTCTAGTAGCCACATTAAGAGTGTAAAAAGGTACAGGCAATTTTTGGTAACAATATAGCCAAAATATTATTTGAACATGTAATCAGTATGCAAATTAATGCGATATTTTACATTTGGGGGGTTCTGTGTCTTCGACCCTTTGGTTTGCAGGCCAGCACTCAATCCACTGAGCCCACCAGACAGGGCGGGTTCTGTGCCTTTGAAACTCAGCCTGCACCTTGCGTTTACGGCACATCTCACATTAGACTCGCCACATGTGAAGTGCTTGATGGCCACATTGGCTAGAAGCTACCATATTATAGGACATTACAGATTTAAATGTAACAAAAATGTGTAAGCCTAAAATTACAAGATAACATAAACCATTTTAGACAAAGTCAGAAGGTTTTGATATAAACCAAGTGTAATTTGACAAATGTTGTTTAAAATCAAGAATGAGGAGGTATACAGGGAGAGGAACTAGGAGAGTGGTGAGTGGTCAGTTTCCCAAAAAGCTTAATTTTGTGTAAAGATGATGCATGTGTTCTTTGTGTGGTTTTTTAAAATCAGCTTTTAAAGAAGGTGAATTAATTATTCATTAGGTGTATATCAAAATAAAGGAATTCATGGGAGGATGAGTATTTCTTATTTTGCAACCTCTACTTTGGAATTGAGCTAAAGGGTATACTTTTTGAAGAATACACTATAATAGACTTCTGGTCAAGATGGCAGCAGAGATAAATGCAGTACTCGCTTCGTCCCACAACCACATCAAAATTACAACTAAACTACAGAACACACATATTCAGAACTGCCTGAAATCTGGCTGACGAGAAGTCCTAAAACTAGGGGATTAAAGAAAAAGGCACATCAAGAGCAATAGGAGGGCCCTGGTGGGTGTGGATCAGTGGACTGAGTGCAGACCTGCAACTGAAATTTTGCTGGATCAATTCCCATTTGGTTTGCAAGCCAGGTCCCCAGTTAGGGGCAGGCAAGAGGCAAGCAATAGATGTATCTTTTTGCACATTGATGTTTCTCTCCCTCTTTTTCCCTCTCCCTTCTCCTCTCTCTAAAAAATAAATAAATAAAATCTTTTTAAAAAATGAAAGGAGGGGCAGGGACTTCCAATAGGCTGGTCCTATACTCACCTGTGGCTGGTAAAAATCAGGAGGGATATCTCAGTTGCAGAGGTCCCGCCTGAGGAGTGAGGAGTCCCAGCCCCACACCAGGACCCCCAGCCCAGGGCTCCAGTGCCAGGAAGGGAAGTTCCCACAACTTCTGACTGTAAAAACCAGCAGAGATTAAAGCTGAGGAAGACAGAAATTTCTAAAGTTCCACGCAATTCTTAAAAGACCTGCACTCAAACTCACTCCCTCTGAGGCCTTGTGTGGGGGCAGCAGCTCAAAAGGCACCAGGGACATAAGAGGAAGAACTGAGCTATCCAGTGTCAAGGCAAGAGCTGGGGAATGCAGCTCTCTCCCAGAGAGAAGTGTTGGCAGAGGCTGTTGTTCCTTTGATGAGCCTATTCTTCCTTTGATCACCTCCCCTCCTACAGAGCCAGCAGGCAGGTGCCATATCTGAGTCATATTTGAGTTTCCATCAAGCTGGCTCACCTTGCTCACCCCACCCTGGTGATCCCCTGAGGCCCTACCCCACCCAACTTTCGGGTCCACCCAAGCTGTTTCCAGTGGCTTTTCCATAGGACTGGCCTGGCTCATGCTTCAGATTTTCCTAAAATCTCTCAAACATCATCTGGCCTTGGCAAGCCCTGTACCACTTGCTAAGTGGCCCCAGGGCCAGCAGTAGCAGCAGTTGACCTTGGCCTTACCTGGGTTCATCCAAGCCCAGAACAAGTAGCAGCCATCTGTAGATCAATTTGTGGCTCATGCTGGGTTGCCCTGGGCAGAACATAGGCAGTGACTAACCATGGATGGCACCTCCCAGGAGGCCCCAGAGCCAGTGCACCCAGTGGAAAGCTTCATACAACACTGAAGCTCCACCAAGCAACCACCTCCACAAGCAATATATTCAAGGGGTGGATTCAGCAGGCATCAAAGCCTTGCTGAAGTAAGTCCTGCTCTGTGGGTTGGGCCCCTGCACAGCCAATCTACCATGATGGTCAGAATTTGGTGGTCA
Source organism: Micronycteris hirsuta (assembly GCA_004026765.1). Taxonomy (NCBI): domain Eukaryota; kingdom Metazoa; phylum Chordata; class Mammalia; order Chiroptera; family Phyllostomidae; genus Micronycteris; species Micronycteris hirsuta. The sequence continues at coordinate 188,905 of PVJI01000275.1, read as the reverse complement.
GGGGTCACAGCCAGTTTTTACTGCTGCTTTCCTAGGGGTAAATCCCTCCCATTGATGTGCCAACAGCACCAAGGCTCAACTACAAGAAGCAGGTGTACACAGTCCACACAGGAAGGGCACACCCAGAGTGCCCAGCTTAGATGATTGGGGGAGGCTGTACCAGTGGACCCTACAGGACACCTAGTACTTTAGGCCACTCTACAAGCCTGGGAGATGTAGCAGCTCTACCTATTATACAGAAATAAACGAAGGAAGGCTGACAAATTGAGGAGACAAAGAAACACGGCCCAAATGAAAGCACAGAACAAAACTCTGGAAAAAGAACTAAACAAAATGGAGACAAGCAATCCAGTAGATGCAGAGTTCAAACACTGGTTATAAGGATGCTCAATGAACTTAGTAAGAACTTCAACAGCATAAAAAAGGACTAGTCAGAAATGATGGATACACTAAGTGAAATGAAGACTAATTTACAGAGAAACAACAGTAGGAGTAGATGAAGTGAGAATCAAATCAGCAATTTGGAATATAAAAAAGAAAAAAAACACAATCAGAACAACAAAAAGAAATAAAAAGAAAAATGAAGATAGTGTAGGAAGCCTCTGGGACAACTTCAAGCATACCAACGTTTGCATCATGGGGTGCTGGAAGAGAGAGAGCAAAAAATTGAAAACCTATTTGAAAAAGTGACTGAAAACTTCCATAACTTGGTCCAGAAAGCACAGAGAGTCCCAAAGAAGATGAATCCAAAGAGGCCCACACCAAGACACAGCATAATTAAAATGCAAAAGGTTAAAGACAAAGAGAGAGAGAGAGAAGCAGTTAGTTACCTATAAGGGAGCTCCCATAAGACTGTCAGCTGATTTCTCAAAAGAAACTTTGCAATTCAGGAGGGACTGGCAAGAAAAATTCAAAGTGATGAAAAGCAAGGATCTAGATACAAGATCACTGTACCCAGCAAAGCTATCATGTAGACTGGAAGGACAGATAAAGAGCTCCCCAGACCAAAACACACACACACATACACACACACACACACACACACACACAGAGAAAGGAGTTCATCACCACCAAACCAGTATTATATGAAATGTTAAAGGATCTTCTTTAAGAAAAAGGAAACAAAAGATTAAAAAATGAACAATAAAATGGCAATAAATACACATCTATCAACATGTGAATCTAAAAAAATAAACAAGTAAAACACAAACAGACTCACAGAGAACATTTTGACAATTGCCAGGTGGGAGGGGCGTTGGGGAGATGAATGAAAAAGGTGAAGGAATTAAGCACAAATTGGTAGTTACAGAATAGTCATGGGGATGTAAAGTACAGCCTACGGAATATAGTCAATAATATTCTAATAACTATGGTGTCAGATGGGTGCGGGATTTATTGGATGATCACTTAGTAAGTTAATGTAATGTTACTGGGATGTACACCTCAAACTAATATAATAAAGTATGTCAACTGTAATTGAGAAATAAAAAAGATTAAATAAATAAATAAAAATTAAAGAATAAAAAGTACACTTCCCAACTTTCCTTACGGATAATGGTGGCCAATTAGAAGTAAGCAGATGTCATGGAGTAAGGGGATTTTTGAGGAAGCTCTTTAGGTGGGGCTGATTCACCTGGGGAAAACACACTGTTGTCGTCCCTCCAGCCTTTCTCCTTATTGCCTGGAATGCAGACACGATGGAGCTCCAGGAATCATATCAGACTAGATGGAGACCTAAGGGATGGAAGATATAAACTGAGGATGCAGAGCATAAAGATAGAAGCCTGGGTTCTTCCTAACCGATAGGCATGGGTCCACCATGCTAGTCCTGAAATGCTTTGCCCAGACTTCTTTTATATGAAAGAAAAATAAATAAATTTATTTGTTTAAGCTTCCCCTCTTTGGGGCGACATTGTTTTATAGTCACTCTAGTCACTCTTGCGTTTGCAGACAACAAGCATGTGCAACTGAAAGTTATTAAATTGTCAAGTTTTGGCAACATTCTGTGCATTTTGCGAACGCTATAGCGGACCCCTGGGCTTTCTGACTACGATAATGGACTGGGACTGGATGATCAATACGAAAGATCCTCAGAATGGTTGCACTAGGAAGGAAACGATCTATCTCTTCTAGCAATCAGCCTTCCTTGCACAGAATCATGGGTAGTTCTGGGTCAAAATATGGAGCTAAAAACCCAATTACTGCATGAGCGATCATAAATCACAGAAACTGGGTTAGTCCACGGGTCAAGTCCCTTGGGTAAGGCAAGAAGCTACTCAGCGCAGTGCGGTGGCAGGGAAGTGACGAAAAGGCCACCGCACTCCTGCGGTGCTGAGGCCCGTATCCTCGCGCGCTTCCCGCAGGTGCGGGGCTGAGCCCTGCATCCTTTTCGGCCTCCGTGAGGGAGAAGCGCTAGTCAGCCCCGCAGCACCGCTGCTGAAGGGTCGCGGCCAGGACTGGGGCACCGGGCCGGGAGGAGCGGCCGGGCGGGGAAAGCGCCCGAGGGGACGGCGTGGGCCCGGGCCTAACCGCCCAGCTCCCGCAGGGAGGGGCTCATGGACCCCAGCTCCAGGCCAGGCTCGCCCACCCCGAGGAGGCGAGCTGGCCGCGTCTCCAGAGCCACTTCATGTTGGGAAGGCTCCGCGCCCCACGGGATCTCGCTGGGCCTCAGCGAGAAGCAGAAGCAGAAGCAGAAGCTGCTTCCGCGACCAGCCCTCCCTCTTTCCGCTGACGCCGAGCGCGGCAGGGTCAGCGGCGGAAGCGCTCCGGCCCAGTTCCCGGCGGCTTCCGGCCGAGCTTGGAGTGCTGGTGGGCGAGCGTGTGGGGCTTTACGCCCTGCTCCGTTACTCCCATTTGGAGGCTCAGCAAAACAGAGCCCCGGATGTAAAAGGAAAGGAGCCTGGAGGGCCCCAGGCTGGACTCCTTGTGTCACACCTGTGAAAACTGAGAAAGTTCAGCGGGTCAAGTCCAAGACTAGACCCCAGGTGTTAGGTTTCTCGTGTTCCTCTTTCATGGCAGGCCTCCTGCGACACGTGCAAAGTGGGGGAGGAGGGGCTGCTCCCTCCCTTCTGTTTCAGCAGAGTTTTTCAAGTTGAAGTCACTTAGGTCTCCTAGAGGATTCTCCTAACCTTTAACATTTAAAAAGGGTGTTGACGGCGTCTGAAGTGAATCAATGGATTCTGGCTGTAGACATTTTCAACCCAATTTGTTTATATTCGGAAGATAGCTGTTAGCATGTCAAAAGTATTCATTTTGCAGTGTGTTTACATTTGTTCTTCGGTACATGAGTGTGGATACAATATCTAAAAAAACAAAAACAAAGTTGTGGAATGACAGCCGTACATGCTCCTGCCTCAGGGATTTCGCATTTGCAGCACCCTTTGCCTTGACCTGGAACACCCGCTCTCAACTCCCCTCTTCAGATATTTGCAGACATGCCACTGGAGAGCCTCATAGAGGCTAGTAAACTCACAGCAAACTTGCTAGCAAACACTGTTTCCCCCTCCACCTGCTTTCTTTTCCTTCATAACACTTAGAACCAAATGATATAGTACATATTATTTTATTTGACGGTGTCCTTCAACTAGAATACTGGCTCCTTGAGAACAGTATATCGTCCATTTTAGTCACTGCTTAGATACCCAGGGCCTAAAGCAGTGCCTGGCACATAGTTGGTGTTCAGTAAATATCTGTTAAATAGTTGAACGATATAGTGGAAAGAACATGTGATTAGGAATTAGAGACCCCACACAAGGTATTCCATCTTTTAGAAACTATATTACCTAGGTAGAGTTACTTAACCTCTCTGTACTTCACTTTTTCATCTATAAAATGGGATTAATAATATTTACCTCACAGGATTACAGTAAAGATTAAATAAGAGGTGGTAGAGTCCTACACTAGAATATCATGTCTTAGTTAAAATGAATGATGTATACAACACCTGTCAACCAAGATAAATCCTGAAAGCGATGTTGAGGAAAAAAAGCAAATTGCAAAGGAATACATAACAGTATGTCACTTACATATCATTTTAAAACTGTGAAAAAGGACTTTGTGGGAGTTATGTATGCATCCATATATATATGCTAAAAGTATAAAAACATGGTTGGGAAGGATATACATAAACTCCAGGAGAGTTGTACCTCTAGAGAATGCAACAAGGGAGGGAATTATGAGGCTCCAGCATATCTCTGAGGGTTTTCTTTTAATAGGATCTGAGTTAATCATGACAAATTCAACATGTCATATTTGAGTGGGTATATTACTATTTGTATCTATGTGGTTAAGATATCCCAAAATGCATAAAAACAGTTTTTAAAGCTTAAGTTGAAAAAAGTTTATCAACTAAAAAGTAATAAATGTTAGGCATTATTTTTGAATCATATGAAGAAAGATTACAAAAATTACAACATTATATGGAAAGCACTAGCTGAAAAGCATTGTAATTCTAAAAGGCAGAATTAGAACAAACATTAGAAACAACAAATTGGGAAAACAATTTAATTCAGAAAGGTATTGTTGTGCAAGATATTGTGTTAGGTACTTCTGTGACAAAAAGATGAGGAAGACAATGTGAGTTTCAATATGTACAGTCTGTGGATGAAGAAAGAATATAATAAGCCACAAAATTAAAAGCAAAGCAAAATCCAATGAATGCCTTAAGAAAGATATAAATAGTATGCATTGGAAAACTAGAGGAGGGAGAGATCATACGTACTTCCCTGGAGAGAAGGTGGACCAGTAAGCGGCTGAAGGAGAATGTGGCGCTACATCTCAGATGGTGACAGAACTCAAGAGTTAAAGATTTTAGCTTCAGTCATAGTCGATAGGCTAAGTAATTAATGCATGTGGAAAGCTGTTATTCTAGGAACTGGAATGCATGACCTACACGATTCCAGGAGGTTGACAAGTAATTCAACCTTTGTGACCCAGGGGTCTGCAAGTGACCCTAAGATGGTATCAGAGCCATTGTGTTCCAGGAAGGGAATATCTGTGACTCAGATAAAGAATTGTTGATCAGCTGATAAAGAAAAACTAAGAAAAATTTACCTGGACTACAGCTCTTTTCTGATTAACCTTTTCCTAAACCCCTTACCTACCCTTTCCTTTTCCCTATAAAAAAGGCTGGCTTGAGAAAAGATGTTAAGGGAGTTTTTGAGGGCACATAAACTGCCATCTTCTCGGATTGCTGGCATCTGAATAAAACACCCATAAAGATTCAATCCTTATCTCTACTTATCTGGTAGTGACATGCAGCATAAATGCTGACTTTTCCAGTTTTAAGAGTGCTGGAAAGATGAGCAAGATTTGAAGAGACAAATATTGGAGAAGAGGAATATGTTCTAACTAGAGGCAATAGTATGAACAAAAAACATACTGAAGGAGAGATGAGTGGCCCAGTTTGTCTGGTTTAAGGAACATTATCATCGTCGGGGACACTTGCACAGACTTCAGTAAGCAATGGAGAGGCACTGGAAGGTTTTGTATAAAGAGTGACGCAGTCAAAGCTACGCCCAAATCCAGCAGAAGGGCACAGGACAGAATAAAAGGAAGGGGTTAGCTTATTTAAAGAAATCAGACTTCTTAGCAGTATATCAATAAATGAGCAGTGATGTCATTCCAAGCAGACATCCTTTCTCCAGGTACCCATATATTTCTCTCCCTCAAAGTTTTTAAGTTTTTCATACAGCTGAGTCTATTTCCTTGTCTCCACTCAGTCCTAAACCTGCATACACTATCCTCTTCTTCCTGCCCGCCCCCTCTTAAATGCCTCCCACCCAAATCACCAATGATTTTCATATGGCTAAATCCCCAGAGATCTTCATCAGCCCTTCCTTTCTTGACCTCCCAACAGCATTTGACAACATAGACTAATACCTCATTCTTGGAACACTCCCTTCCTTTGGCCTGTATGACTCACTCTCATTAGCAACACTTCCTTTGCTATCCCCTTAACTGTTGGTATTCCTTAGGATTCTAACTTAACTTGCCTTCTCTTTTTCATTCCTAAGTGACTTCAACATTCCTAAGGCTTCAGGTAACTTTTTACCTACCAATCACTCCTGAACTCTGCTTCTGCTGAGTTTTCTCCCTGAGCTTTGTATTTCATATGTCTACCTTCCAACTCTTCTTTTTCCCCATGAATTATTCCCAGGTACTTTAGTTTTGTTTAACTTTGTGTTATGGAAAGATTCAAATATATTCAAAAGAGAGAATAAAGAACCCGTTATGCCCATCACCCAACCTCAACAGTTATCAGCATATGGCCAGTCTTTTTCTTTTTAAAAAAATTGTATTTCCTTGGTTGTGCTATTACAATTGTCCCAATTTTCTCCCCTTGGCCCCCAACACCCACCCACGCTCCCTCAGGCAATCCCCACCATTGTCCAGGTCCACGGGTCATGCAAAAATGTTCTTTGGCTACTCTGTTCCCTATATTGTACTCTACATTCACATGACTATTCTGTAACTACCAAATTGTACTTCCTAATCCCTTCACTGTTTTTGCCTGATGCCTCCCTCACCCCAAGTCTGGCAACCATCAAAATATTCTCTGTATCTATGATTCTGTTTCTGTTCTGCTTGTTTAGTTTGTTTTTTAGATTCAATTATTGATAGATATATATTTATTGCCATTTTATTGTTCATATTTTTAAGCTTCTTATAGAAGACCCATTAACATTTCTTATAGTACTGTTTTGGTGGTGACGAACTCCTTTAGCTTTTTCTTGTCTGGGAAGCTATCTGTCTTTCCATTCTGAATGATATCTTTGCTAGGTAGGCTGATCTTGGTTGTAGGTGCTTGCTTTCCATCATTTTAATTTTTCTTGCCAATCACTTCTAGCCTGCAAAGTTTCTTTTGAGAAATCAGCTGACAGTTTTATGGGGTATCCCGTGTAGGTAACTAACTTGTTTTCTCTTGCTGCTTTTAAGATTCTCTGTTTATCTTTAACCTTGGGCATTTTAATTATGCTGTGTCTTGGTGTAGGCCTCTTTGGGTTCATCTTGTTTGGGACTTTCTGCACTTCCTGGTCTTGTATGTCTAGTTCCTTAACCAAGTTAGGGAAGTTTTCTGTCATTATTTTTTCCAATAGGCTTTCAATTTCTTGCTATCTCTCATCTCCTTCTGGCACCCCCATCATGCAAATGTTGGTATGCTTGAGTTGTCCCACAGGCTCCTTACACTATTCTCATTTCCCGGTGTTCTGGTTGGTTGTTTTGTTGTTGTTTGTTTGTTTGTTTTTGCTTTCTTATATTCCAAATCACTGATTTGATTCTCGGCTTCATCCAGTCTATACTTAATTCCCTGTAAATTGTTCTTTATTTTACTTAGTGTATCTTTTTTTTTCTGACTGGATCTTTTTTACATTGTTGAGCTTCTCACTAAGTTCATTGAGCATCTTTATCACCAGTGTTTTGAATTCTGCATCTAGCAGCTTACTTATCTCCATTTTGTTTAGACCTTTTTCTGGTTTTATTCTGCTTTTTTCATTGGGGCCATGCTTCTTTGCTCATTTTGTCAGTCTCTCTGTGTTTGTTTCTGTGTATTGGACAGAGCTGCTAGGTCCCCCAAGCTTGGTAGAGTGGTCTAATGCAGGTGTCCTGTATGGTCCAGTGGCACAGCCTCCCCTAGTGCCACAGCTGGGTGCTTGCTGTGCTCACTGTGCTGGCTGTGCACACACTTCCTGTAGTTGGGCCTTGACTGCTGTTGGCACACCCAAGGTCGGTGACTACCTGTGTTCTTCTGGGGTCACACAGCATAAGCTACAAAATGATCTGCAGATGGCAGCTACTTGTGCTGGGCATGAAAGTGCCCAGGGGAAGCCAAGTTGTGAACCAAGGCTGGCTGCTGCTAGTGCTGGGCCTGGGACAACTTAGCAAGAAGTACAGAGTTTGCTGAAGCCAGATGCCACTGGTTTGAGAGAATTTAGGAAAATCTGAAGCATGGGCCAAGACAAGCCATTTGTATGGAAAAGCCACTGTAAACAATTTTGGTGGGCCCCAAATTTGAGTGGGACAGAGCCTTAGGGGATCACCAGAGTGGAGAAAACTGTATTACCCAGGTTGATGGCGTCTCAGACATGGCACTTGCCTGATGGTTCTGTGTCTCTGTGGGGGGAAGGGCTCAGAAAAACAATAGTGGCTTCTGCCAGCACTTCTGTCTGGGAGAAACCTGCCCCCCAAACTCTCCCCCGATGCCTGACAATTCAGTTACTCCTTGTATGTTTCTGGTGCCTTTTAATCTGCTGCCCCCATGCTGAAGCTCAGAGGGAGTGAGTCTGAGTAAGTCTGTACATGGGTTGTTTAAGAAGAACTGCCAGGGAATCTTGTAATTCCTGTCTTCCACATCCTCAATTCCCAGTGGTTTTTACAGCCAGAAGTTATGGTGACTTCTCTTTCTGGCACTGGAATCCTGGGCTGGGTGGCCTGGTATGCAGCTGGGACCCTTCGCTCCTGAGATATCCCTCCCAATTTTTGTCTGCCACATGTGGGTGTGGGAGCAGCCAGCTGTCCCTCCTACCAGTCTTGATGTAGTTTCTTCTTTAATGATGGTTGTTCTATAGGTTAATTGTACATTTTATGTGGTTGTGTGAGGAAGCGAGTTGCGTTTACTTACACCACAATCCATTTTGACTGGAAGTGGCCAGCTCTTTTCATCTATAATTCTCCTGCCCCATTTCTTTTCTCCTTGATTGGATTATTTTAAAGAAGATCCAGACATCACGTCGATTTATCTGTAAATACTTCCATTTGTATCTCTTAAAGGTAAGGACTCCATTTGACTTCCCAAGCTATCCACTTCCTTCCAAATCCCATTATTCCATCATTCTAGTTTAAAACCATCACTGTCTCTTGCCCAAATTACTTCAACAGTGTTCTAGCTTGCCTTTGTTCCTTTAGGCATGTTTTCCCTTCAGTTCATTCTCTACACTGGGAGTCTCCCAACTTTTATATTGTTAAAATTTTAAAAATATATACCTATGTGTGCGTATTTATTTATTAACTACATATACTTAATAGTTAGTGCTATATTATACATAAAATTCATGATCATGTAAATTCAGACATACAGCTGTTGATTGTTTCCTGTTTTTGCCTCACCTCTTCTTTTATCATTTGGGAGATGGGGGTTGAAGTGTGGGGAGAGTGTGAGGCAGGACGGGGAGAGGCTTGAGTGGGTCCCAGTGTGCTTGGGGACTTGGCATTTCTGAAGCCCAGTGTCCCAGATCAAGTCGGCAAAGGGCATCAACCAACATCTCCTAAAGTTTCATACCACATACAGGTAGAATTATCCCCGTTGATGACTGAACTAGAGTTGAAATGACCACTAGGTGGCACTGCAACTCAAGTAAGATCAAGATCACTTTGGTTCTCAGTCAAATACCCAAACTCCTGGCAACCAAGCTGTGCAAGTTCTGTCATAATGCACTGGATTTATTTACTTTGTTTGTGGTGTTACATCAAGATTCTGCTGTATAATTAATATCATAAAATAAACACTAACATGGAGACCTTTTAAAAATTAGATAAAAATTACAATTGTGCAAGTTTCTTTCTACACCTGAATGAACTTCAAAATATACCTCCTTGGTACACTCACACTCAATAATTTGTATATTAAATAATTTAATAAATTTAAAAAGTATTTATTATTTTATTATTTAATAGTTTGAATTTTTAATAATTTTTAAAAGGTTACTCCTAGTCAACGCTGATGTTGCTTGGAATTGTTCTACAATTCTTTTAAAAATATGAGTCAATAACTCGACTCTGTACTGAATATTGTCAAACAGATTAATGAGTAAAAAGGGGCTCACGTCTGTTGATTTTCATTGGATAAAGCCTCAAATAACAGACCAACATAAACACAAGTCAACATTCTAAAACTAAATAAAACAGAATAAATGATCGTGTACAGCCAAACTGCACAAGTACACTTGTCCCATTTAGTAGAAACACTGCAAAAAATAAAACATTACAAAAAACACCTAGTCCTTATAGGGGAACTTACAATATTTTAAAAACTCAAAAGTAAAGCTTCTTGTTTTCATATTCATGTGGCAATTTCATATCTACTACAGCTATGTAACATTGGGTTGGCCAAAAAGTCCTGTTTAGTTTTTTCCATAAAATAAAAGACACGTTTTTCATTTTCACCAATAACTGTACTGACTTGGATATTTTGAGTATGTTGGCTATCTCCTGCTATTGGCTTCTAGTGGGTAAGAGGCCAGAGGTGCTGCTAAACATCTTCCAATGCATCAGGCAGCCCCACAGCAAAGAATCATTTGGCCAAAATGTCAATAGTACCAAGAAACTTTGCAAATCACTTTTGACACATTCTATCAGCCTCAGAACCTGCTCATACATTGCACAAATCTTTTTTTTTTTTTTTTTGCATTTCAGCTGTGTTTTTACCTTTCTTGAAATAATAAAGCATAATACACTGAAAATGTTGCATATCTTCTTCCATCATCAATGTTAAAATGGCTGCACAAAAATTCACCAATTTTGATTTTATTTTAATGCACACTGATATGACAGTTGTCACAATACAATCTAACAAAATTGTTTTGAATGATGTTAAAGACAACTAAGTGCTACTAGAGCCATCATACAGAAAAAACTAAACAAATTTTTTGGCCAACCCAGTAGAACTAGGACTCCACTATATTTGGAAAATCAGAAATCAGAAATAAGGACATGGACTACTTTCCCATGTGTCCAAGAGATTTCTATCTCAGTAATGAATTATTGTCACTTATGTTGTGAAGTATGGTGGTAAGATTATATCAAATTTGTTTGCATGGGAATGATTATTTACATTTGCAATCATTACCTTTATTTTTCTCAAAATAGTTTCACCTGCTGTTATCCTTCCAATAGCTCCATAATATAAATAAAGTTCAAGAAGAGAGGTTTCTCTATTTTTTTTTTTAACAGCAGACAAATCAAAATTTTAATATATGAGCATGGGGATTCACATTCATGAACATTCTAATGACAGCGAGGCAACATTGGATATATATGACATTTTTGAACAAAGGAAAAGGAGGGGAAGGAAGTATTCGCTTTCAAAAGTAAGGACTGACAATTTAGGTAGTTGAGGAAGAGAAGAACAAACATGGCAGGCAAATTCTTGCTGGGCAACTCAGAAACAACAGGACACATGAGGTATTTTAGCTAACAGATACCTGCCTGAAGCCTGAGGACAGAGGTTTCTGAGTTCTTAAACTTGAGAATGTATCAGAATCACCTGGCGGGCTTATTAAAACACAGTCCTGGGTTGTGTTTTAATAAGATTCTGATTAAATGAATCAGAATTCATTTCTTGAATTCATTTAATCAGGATCTTATTAAGATTCCAGAGATTCTTAGAGAATCTAAGAGATTCTGATCCAATGTGCCTTAAAGAGAACTCAATCATTTGCATTTTTTAAAATCCTCACCTGAGGATATGTTTATTGATTTGAGAGCGAGAGAGGAAGGAAGGGAGGCGGAGAGAGAGGAGGAGAGAAGAGAGATGTGATTTAACCTGACTTTACCGGATATGAAACCCACAACATTTTGATATTCAGGGTGCCGCTCCAACCAGCTGAGCCCAGTCAGGGAAATAATTTGTTTTGTTTTGTTTTTAAATTAGAGAAAGGGGAAGAGAGGGAAAGAAACATCAATGTGAAAGAGAAATGATCAGTTATCTCTTGCACACACCCCGACCTAGGACTGAACCTGAAACCCTGGGGGTGTGCCCTGACCAGGAATCGAACCCAAGACTTTTCAGTTTACAGGATGACACTCCAGCCAACTGAGCCATGCTGGCCAGCAATAATTTGAATTTTTAACAAGCTCCTTCTTAGGTGATGCTGATGTTATTTGTCCATGGATCACAGTTTGAGTGAATGTGTTTTAGAGCAAATAGTTCTTAACCTTGCCTATACATTGAAATTATGTGGGTGGGAAGCTTTTAATCCCACAGATTCTGATTTGATTGGTTTTGGGGAAGGCACTTGTGTCCATATATGTATATATTTATGTGCACTTCTCTACTTAACAGCAAGTTCAAACATCTACTCATATGACTATTAATCATTTGGATTTATTTTTCTATAAATTATCTATTTAGTACTTTATTGATTTTAATTTGGTTGTGCCTTTTATGGATTTACAGGGGCATTTTGATAAATTATAGATGTTAACCCTTTTCTGATTTATATTCTGAGAATATTTTCTCTTAGCCTGTTACTTGGCTCTTGTTCTAAAGAAATTTTAATTTTCATTACATCACATCTTTCCATCTTTTCCTTTACGGCTTCTGGGTTTTGAGTCCTGCTTAGGAAGGTTAACCCCAAGGTTCCAAGTATTCTGTACTTTTTACTAAGATTTTTGAACTACGGTTTCCTTGTATTCATTTTCTTACTTCTTTACTGATCATTTCTGAGTAAGACAACTTGTTTCCCAGATGGATAGTGCCTTTTTCAGGATTGATGTCCCTTTTGCAAGTTTAAGAGTAAAGCGGCTCGTTAAGAGAGAGAGAGAGAGATTTATATACAGAATCTTTGGGAGAAACAGACGTTGTCCTGAGAATTCAAGAACCCCCTCCCCCCAAGTCCCTGTCAAGGAGGTTGCTGACTCTGAAAGGGTTAGGAACCCGCCAAAAGAGGCTCATGCAATTCAGTTTTCAACCAAGTCTTACATGACTCATATATGGACCCCTAGCTACAAGTGAATCTGGGAAACGTAATTTTGACTATCCAGGAAGGCATTCAAGGAGAGAGCTGGGGCAATCCACACTATCTGGTACTGACTAGTCCATAATTTCCCATTATTTTGATATGCCATCATTTCGTGAATACTGGCTTTACCCACTATCCAATAGTAGAGACTTTCTATGAAAGCTTTCATACGTCAAAACGGAGCAAAACAAAGAAACAAATACCATTAATTTATATGGAACATTTTTTTTTAGCATGCCCAGACCCCGGGGCGGGAGGAGGAAAAGCCTACAGCACCCGGTATTCCCAGGTGGTCTCCCATCCAAGTACTAACCAGGCCCGCCCCTGCTTAACTTCCGAGATCAGACGAGATCGGGCGCGTTCAAGGTGGTATGGCCGTAGACGTGAGAAGCAGCCTCGGGGAGGCTCAAGAGCCTTGCAGCAGCCCTAACAGAGGCGCGAGCACCTGAGCGCAGGAGTGGCCACGCCCGGCTCCCTTTCCAGGAACCGCACTCGGTGTCTCTGCACCAGCCGCCATAGCTCTGAACTGTGTCTGTGACTACTGTCTGTGACTATTGATGGACATTGAGTTCTTCTGGTTTGGGGCTATTGTGAAAAAACTTCTATAAACATTCATGTTTGAGTCTGTATTTAGACATTTTTTAAGGACAGTACTTTATTATTATTATTTTATCTTCACTAGAGGACATGCTTATTGATTTTAGAGAGAGGGAAAGGGTCAGGGGAGAGAGAGGGAGAGAAAGATGTGAGAGAAACATCGACCAGTTGCCTGTCCTATGTACCCTGACTGGGGACCGAATCCCAAACCTACGTGTGTATCTCAATGTGGAATCAAATTGGAAACCTTTCGGTTTATAGGATGATTCTCTAACCAACTGAGCAACACTGGCCAGGGCTGAACATATGTTTTAATTTCTCTTGGGTAATACCTATGATTGTGTCAATTTAAGAAACACCCAAACCTGTAGAGAATCTTTATACAAGTTTATGTGGGCAAAATTTAGGATTATTGCAGGGAAGCAAGAATTCAAATGTTCTGGAGAATGACACATTTGGAATTAAGAAGGGAACAGAAGGAAAACTACATGGAGGTGGGAGAAAGCGGGGCATGGATTTGATTATGGGAGAGTTAAGGTTATGGACTTTCTTGAGGTTGGGTGCTTCAGAGAGGCCTGAAAAAATACTCCAAAGAATAGTCTGGCATTTCAAATATATGTTAATTTAGATGCCCAAAGAACAACTGGAAAGGGCTTGTGTAAGGGGAAGATAAACCTTTTACTAAAAAAGTTATATGCCTGCGGTGACTACCTACCATGATCTGCCAAGCTAGGAGTTGGTCCGATCACCCTGTGCAGTTACTTTCTGCCACTGGACTTGTAAATTTTATTGCAGAAGCCCCTTCTCATTCACAGATGGAATGGCGGGCTTGTATGGCAGATGTGTGTTTAACTTTTTAAGAAATATTCAATTCCTTCTGTATATCTGGGCTCAGATAAGGATACTAAATCCACTGATTTCTGTAGGTGAAAGGCAGGGAAAAAGTCCTTATCCTCCTCAAACTTGGCCCACATACTTCCATATTTAATTGCTTACCAATTCCTTTGGGTTCCTAAAATAATTTCAACATCTTTCCATCTCTCTAGCCCTACTGATACATTTTCAAGATTTCTTGGGTACCTATTTTGTACCCAGTACTGTGCTAGGTACTGAGGAGCCACACTGGACTTAAACTGAGTTAAAGGGGCAGCAAAATAGGGACCCCTTTTGTTTGCCGGGGCAGAGCTGAAGGGACCACAAGGATAGATTCGCTAGCAAACTTTGTGAGTACTGTTAGGGCCACATTCCATTTACTTGATTCACGTGCTAGAGGAAATATCCCACCTTTGTTTGAGTGTGAGGTGTAGTTATTTACTTACTTTTCAAGCAGGTGGAGCTGTTAAATGAAGAGGAAAAGTTTTTGTGAAATCCTCAAAAGAAGAGGGGGAGAGAAAATTATCCCCTTTTCCTAGACCAGCGGTTTGCAAAGACTGGTATGGGGACTAGTAGCAACAGTTTCCCCTGAGAAAAATTAAAAATGCAAATTGTTGGGCCTCGCTTAGATCAGCTGAATCTGAAACTCCAGTGTGGAATCTGTGTTTTAACAACTCATGTGAGAACCACTGTGCTAAGCTCATTCCACAGATCTAGGTGGTCACCTTTAGGCTGGGAGAAGCGTAAATGCTGTGTACCTGGGCAGCCGGGGTAACGTTTTCGCAACGCTCATCCAATTGTACCCCTCGCCGCTGCCAGCACGCTCCAGCTGAACCCACGCTGTAGGATCGGGTCCTTTTCCCCGGGAGCTGCAGCCAAAACCCGGCCAGTGGATTACGAGTTTGCTGGCCTGGGTGCCGGCCGGGCATGCGCAGTGGCGTGAGCGCAGCAGGAGAGCGCAGCGAGGTAGCTGCAGAGTGGACCTGCGGGCGCTGGCAGTAGAAACCGCTGGAGGTATGGGGCCTGGCGGTGGGGTACCCCAGGGGGGCCGGACCCACAGGGAGAACACAAAGCTTCACTTCGTCGTTGGCGCACAGCGGCTTGAGGGGAGCCTCTCCAGGTTTCCCTCGCTCGCGAGGAGGCTGCCCGCCGGCGTCCGGGAGCTCTCCTGCCCTTTTCGGGAAGGTGTTAAGTTGTGTATACCGGTATATGCTCCTTACACAGTAAACCTGATAACTGTGTTGTGATTCCCTGTGTGAAGTTAGGCGTTTTGTTAACTTTGCTGTTTTCCTCTCTGTCTTAAACTTTGGGTGGGTGGCTGCTGCTGCTGCTGCAGCAGTTTTCTGATCCAGCCTGTTTGGCTTGAACACCCTGTCGGGTTTGTTCGCCTTTTGGTGACTGGGATCAATAGGGTTGAAGTGAAATCGCATCCGTGGTTTCTGGGTTTGGTGTCTTTCCGGGAGCAGGGCGTCTCTGCATGCGGCATTAAATAGGCAAACTTTCAGCGAATTTCAGTGCCAAAAACTTTCTGCATTTAAAATTTTTTTATTGATTGATTTCAGAGAAAGAAAGGGAGAGAGAGGACATGGATTTGTTGTTCCACTTATTTATGAATTCATTGGTTGATTTTTGTATGTGCCCTGAGTGGGGAATGGAACCTGCAACCTTGGTGCATCAGGACAATGCTCTAACTAACTGAGCTACCTGGCCAGTTTTAAGTAGAGACTTTCTAAAATTTAAGATCCCCTCCCCCATACTTTTCTATATAACTATTATTCCAGGCCTCATTTGGTGCTATTAAAAGAAAGTGGTCTTTTTGATGAGTAACAAGAGTTCTCACTTTTTTCCTTTTTATTTAAACGTCACATTTTGTGGCTTATACAGAAGTATTTTCCCCTGGCACTGCGGTATTGGTTACACTCCTACAAGGCTAAGGCTGTACTGCACAACTTTCTTGGATAACCTGTGAGCCATAAACAAAGTTTTAGGCCTCGAGGCACACACACAGACACAGAGGACATTATTTAGGTTGTTTTAAATTTATGTTGTGGGAGGCATATACAAAGAATTAATAAGTTCAGGAAAAAGAAATTTTTAGTTCAAGAAGAGAAACCTACATGGAAAGGGAATATGTTACCTGACTTTCCCTCTACCCCCCACAATGAATGTTTTAATGGCAGAAATAATATACAGTTCGTTTAGTTCTGGACCGCAGGGACCTTCCAGGTCAGCCAGTTCAGCTGCTTCAGTTTACAAATGAGAAAACTGAGACCAACGAGGTTAAATGACTTGCTGTGGCTGCTGGAGCCCTTCTTTGGCAAAGCTGGGCGGGGGACCCAGGTTGTCTGATTTTCAGGGCTCCTTCTATCATCCTCCTGCTGATTTTCTCCTGCTGGGTTAGATTGTTAAACATGTATACCTTTCTACTGTGTAGTCAGGTTAGGCAGATAATCAGTTATTCCTGCTACTAAACATTCTAGTACTTTGTAAAGTTCTTTAAACAAGTATCCTTTCTAAAAAAAGAAAGTATTCTTTCACCCAAACCCCACATAACTATTTGCTGGTCGTGAAACTGCTGTCCTTTTTTGTCTCAGTCTCATTGGGCCCATGGGCCAGAATACCTGTTTGCCTTCCTCCCTGAAGTCCTGCCGATACAGCCAGGAACGGCTCAGGTGTGACCTCTTCCTAGAAGCTTTTCTTGATTACTGTGGCCAGAAAGTAGCTCTCCATCTCCGGAAGCCTCTAGCATTTAATGCTGTTGTCTGTGCGGCTAGTAACCCCCTTGTTTTCAGATTTCTGAATTGTGTTTCAGCACACGCCCCAACTTCCTGACCAGTGTGCGAGCTCTTGGAGGTTAAAGTCTGTGACTTAGGTATCCCACCCAGCACAAAGTACAAAGCATGTTCTTAGCCACTGTTTGTGGGAGGGAGGAAGTGAAGCACAGAGTTTTTAAAGGGATTTGATGGGGATGTTCTGTAATATGGGGGAGGCCACCTTAAGGCTATAGCAAGCAGTTGTTAAGTCAAACCAGCTTGATGGGGTGATTCTCATGCTTTGATGAGAGATCACACATCAGTTAGGGAAGTGCTGGGGACAGAGGTAAAATTATCATAGGAGATTATTGCCCACCCAAGGCCTGGATTTAAGCATGCCACTCTAAGTGCAGAGTGGAGAGAGCACAGACGTAAGAAATGATGTAAAGGAAAACACATCTGGTGAAAGACATGTTAAAAATTACTTTAGTTTCAGGCTTGGTGCGTTGGTTATAGGTGTGTAATATTCTTTTTATCTTATAAGTACATCCAGTTATGACATTATTTCTTTCTATTTCTTGCAGTTATTGATGTGATTGTCTTATTTACCATCCTAGATGATAAGCTCTTTGGGAGATGATCTTTAACCCCTCATAATTCCAGGCACAGTAGCTTTGTAGTGTTAGACATTCAGTAGTTATTGCATGAATAAACACATGGATAAATACATAGGATATTTTGACATGGACAGGGTGGGCATTTAGGATCTTAGAGCCATCAGGTACCACTTTATCCAGCCCATTTCCTCCTTATATAGAGGAGGAACTGGGATATGCTTAACTAAGCTAGTTAGTGGTATAGCGAGAGCCTCTACTCAGCTTTCTCACTCCTAGCCCTGTGCTTGTTTCATTAACCCTTACTTTTCGAGGTTGTTGGCCCCAAGATGAAGCTGAGTTGGCAGCAGAATGCTCCAGTTTGAAATGTTTTGTGGATCTAAAGCCATCGGAGATCAATCTAAAGGGAGGAACTCTATGGCCGATGGGTGGATGTCTTGTCATTGTAAGAACTGAGACAAGGGATGACTGGCCAGTTCAAGGTTGAGTGCACAGAGTCATGAGAGGGGTGAGACTGGGGTTTGGGAGAATCTGCATTTGAGGGAGTTGAGGAGGAGTCTGGAAAGGTCACTTAGCTTGTCAGGGGCAGAAGATGTAAATAGGTCAGCCCGAAGGCCTTGAACTGAGAGCGTGTTTGGTAGAGACGGTACACTACCAGGAGCTGGTAAGTGATGGCTGTTTTGTTTATAACCCAGGAAAGCAGGCGCAAGGTTGAGAGGGAGAGAAGGAGAATTGTAATCATACCCTCTACCTGTAAAAACAAGTCAGAAGTCACTTCCTCAAAACCCAAATCTCAATTTGGAATATTTGTTTACTTGGAACAACAGATGTTACAGATGAAAACACAGCCTTTGCATTGAGCTGTCAGGCGGCATGTGAACATGCAGTTGGTCACGGTCTTCCGCTGGCAGTGCTGCTTTTCCTCAGAGAAGCATTAGTGGGGGAGGGCAATTCAGGGCAGAGACACCGCTTCCTGGGGGCGAGGGCGCGGTTGGGCAGGTAGACTGGCATAACTTCTTTAAATTCGGGACATTGGTTAGAAGTGATTGGACAGTCAAATGCAAAATCAGGTGGTATGTTGCAGTTAATGTCTCACACACTTAAAAAAATGCCCAAATATTAAAATCTAGAGTGAAAATGACTATATTATATAGCTTTCTCAAAATAATAATAGTGATATTACTAACTATTATTATAGAATGCCTTCCGCGACCAGACAGTGCACTGAGCACTACCGAACACTTTACAAGTGATATGTCATTTAATCTTAACAACCATCCTATCAGATTGATGCAATTATTATTCCTGTTTTACAGATGAGGAAACTGGGGCTTAGATAAAATCACATTTGAGGTCACACAGTTGAACATGTGGCTGAACTGAGCTTTGATTCCAACCCTGCCTAACCTCATGCACGGAGAGCTTAGATAAATATCTTAACAAAATGCAAAATTTTATCTGTGGTAACCCTTGGCAGATGCTTAGGCTGTGCCCGTTCAGAATGGTTACAGATTTTGGCTGGTGAAACTCCCAATATTCTATGAGCCAGACTTTAATATGAGAAACAAAACAACAGTGATGGGTCTTTCTGGTTTTGTTTGTTTGTTTGTTTTTAAAATTATTCCACATAGTCTTTATCTCTTTTTAGTTTTAAAGCTTTCCTGGCGGGAGAGACAGCAACTCTTTCTCTGGGTGTACCATAAAGCTATTTCTGTTCTGCTCCCTCCCTGTTGCGGGAGGAGCTGGGGTGATAAAGGTGAGTTGGTAGTGATCTAGGAGATACTTCTGGAGTTGGGGCGTGTGGGAAGCCCTGTGTATGAGCCAACAGACTGCAGGGTGGCCAGGTTTGTGAGGACATTTTTCCCTTGGGGTGGTAGGAGCCACAGCGGGGTGCTCTGGAATTTCCAGTCTGTGGATCTTGACCCTTAACCCGATCTCAGGCCTTTGAACTATGGTCAGCCCCGCCCCCCCCCCCCCCCCCCCCCCAGGGAGAATCCAGACCTGAGCACCTTCTTCTGGATCCCTCCATATCAGGGAGTTCTGAGGTCAATGTGGGCTTGTTGCATTTGGGGACGTGTGTAGATACCACAGGTAAGGCCCCAGGTCAGAGACAGGTTTTAGAGCAGGACTAGCAGGCCCCAAATTTGACCAGTGGAGTTGGCTATGAGAACATTTTAACCCCCAACCCCCCCCCTCACACATACATGAACCTAATTAATCACTTAGGGGTTTCAAAATGGAATTTGGCTGAGAGTTCTCCCCTCCCCACCTGGTGCTGTCTGAGCCTTCTTTCCATTTCCTGCTTCCGCTTCTCCTTCGCTGGTTCTGTGCATCCTCAGGGCCTGTGCTCAGATGGGAAAGGAAAGGCCATCTGCTTCTGGCCTTACTCATCTCAACACCCAGGAGCTTATCACACCACCCAGCTCTTTCCCTGAACGACGATCTGAATCAGCAGTTTATTCTTGATAACGATGAAAATCAGGGAGGAGGAGAAAGAAGAGGCCTTTGCGCTCCATCTAGGTTTATTGGTTACAAAATGGCTATGCAATTTGATTGCTGGACATTTTGCTGACATATGTAAATCGCTTGAGATTTGAAGCTGTGTTAACTTTGATCATCTTCTTTTCAGTACCGCTGTGCAGGAAAGGCCCTGTTTGCCTTTGCTGGCGAGAGGCATACAGCATGGCCACTGTGAAAGCAAGTGGCTGTGTAGTAATACTGTGCACACAGGAAGGGTGCGCGTGGAGTGAGGGTTAGGAGAGCCTTTCTTTTATTTAAAGCCTTTGTTTCATCAGAAAGTATGTTTTCTACTAGAGATACAGATAGTTTTTTGTTCATAAAGTCCAGTTGGACTTCATAATTAACTAAATTATTATGATTACGCTTCTGAGCAATCCAGAGCTATAAAACCGTGAGAACTTGTGGATGGTGACTGCATACAGACATGCTGCACAGGGAAAACATGAGAAACCGTCTTTTCCGACGGGAAGGTGGGTGAATGGGCTAGTAAGGGAGAAGCAGTTCTGTGGAGGGGCACTTTCTTTGTGATAAAAAGCAAAAGATTTGGGGGAATGGTTGACCATAGAGACTGAAAGTACTAGAGGAAACTCGATTTACTTTATTATGAGAAACTCAATAAATTAAATAGTTTAAAGGTTTAGTCCCAGGAAATAGCACATTTTTAATAAAAAAATGACAAAAGCCCCTTCTATTTGTTGGAGAACCAAGAAACACGAGAGTTTCCCAGTGTTGTCAAAATAGAATTTGGATAGAATTTGAGTTTAAAACATTGGTAAGTGTGTATAGAAGGATCAGTCCTGTTAATTATGCCTTGGGCCAAGGTCTGGTTGTCTAAATCTTCTCCCCAACAATGAATTCCCAGGTGGCTCCCCTTTTACTCATGAACAAATCAGTAAACCTAAACCCACAGCCATAGTCGTAAAATCCAGAGTAACGCGTGACAGTCTTTGACCGAAAACTGATGTTGATCAAGCAGTTTGAATGCCTTCGATAGAAAGTACCAGCTTTATTTACACATGACTCCCATAGCTGGTGCTTACAATCTAGATTAAAATGTTGAAATAAAAGAGAAGTAGGTTCAGGACCAACTCATTTACAGTGAATGATCAAAGGCACAAGTAGACTTTTTTACTCATTTCACTCTTATCTTAAATGCTGTCATTTATGGCTACATTGGTTTGTTTCTTTTTCTTTACTTTTTTTCCCCTGAATGATACATACTCACTGTGGACTTTATAGAAAAAAATCAGTACAAACTAGGATTTGGAGGTTGGATAAATGAATCTCTGCTTAGGGATTTGATGCTATTCATCAATACTTGGGTGGAAAGACAATATCAAGTTAGAACATAATCGAACCTTCGGCTAGATATCAGGTTAGTATTTACAACCGTTGAGAGCCAAGCAACAACCCCCAGAGACTCCTGCGTTCCTCCGCTTGAACGCTGTCAGCATTCCGTTATTGTGAAGTCTCCCTTTCCTTCCTCTCTCCTCAGGTTTAGCTTCACGGGGACACTAGCCTCACGGGTGCTTCCAAGAGTGGCCCAGTTCTTCAAGAGTTTATGTATTATCAGGTCAGTGAGGTGTCAGCCGTGAAACACAGCTCACAAAAAACCAAGGATGTTTTTTAGCAAAAGATGTCATGCAAGTGAATTAAGTCTGGAAAAATAACAGTAATAGCAATTTGCTTCATCTGTTCTTGTATTCTCAGACAGGCCAAGTTAAGCCAGGATCATGGTCAGTGGAAAGAGGTAATCTAAGAATCTCTGAATGTTTAGTGGCCGGTCAGAATGAGCTCCTTACGGTAATTTAAAGTTCAGATCGGTCGGCCTGTGATCAGGGCTGTGGATGGAAAGTCAAAGCCTGTGCTTCTGTGTCTGACCCCATGAGAAGGGAGGCCTCTTTAACTGCAGCTTTGATGATTAAACAACTCTTTGCACATGAAAGCAATTAGTAAGCTGCAAGGTAAAGCAGTACGGTATTTATTATAATTGCAATGATAAATGTCTGACTTCGTTGTCTTCCACTGATAAGCAGCCAAAACTTTGAGAATGACTAGCCTGTTTGAGGTTACTTGGCTTGGAAGTGACAAAGGTGGAACTCACATCTGTGTCTTCTATGTTGACACAATGCGGGCTCAGCACTGGGACCATAGTGACGGCCAAGACAGATATAGGGTCCCTGTCCTCATGGGGCTTCAGTCTGGCCCCAAACTCAGTGCTCTTCCAATTAATCCGTATTTTTTCTTTTACTGACCAGAGGGCATAATTTCTTTATGAAACTTAATTTAACTTTTATCAAAACCTCAGTGTGTTCTCTGATGGTGCAGCTCTTTAAATGATGTGTCAGCTGCCCCCTAAACTTCAGATTTCATGTGACAGGATATTTATTAATTTCCACTGTGGAGAGAGGGGTTGGATGCCTCTCAGCTTTCTTCTTGTGAATCAGAGGCTTGTCCCAGAAAAATATTTTCTCTCCTTTGCAAAAATCAAAGGGACGTGATTAAGTAAAGGGAGCTGGTCTGGGGACAGGGCTGTGAGTGAGACACAGTCTTTGTAACCTGGGTTCTCAGTCAGATGGAGGAGGCTGACACGGGGACAGCTGGTGACAGGGGTGGGCACCAGGGGACAGGGTGGAGTGAAGCCTTGGGGAAGCACAAATGCAGAATAGTTCATTTGGTTCCGTGGGTTGAGGAAGGTGTCCAGACTTTTGAGCCGGGCCTTGAAAGGAAAGTATAAGTTCAATCTACGGAGAATAGAGGAAAGAGCATTCCATGGGGGAAGGATATCATGAACAAAAGCATGGAGACAGAAAAGAGATGTCCCATTCGGGAAACGGCAGGTACTTTAATGTGTTCTAAAACCTGAGCATGCATGGGAATCACCTGGAGAGCTTGTTCAGGAACAGAATGCTGGGTTCCAGCTCCAGAATTTCTCATTCTTTAGGTCTGGGGTGGGGGCCAGGGAATTTCATCTCAGCCAGTTCCTAGATAATGCTGAAGTTGATGGTCTGGGGACCACCCAGGTAGAGTACAGGGGTGTGAGACAGATAAGCTAGGAAAAAAATGTTTTCTTGAAACTTTACTATCGTCACAAAATTGATGATTCAAGGTTTTTTTTTTGGTTATTGTATTGTTTTTTAATTAGTCTCATTTACCAAGTGTGTATGGCCTTGTGCCCCTTGCTGCTCTCTGGAAGTTTCTTATGTGGTTCTATAACCCCCACTCCCTTCCTGGCCAAGAAACCAGCCTTTTCCTTGTGTTTCAAGTTTTAAAATAACTGCTGTTCAGCCAGCGTGGCCATTCTACCCACAGAAAGCTGAGTAGCCAACATCAGTTAGATGATGTTAGGAGCTGACCCAAACCAATTATGAATGACTAGTATACTCACTCTAGGGGTGTGTATGTATTGGGGTTTAATTTTGTTAATCTGGACATAATGTTAAACTTTTTTAGCAAGCATGTTTGGTATAGCTAGAACTCACACAATCGCAGAAAGTTCCTTCCCTGCCCACAAAAAACAGTTTTGTAGGATGATTAAACACGCGTGAACTCATGGTTGTAGCACGGGGCGGCTGGTGCTGAGAGCAGTAAGGGTGGTGGAAACCAGGTGTGACAGAGCTGATAAGGAGGGTTCACTTTTCACTGTAGTCGTTAGCACAGCCGGGCACAACTGAGGGCATGGTGGTTTATGCTGCCTTCTGCTCTTTCATGCCGATGATTTTCAACTATTTCAACTCATGGTGCATGTAAACTAATTACTACTAAAAGTCTGCTGCACACCAAAAATATGTTTTTTGCCAATCTGACAAAAAACAGGTATACTTTTGATTCATGTAAACCGATGGCTATTGTGTTGGTGGTTGTCCTGTTCTTATTTGACAATCTAAGAGAAAAGAGGTTGGTACCCCGACTAAGTAGTCAGATATTGCATGTTTTAAAAATTCCTGTGGCTCTCTGGTTGAAAATTGCTGTTTTATGCAGCTTTGTAAACACTTTGAAATGAGGGAGCGTATCTACGTACAGAAAATAATGGAGGACGGGGGCATTCGAATTTGGCATTGCAGGACGGGCAGGTGCTCACCGGGTAGAGTGGATAGTGGGGGTGTAAGAGGGAGAGGCATTCCAGACAGAGGGGCAGCTGAACCTCTGCACAGAGCTGCAACAGCGAAGTGCATCCTCAGCCTGGGGAGGACTCCGGTTCATTCTGGGAAGTATGGGGAGATGAGACTGAAAAGGGGAAATTGTTGAACATTTTCAACGTGGGGTTGGGGGATTTGGACTTATTCGGTAGGTAGTGTTGAGTTGTAGGCTTATCTTGGCTTACCCTGACTGCAAGCTTCGTACCTCCAAACATACCAGAGGAGGAGGAGCCACATTTTTTATAGTGCATTGACCTAAAAATGCTTTTTCCTGATTCTTGTTTTAATACGTGTATTTCAAGACTTGCAAAAAATTAATTCATCATTAAAGGCTTCTCTGTCTTTCGAAAATATGCAAAATGTAGAAGAATAACCAATTTCAAATTCTGAAAGACAAATTATAAAAATGAAGCAAAAATAAAGGAATCACAAAAATAAATACATCAGTGAATGCATCACTAGGTCTAGTGATTACAGTGTTTGTTCTGGCTTGCTCTGTGAAGCAGGGGACTTGAACACTAACCCTAAGGCTGTAAGTACAGTGTCCTTAGCAGATCTGCTCGGGCTGACTTTTGAGTGCTGAAAGATTCCAATAGCATTGTGGTTTTTCTTCAGAAATACTTTAGCTATAAATTCAAAAATATCTACTGTTTTAGTGCTGAAGGGCTTGTCTGGAGATTAGAGGGCACAAAGGCCGGGGGGGTTCCCTTCTGTTCATCTTTTGAGGGGATGCCCACAGATGGGGAAGTCATTTGTGTCTCATTGGAGATTTTGAGAATCTTCTGTGAGTGTATCCTAAACAGTATCCTGTGCTGAGAACTACATTGTGGTGGGAGAAGAAAAAAGGGTGGATTTTTAAGTAGAAGTTGTCAGCTGATATTAGAAGAGACAATAGAGGTGGGACAGAGATGAGGACTCACCCCCTTTGCCCAAGGTCCACGGCTGAGAGGTTCCATGGGTGGGACAACCTCCCAGTCATTCATCCCGTCTGAACCTTGGTGGTTGTAGTTCTATTTTGTGTGGATTAAATAAGATAAAATGTGTAAGTAGGAAGGTACCATACACATTTTAGGTCAAAATCCTCTCATACTAAGATTTATTCTGTTCTGAGTTCTTCTGTCCACATCTGGGGTCACGTAGGGCAGGATCAATCTTTCTCGCTTTGCAGCCCCATTGCCTGATGCATGGTGGGCACTTGGTAAGCCGCTGAAGGATGGGAGATAAAAAGGAATGAAGGAATGTGTGAAACTCTTCCAATCCCCTCCTCACCCACATACCTAATACTAGCTTCTACTTACTTATAGACTAGAGACGTAAGATCCTTATATTTAGACTATTAACCCTTTTCTGTGTTTTACTGACAGTAGATTTTGAGAGATACTCCAGCCTCATCCAAGAGACAGCTGCATAGCTTGAATTCACAGAATCAGGATCTTTGTAGATTCCTATGCATTCTGAACTATTGTAGAAATAAATTAAAGAATAATATATAATAATCATATTTTACATATAAATAATCCTTGTATGTAAAAGTGATTTCAGCTTTGAAATAAACTGAGGTACTATTTTTCTCAAAGTATCTTTTATTGTTTTAAGAGAAATCAGATTAGGAGTAGGAGAGTAACATAGCAGTGTGTGGGAATACACTGATCTGCTAGAAGCTTGCATGTCTGTTTTTCCCACGGTGTAATGAAACAAAAACCAGAAATTACTTTATGCTATCTTAGCCTTTAGTTTCTTAAATGCTAACAGTGAATCAGTTTTTGATTCATAAAATTAGACTGATTAACATGAGAAGGGGAAAACGTCATCCCTTTCATTTTGAACAAAGTAGTTTTGATTTTAAAATTATTATATTTCCTGCTAATATGTATCTCAAATATGTAAGACAAAAAAGATTAAACTTTCCAAGTTTTTCCTGACAGATTCTACTTATGTGTATTGTGCTGTGGGACATTAAGTTTTTATTGACGTATTTCTGCAAGGTTAGTGTTAACATTTCTTGTAGGACTAGAATAGTAAATGGGAGAATGGGAAACACTGCAGTTTTTTAGTAATTCAGAGGAAGTGACTACATTCTGAGGTAGTGTACTTAAAGGTACATAATGATAGGCAGTTTTGCAAATTAATTTATTAAACATCAGTGGGAATATTCTTTTGAGTCCTGTTTCACACGCTAGAGACAATTAAGGGAGGCCTGAGGTTACAGATGTTGCTCATCAGACCTGCTGCGTGCACAGGTTCCTTCCAGCCGTCATGCCCTTGGACACGGTACGAGGTGTTACGGAAGCAAGCAGCAAGATTTCTCAGGGACATTCAAGGTTTCATATCAACCAGCCATTGTCAAAATCTTTGCCTTGAGTAGTATTAAATGGTGTCCTATCGGTGTTCTTGGTGCACAGGGTGCAGTTGTTTTTAAAAATAACTTTATTGAGGTCTAGTTCACTCACTCAAAGTGTACAGTTTTAGAATGTTTTTATCACCCTGTATCCATTAGCACTCATCCCTCATTTCTTATTGCACCCCTCCTTCACCTGTCCAGGCTGTGACACATCTAGTTCCTGTCTATAAATTTGCATATTCTTGAAATTTCGTATCTGTGGATCATACAGTATGTGGCTTTATTTCACTTCGCATAGTGTTTTCAAGCTTTATTCATGTTGTAGCATCAACACTTCATTCTTTATGGCTGAGCAATGTTCCACTGCCTAGATCTACCACATTTTACTTACCCATTCATCAGCCGATGGATGTGTGAATTATTTCCACATTTTGACTATTATGAATCATGCCGCTATGAGATTTGTGAACCAGTGATTTCGGGGGGACATACATTTTTATTTCTCTTGGGCATATACCTAGAAGTGAAATTGCTAGGTCATATGGTAACTCAATGTTTAACATTGTTAGGAACTGCCAGAATCTTTGTCAAGGTGACTGTAGTGACTGCACCATTTTACATCCCACCAGCCTTGTATGAAGGTTCCAGGTTCTCCGTCAGCACTTATTATTATCTGTCTTTTTGATTAAGGCCATCTTAGTGGGTGTGAAGTGGTCTCTCATTGTGGTGACATTTCTTTTTGTATTAAACTTCATAGTTTAATGAACAGAAATTCCTTTTTGATGATCAGAAATTCAGCAGCTAGTAGAGTCCCTGTGTGCCCCCACACTGACAGTTTACCCTATATTGATGTTTTCCATTAGCATGGTACATTTGTTATAGTTAATGAACCAATATTATTATTCTTAACTAAAGTGCATAGTTTATTCTTATTTTTCTAGTTTTTAACTTAAAGTCCTTTTTCTGTTTCAAGATCCCATTTATGATATGTTACATTTACTTGTCATTTCTCTGTAGGCTTCTCTTGTCTGTGACAATTCTCAGACTGTCCTCGTTTTCTTTCTTTTTTTTTAATGACCTGGAGAATTTTAAGGAGTAGTGAACTTTGTAGTAGATATATTATAGGATGCCCCTCTTTTGGAATTTGTCTCATTTTTCTTTTTTTCCTTGTGAATAGGCTGTGATGACATTGGCTTTTACTATGAAAAAAAAAAAACTAGAGCAATTTACTTAAAGTATAAAAATACACAGTCACAGAATTGGAAATGAGCAGAAGTGTACTTAAGAACTTCTTAGGAATTTAACCAATTCAGTTGTCTCTGGAAGATGACCAGATTTTAACTCAAGATGTATTTGCATAGCAAGGACTTGATCATATTGAGGATGATCAGATTAAGTAGTAGAGTAGATTTTTGAGACTGTCATTACATAGTGTCTAATCTAAGGGTAAAGGTAAAGGTATATTTTTCACTGCTTTATGTAACTGGGAATATTGTTTTGCTTGTAATAAAACACGAAGTTAATAGAAATTCAGATTCAGAAGAATTCCATGGTATCGAGGCAGCAAGAGTCTACCGTATAGTGAGTAGTTCCGCCTACATCGGTTTCGCTAATCCTCACAATGCCTCGTGCACAGGGAGGGACTGCGGCTCGGAGAGTCTGAGGCTTGGAGAGTCTGAGTCTGCTGACTTACATGGCTGCCAGAGGTGGAGCCGAGAGTGGACCCTGGGGCTGTGGAAGTCTGGAGCCTACTGTCTGTCAGGACCCAGGGTTTCTAGCGGTTTTCAGTCAGAAATGTATGGCGGGACAGAGGCTTGAGTCCTTATCTTACTATACATTTTTACCACCAGCTGGCAGAGATGGCACCTCTGTGTTCAAGGTCCCTCCGGAGTCAGTGTGGTTAAGAGCGTATTGTTGATTGCCAACAAAGGAAAACCTCACCAGCTGTGCCCAGGGCACTATAACATGTCTGCCTGTGGAGTGGTGACCCCAATGCCACACCCTGCGCCTGGAAACAGAGCCCAGGGGTCGTAAGGCAGGAAAGGAACTAGGTGGGTGGACCTCAGTGAGGCTTGTCAGTGGTTACAACACTCAGTGGATGTCACCCAGTGCAGGTCTCAGTCAGCTCTGAAGTTCTTTTGATAAGTGAGTGGCGTAAAAGATTTGGTTTTTAACTTTTACCTTTGAGTCAAATTAAATGTAATAATCTGTAAATGCACTTGAAATGAAATAATAATGTTGTACAGATACCTATCTGAGGAAGGTTTGGAAAATTTTCCTACTTAAGCAGCTAATCCTTGTAAATAGCCCAAGATGGTTGATCCCAGATGGATAGAAGGTTTCTTTCTGCTCAGACTTCTTTAGAAGTCAGGATAGAGTAGGGTATGTGGTAGTAACACATTAGCGCAGAAATCTTCATTGATTTCTTGTTCACATAAATGTCTCTGCTCTGGCTGTTCTCCATGCAGCTGTTCTATATGCACTGTCTCAGAGAAGCAAGTTGCTGTGGTTTTGTTTTTACACGGGGCTTCCAAATTGTCTGAGCAAGGAAGGGGAGCTCCAGGATCACACTCAAAGAAGCTGGCCTAGAGAGATAGCAGTTACTTGTGCTCACAGCCCATTCGCTAGAACTAATCACATGACCCCACTGGAAGTGAGGGAGAGCACCTGGCTATTCAGTGAGCGATAAATGCTTCTGCCCACCTTCTTTGGAGCAAGATAACTGGTTAGTTTGCAAAACATACAAAAATAAAACAGTTCAAGTAAAGACAGAGAAGTGTACTGAAATGTTTAGTAATTAATTAAATTAAATCAGACTGAGGACTGTGATTTCATCTCCAAAATAAATATTCTCTAGTTCCATCAACTTGCCTTGTCAGAAATGGCCCACATTAGAACTGTCACCAGGCTGATAGCTTTCCTCTACAAATGAGCAGTCACTGTACTTACAGAGGAGGCTCCGGGTGTTGTCCGCATAGCATAGGTCCAGTGCGACCTTATATTTACTGTGATTTGGAGACACTCCCCCACCCCCACACACACAGACAATTTAAGACTTGGCAAACCTTTTCAGCAGCCACTTCTAGAAATAAGGTTGTGGTGAACTAAGGCCATATATATATATATATATAATTTGTGTGTGTGTATTTATGTATATTTTTTTTGTATAAGTGCTTTTTCCAAACCAATTTTATCCAGTTGTATTTTTGTGATGCCATATTTTTGTAAAAGTACACTACTGGAAAATGCAGAACCCCTCCTTAGTTTGTCCTCATGATCTGCCCTTTCCCATTCTCTTCGGTGTAGCCTAAAATTCCACTGTTAGAATTACGGGGTAGCAAAGACCCTGCTTGGGTTGCACGGACAGGAGCAGTCTTCTCTAGCACTCGGTTTGAAAAACTCTCTTACTTGAGAACAACTACTTTTTGTACGTGTGAGTAGCCCCACCTCAGGCTCCTTATGCTGGTACCATATTCTTTCATTACGTATTTACTGAACACAGTTTTGGGCCAGGCACTGAGCTGTGCCCCAGCAGTCTTTGCCGTCATAGGAACAACGGTCTGGGCCTAGCGTTGGCAACCTTTTTCGGTAAAGAGCCTACAATGAGTGTTCTAGGCTCCGCGGGCCCTGTGGTCTCTGTCTCAGCTACAGAACTCTCCTCTTGAACCGCAAAGCCAGCCATAAAGAGTACATCAGTGAGTGAGCATGCCTGTGTTCCAATAAGCTTCCTTTATGAGCATTAAAATTAAAATTGTAATCTCTTACAATTTTTACATGTCACAAACTATCATTCTGTTGAATTTTTTCTAACTGTTGAAATATGCGAAGACCATTTTCAGTTCACAGGCAGCGTGCGAGCAGGCAGTGGCCAGAGGTGGCCTGCAGGCTGGGTTTGCCAAGCCCTGGTCCAGAACCAGCTCTGTGTGGTGTTGGTCTCACAATGAGATAATGAAGTGCCTTAGTGATTACTTAAATTATTCAAATTCAGTGTTTAGACATAATTAACTTCATCCAGGTCTTTCTTTAGAAAATAACTCTTCCATTAGTTATTGGTGAATGTCATTTCTGCAAATTATGTATTTTGCATAATATGTAAATTTTAACATACAATATACAAATTGTTATATTATGCAAAATACATAGTATACAAGTACTCATACATTACTATGGAAGACCACTAATTTTGTGAAAATAAAAAATCACAAATATTTCAAATAATACCTAACATGTATTGGCCACTTCCTATATGTTAGATCTTTTTTCTAAGCCCTTTGCTCTTCATTTTAATTAATCCTTCCCAAAATTCTCTGAAGTTGATATTATCATCATCTTCATTTTTTGACTATGAAAACCAAGATTCAGAATGATTCGCCCAAGGTTAAAAATCAGAGACCATATTCATTCCCAAGAATTCCGACTCCTATTGATATACTTACAGTGCCTTCCTAGGTATTGAAATATATGCATTAAAGTAGTTAAACTGGTTTTTTTTGTAATTGCAATGTAAGAAAACAGAAGTGGTGAATAAAGATTAAAAGATTATTTTTGGCCCGGCTGGTGTAGCTCAGTGCATTGAGCGCGGGCTGGGAACCAGAGGGTCCCGGTTCGATCCCCAGTCGGGGCACATGCCTGGGTTGCGGGCCAGGTCCCCAGTGAGGGCCATGTGGGAGGCAACCATACATTGCTCTTTCTCCCTCCCTTCTCCTCTCTTTGAAAATAAAATGAAATCTTTTAAAAAAAAAAAAGATTATTTTTGATAAAAAGCACGTATATAATTGAAGAAGGGAACATTTAGGAAGTAAGTGTTTTAGTAGTTTTTGCTGTTTAATTTTATCCCGTCCATGAGTAAAGATAATCAATTTATACTAACTTGGGAATAAATATAGTGTGCTGAGATTTTCCTCTTTCTGAGCTTCCTGAATTAACACTGAGAAACAGGGCAGGGCTGGATTTACAAGGGAATGATGCATCCTGTTCAGCTCAGAAATCACAATACAGATACTTTGTGTATAGACTTTATAAAATACTCTGTTGCATGTGACACATTATGTGAAAGTACTTTATAACCCGCAAGTCATATTCCAAAGGAATCGCTGTTGGTCATTTCAGTGGGCCATTTCACTATATTTCACTATAGACATAGCCTTATCCCAAGTTTCCTTGTTCCTTCAGTTTGACCAGAAAAGATTAGATCTTTTTTTCTTAATATATTTTATTGATTATGCTATTACTGTTGCCCCATTCCACCCCCCTACCCTCGCTCCATCCTGTGCCCCTGTCCCACCAGCATTCCCCCCCTTTAGTTCATGTCCACGGGTTGTACATGTAAGTTCTTCGGCTTCTACATTTCCTATACTATTCTTCACCTCCCCCTGTCTATTTTGTAGACCATTTATGCTTCTTATTCCCTGTACCTTTTCTCCATTCTTTCACTTTCATCCCCCGACTGATAACCCTCCATGTGATCTCCATCTCTGTGATTCTGTTCCTGTTCTAATTGTTTGCTTAGTTTGTTTTTGTTTTTATAGGTTTGGTTGTTGATAGTTGTAAGTTTGTTGTCGTTTTACTGTTCGTATCTTTGATCATCTTCTTTTTCTTACATCTTAAGTGAATTCACCTGTTGAAGATTCCTAGCGTACTATTTACGTTTTCCTAATTTACTTTTGGACCTGTTTTATGTTGAACCAGGAGGAAAAGGACAACAAAATCGATTCTTGTCCTAGAAAGTCTCTGAGAAGAAAGGCAAGCAAGTGTGATATTTTATTTTCCCATTTAAGTGCTGACCTTGGAAAGGAAGAAGTGGGGGAAGAATTTTGAAAATCAAATATGTACCTTGACACTGACTGACTAATCTTACGGGCAAACATTAGGAGGCTGAGAGATACCCCGCGGGTGCCTCTCTGGGGCCAGTCTCCGTCTGTGGTGCTGCAGCTCTTGAGGGGCACAGCAGGGCTTGCAGCCAGTTCACTGTGCATGTCAACGGCAGCTGATGTGAGACAAGAACAGATCTTTGTACACTTACATTGCACAGCGGTCATTTCCTAATCGTTAATGATTCTTAAACTTTTTCTGAGATCTAGTTTGTTGCTAAATGAAAAGGGCTATTAGGTGATTGGGTCTTTCTAAAAACAGTAAACTTTTATTTGCTTTATATGTGATTTAAAAAAAATTAAATGTGCCATAAAATTCTGTACTTGGTAACTTTGGATAATGGAATTTTTGTCCTGTAACAACACAAGATCTGAATATTTTTTTCTTGTATGAGTCCTGATCTTTTAAGGAATTAGAGATGTTGCAAAGAAAATTGGCTTTTTATATTGAGTCCCTTTACCCTCTTTCACGTCATTCACCAGGAGTCTGGGCCACTTCGGGGTAAACACTTGCTCATCGGTTCCTACAATTACAGGATTCCTACAATTATAGTAGCTTCATGACTGAAAATGGAAGCAGCAACTAGCTGCAGAGAAAATAACACACGCATGTTTCTTTCTTTCCACTGCGCAACACTATAATTAGAGTCCGGGGATATCAGGAAATTGGCAGTGGCAGGAAGTAAAGCCTGTGCGTGCCTCCCGTTGGTTTATGGGCGCTCCATGGACAAGGCAGCGGGAAGGTGAGGAAGGCAGTGGATCACAAGGATTGCGATCACGCGCTTACACCTTATCTGAAGGGTGGGACAGTCCCTGGCTTAGCCTGGTGTTATCCTGTGGAAATGTGGGCTCAGTATTGTCAGACCTTCTGATTTTCAAAGATAAAATAGAAATGTGAATTTTATGTTAATTTCCTAATTATTTTATGTTAACTCCAAAATTAAAAAAAAAAACAAACTACTCAGTGAGCCGCACAGGACAGGTGTTTAGGCAGGAGAGGCTCTTGGTTTGCTGAAGTTATAGGAGCCATGAGATGGGGGCCCCTGAGGTACAGAATGCAAGACCCGGCATGGATTTCACTCTCTTCTTTTCTGGTTTGGCTGATGAGACTGTGTCTTAATTTTGCTGCTCTTCTTAAAGAAAACTTTTTGCTATCCTGATTAACCTCCTGGAGAAAGGGGGACTGGGAATATTGAACCCTATTGGGGGCTCTGGGAGCTGAGTGGGGCTGAGCGCAGGGGAAGAAGACTGGCTCCGCTGCAGGGGTGAAGCTGGGGTGTCATCTGAGACCCATCAAAAGCATCATATAGCAGGGATGTCCAACCCACAGGCTGCATGTAGCCCAGGCTGGCTATGAATTTGGCCTAACACAAAATCAAAAATTTACTCGAAACTTCTTTTAAGCTCATCAGTTATTAGTGTTTGTATATTTAATGTGTGGCCCAAGACAACTCTTCTTCTTCTAGTGTGGTCCAGAGATGCCAAAGGTGGGACACCCCTGACAGGATGTGGGTAGGTGGGCAGAGTATGGCACCCAAGCAGAGCTGCCAGACCTAAGGATGGCAAGCAGGAGCAGGAGGAGTGGCCATGAGGTGCCTGAGGCTCTGAAGAACAGCAGGAGCGCTTGACTTTGCTGGGGGAATGGGGAGCGGGGGACTGTGGAGTCAGCCAACCTCATTTGGGTAGTTGTTGATGATTAACTCAGAGAAAGCATCTAGGCAGCATTTCCTGAAGGCCTTAGACCAACTTCTCTCCAGTTACAACACTTGGAGGACTGCCTGTTCTTAAGGAGCAGGAATATTATTCAGTGCACACAGCTGATGACATCTGGCTTCAGCAATGTGGCTTAGACAAGACGAGGGTCACAGTGCTTCTAGAATGAGGTCACACCTTTGGATTTATAGTCATATTTCCTGTCATTCCCACAACCATTATGCTGGGTGCTCTTGGGTTCAAGGGGCTGATGATTCATTGTTCTTCTTTTTTATCTGAACTGATTAAGAAACATAGGCCTTTCAGATAGAGTTCAAAATAATGACTTTACTCCTCGTGCAGCTGAACCAGGATTGCAGGCTGGGCCTGTGTGGCCAAATGGTCTTCCTCACACCTTTCCTCTCAGAATTTTAGCTTCCGCCCACCCCATCCCAGGCTTACCTGCTGGACGGTTGCCTCTGGGTTGCTTACCATGTGGAAGAAGGGCAGAGCTCTTGTGTTCTGAAGACAAGTTACTGCTAAAGAGGGAAGGGGAAAGCCATATGAGGACAATGAGCTTGAGCACTTTAGCCTCATTCAGTAAAGCAGTGGTTCTCAAGGTGTGATCCCCAGACAAGCAGTGTCAGCATTACCTTAAAACTTGTTAGAAATGCAGCTCTGGCTCGTGTGGCTCAGTGGATGGAGCACTGGCCTGTGAACTCAAGGGTCGCTGGTTCTATTCCCAGTCAGGGTACATGCCTGGGTTACACGGGCCAGGTCCTTAGTAGGGGGCGCGCGAGAGGCAATCACATATTGATGTTTCTCTCCCTCTTTTCTCC
This sequence comes from Micronycteris hirsuta, assembly GCA_004026765.1. Classification (NCBI taxonomy): domain Eukaryota; kingdom Metazoa; phylum Chordata; class Mammalia; order Chiroptera; family Phyllostomidae; genus Micronycteris; species Micronycteris hirsuta. Next base: position 153,930 of record PVJI01000275.1, on the reverse strand, counting down.
CTCCCTTCCCTTTTCTCTAAATATAAATAAACAATCTGAAAAAAAAAGAATAAAAACTTGTTAGAAGTGCAGATTTGTGGTCTCTACTCGAGACCTAGAAGTCTATGTTTTAACACGCCCTCCCTATGATTCCATTGCAGTTAAAGGTTAAGGATCACTGCAGTACAGGAATGAGGTTCAGTGGACCCAAGACACTTACCCTCTTCCCCGTGAGATGAATCAGTTCCTCTCCTTTGGGGGAGAGAGTGAAAGGAGTGTAGAGAGAGGCCAGAGTGCCGCTTTCACAGTAGGCCCTCAGAGAAACATAAAGCTAGGAGAATGGGTTTCCCTGGACAGCTAACCTTGCCCTCCCTAGAGGACTGTAGTCTGAGGGCAGCAGGTGCAAACATAGAGACTTTCTTCAGATGTCCTTTGTCTCGTCTGTGAATGTGCCCTCCCTTTTCAGTGAATGATAAATGCGAGAAAAAGGAATGATGAAGGAATAAACATAAGCAGAGACAGCAAGAACATTAAAGGATAGAGAAAAAGTAATGAAGTCAGTATTGTATTTCTTCCAACATCATCCTTTACAATCGATCATTTATTTTGTGTCGTACTAATTAAAAAAGGAGTCTCCAATTTATTTTTCTGGTTGTGACCCAACCACTGGCCGTTTGACTGTGATAGTGTCATCCGCATCAGCGTGGACTCAGCCACTCTCAAGTTTGCTTCCTGTTTGTGTCCATTCGTTTTCACGTTACTGAATTCTGTGTTGTTCAGGGACATGGTTGCTTATGTCCTTCGTATTTACTTGACAGAGGAGATTGTTTAAACTTGCTCTGTGACCTGGAGCACCTTAGGTTTCACTTTCAACAGTTTTCAAATTAGAGTGGAGGCCTGGTTGGTCACTGAAACACCCGGCCATTGCTGTCTCAGCAGTCCACACAGTTGTCATTGAACGCGCTCAGGTGGAAATAGAGATGCGTTTCCCAAATGCTTGTGCTTGGGAAAAATGTCTTTTTTGCTTTAGCCAGCCCTTTTAGAGGTATGGTATAAAATTATGCCTCCTGGGGTATATGTAATCTCAAAGAGATGGGGATGATACGGTTCCCTTCATTTACTTTCCACAACACAGTATCTTGTAAACATACCCAATACCATGCAGTGTGGAGGGGAAGCTTATTTCTATTAAATATTTAACCTTTTCAGATACTGTACAGGAATGAAAAATGCTACAGAATTCAAACTACTTCTGCTTATAAATATTGAGCTCTGACTTCATCCAACAATGGAATTATGGTGGTTTTAATAATCATAGTAACTGACCAGTTACTCTCTTTCAAGAACTGCTGAATCTGTAATAACGACCCTATGGTAGGTAGATCTTGCCATTCCCTTTATATAGATAAGGAAAACTGAGGTGCAGAGAACTTAAGTGACTTGCCCAAAACACTCCACTGTTAAGAGACAGCAGGAGAATCAAATCCATGTCTGTTTATATCATAACTATACCCTTAACCATCTAGTCTGTTCTGTGGGCTACCTGTTAGGCTGACTCCTGATGAGAATTGCATTTTGGGCCTTGGTCAGAATAGGAGAAGTCTTAGGTAGCTGGTGGGAGAAGTGGGGAATGCTTTCAGTAATGTCGGCCATTCATTAGGGGATAAAATTTTGATCCTAATTAGATTCCTGGGCCTCACCCTAAAACTTCTGATTGACGGTCCTTGGGGATGAGGCCCAGAAATCTGCATTTAAAATAAGCTCCACAGAGCGATCTTAAGACTACTAATGAGAACACTGCACCTGATTGCAGTGGCATTTATTGGGTAACACTTAATGTGGATTGTAGCGATCTCTGGGCCCTTGTCTGTTAGGCAGGGTTAAGACAGGGAGGCATCCCTGCTCATCACTATTGGGAGAACCTTGAATATTTTAATTTTTGTATTTTTTAAGCTGCTAAACTGAATATCTAACTTCCAATTTGTGTGTATAACCTATGTGGGGGAAAATTTAAGGAGAGCTGTAAAGCCAGTATTGGCCCCTCCTCCCCCTCTGCTTCTTCCAAATGATGGCTTTTCTCTCTTGTGGGCACTGTGAGGCCAAGGTGATCAGAACATCCTGTTCTGAATAAAACTGTTTGAGCCTATCTTAGTTTTCTATTGATCCCATAACAAATGCCACAAATTTAGTGACTGAAAAAGCACATTTGTTATCTGACAGTTCCATAGGTCAGAAGTCCAGCACGGGCACATGTGCTCACGTGCTCACGTGCTGAAATCAAGCTGCTGGCCGGGCTGCATTCCTCTCTGCAGGCCCAGAGTAGGATCTCTTTCACGGCTCCTTGGGTTGTTGGCAGAATTCAGTTTCTTGAGGTGGTCGGCCTGAGATCACTGCTTTATTACTGGATGTAAACTGAAGGCTGTTCCCAGCCTCTGGAGTCCCCTGCATGTCTTGGTTCATGGCCTCGGTCCTCCCTGTCTTCACAGTCAGCACACCTTGAATCTCTCCTCCTCCTCGTTTTATTTCATCTCAGCCATCAGGGAAAGATTCTTTGCTCTTTGACCCCTGTGATTAGATTGGGCCTGTCTGGGTGTCCTAAAATAATCTGCCCACTCCAAGGTCCTTACCCTTAATCACATCTGCAAAGTTCCTTTTGCCATGTAAGGTAACATATTCACGGGTTCTGGGTATTAGAGTTTGGGGCATATTAGGGGGGAACTCTTCTGCCTGCCACAGATACATTGTCTGCCTTTGATGACAGATAAGACAGTGGTAGGGCTCCAGGCAGTAGTGTTGATGTGTATGAGAAAATGTGCCTTAACTGGATATTTTTCTAAGTCGAAATCATCTCAGGGTCAGATCCCCAAACAAGTAGTTTTAGCAAGAATGTGGCAGGGTTTTGTATATGGGTGTGTCAAGCAGAGCTGCAGCAACACTTATCTCTGTGTATCTCAAAGGGAGGTAATTCACCTTGTGCCTGCTTCCCTGGTCATTCAGATTTGGAATAAGATTATTATGGTGTGAAATAGGCACACTCATTCAGCCAGGATATTTGCTTTCAGTTCCTCATTGCGTGCCCTATGCCCTCAAGCTTACGCAGTTTTGTTCATACATTTCCAGCTGCCAAGTCTGCCCTTAAAAAAAAAAGAAATGTGTATACCCATTTATCTGTGGTAATACGTATTTATGACAAATTTTGACACCTACTTATTCTAGGGAACATTTTCCAAGGTGTTAAAGTATGGGATCTACTCACTTTTACTAGTAGCTGAATTGAAATGATGAAAAGAATCCACAGCATCTGATAGTCTTTCAAAGGTTGTTATTGAGTATTTCTCTATGATGTTGTCCTCCCTAAATCTGTAACAGCAGGGGTGTCAAACTCATTTTCACCCGGGGCCACATCAGCCTCACCGTTGCCTTCAAAGGGCTGAATGTCATTTTAGGACTGTATAAATGTAACTACTCCTTAATAGGGGCAAGGAGCTCTACATTCGGCCCTTTGAAGACAGCTGTGAGGCTGATGTAGCATTAAAGAAGCCCTTGCAACGTCTTGGACATAATAGGTGCTCAGAACTGCCTGTTGAATTGATACACCCAGACTCTGCAAGGTGTGTGTATTTATTGTTTCCTTACAATGTTGTTAATAGACGAACATTGCTAAGAATGTTTAATTTAAAGTGACTAAAACTGGGACTTCAGAGATGAAGTTTCCAATCATCTTTGACTGACTATGTTCATTCATGTCCTGTCAGGCAAAAGAGTAGACTTTCTTGTTTTGGTTTTGAATATTTAATTGATGTGTAGTGTACCAGCAGAAAAATGTACAAATCACAAGTGTACAACTTGATGAATTTTCACAAAATCCCTCACAAAATCAACCCCTGTACCAGGAAGCCAAATTATTACCAGAACCCCAGAAACCTCCTTGCTTCCTTCCAGGGGCCTCTACTCTCAAGGGTAACTGCTACCCTGATGTTTTAGAAGGTTGAAAAATGGGCAGAAACTGTTTTTAAGATACAGAAAAAAATCTTTAAATATTGTAGAAATACTTCTTAAAACGAACCTCCAAATAAGCATATGTGGGTTTACAGAGATTTAAAAGATGTGGTGTATGCCCCGAAGGTACGAACACAGAAAAGTAAATTCTCTTCTAAATGTTCTTGTTTGATCAAGTAGTTGGAGTTACAGAAGCAACTTTGAGTAGGATTATTATTTTTCACTGTTTATTGAGTAATTGCAATGGCTCGAATGATACTTCTGCCTTCACAAGTTGTTAAAACTGAACCACGTACTTGGCCCTGATCAATGATTCGGCACCGCCTCATTTTCTACACTGTTGTTACTGAGATCAACTGAGTATATTTTCTCTGGAATTTTGGTTGAGTTTCATAGTAGGCATTCAAGAAAAAAGCAAAACTATTGTCCACAAAGGTAGCAGCCACCATGCTGCGTATTTAACTGTCCACACACTTCCTAAGGGTGGAAAGTGAAGTTACTTGTAACAAAATGAAGCGGATAGAGCGTTAGAGAAGTTGGATTCAGGGCTGTAAGTTGCCTTACTTCCTACCCGTTTTCTGTGTTCAAGGATCACATTATTTCTAAAGGGAAAACATTGGAAACTGCCTTTCCTACCAACGTGAATGCTTATTAAGTAAATCATGGTATAGTCATAATGTGGACTCTTACGAAGCATGAAAGACATGTTTCCAAAAAGTGCTTAATGATATGGGAAACACTTAATAAAGTTACCTAAAACCACACAGGGTGGGCAAAAGTAGGTTTACAGTGATGGGAATGTGAAAGACAGTTTATTCTTGTATTGTTATTTATTAATAATCGTATTATTTTCCATGTGAACAGTTGTAAACCTACTTTTGCCCCACCCTCTGTATTCACGCACGTGTACATAGAAGGAAGACTGGAAATGCATCACATACAGGCACTGGTTGTTTGTGAATGTGTGCTTAAGATCAATTTAAATTTTCTTATTTTCTAAATATGTTCACTTTATAGATTACTTTTTAAAAAATCAGAAAATAACCACACTGGATCCATTTTCTAAAAGGATGCGTTGGGTACATGATAGACTTTTCCTGCAAAGTGAAGTCGTTGAGGGAAATCAGACCTGGTGACCTCATGCTTTAGTTGGAGGTCAGCAGAATTTCACACCACAGCAGCAGGGGTGCAAAACATCCATAAATGGTCCTTCTTAAAATAATGGAATTTTTGATGCAAGAAACATGAATGCTCCCTTCATCCAGCTATCCATGTAGGAATCCCAAAGACGGCATCATTTGTACCCCAAAATGTACTTTGAGCCTCTGTTGCCTCAGGCCCAGCAAAGAGAGCCTCAGCACTGCAGAGGTAACCTGGGCTGCCCCAGTGGGACAGAATGTTCCCTGACATCGGTGCGGAATTTGTCTGTTGGTATTTCTGCTTCATGGTCCTGGTTCTACCATTCTGTGGCCACATAGAGCAACAGTAAGCCTTTTTTAATACAGGTGCCTTCTAAATATTAAATGCATGTGTGTGTACTTTTAACAATCACTGAGGTATAATTTAGGTATAATAGTACCCATTTAAATTGGACTATTCAATAATTTTCGATAGATTATACATACACCCACAATATCGTCACCACAATCAAGATGCAAACATTTTTATCACCCCCAAAGTCTCTTCGTGTCCCTTTGCAGTCCATTCTTCCCTGCAACCATTGCTCTCCTTTCTCTCACCATGTTAGTTTGCATCTTCTAGAATTTCATGTCAATGGAATTATACAACATGTACTTTTGTTTTTAAACTGGCTTATAACAAACAAGTTTTCCTTTCACTTTGTGACGCAATTTTATAACAGCCATTCTTTACTTTCATGAAGCGATCATAAATGGTGTTTCAGACTTCCTCTTCTGAGAATTAACCATTCAGTGAAAATAGATTATAGATTTTACAAGGGAACTTGTTCTTGCCTCGCTTGAAGAGTAGAATGGGGCTGTACCCCCTGAGGCACTTCCCCGCTTTCACGCTGTATAATTCTACCTAATGTTTCCAGTTACCATTCAGAGGTAATTTTGTACATTTGCTTGAAATTAGTCCAATGACTGTAAAAAATTCAGTAGGGTGTAGTTTTGTTTTATTTTTTAATGTTGAACACAATTTTCTAATTCTTTATAGGAATCACAATATGTACTTAATTGCTACGTGATTTTTCACATGGTGAAAACCAAATTGCTATTTCAAAATTAAAATGACAAAGAAATATTTATAAAAATATAAGACCTCATAGGGCAGTCTCATGTCATAGAAAGACCTGATTTAGTAGAATTTAAAAGGCATTGTGAACATCCTGATATATTTTAAGCACAGTCATAATCCAGCAAGAATGTTGATGGCGTTTACACTTTACCGCTTTTTTTTATACTTTCTAGCCACACCCATGCTGTAAATTGGCCTTTCTACTTGAGACCAAGTTCTTTTGAGATTAAAATCTGTAGTAGTAGGCAGAGAACTTCAGTGTGGAGTTGCTCGTTTTCTTTGGTCAAACATTGAATTTGGCAGAGGATTATTTGAGAATACACAGTTTGGAGAGCCTGATTTTACATCTTCTGGATTTGTTTTCTTGGACCTTCAAATCTCAGGTGATAAGAACGACAAGCAGGTATGCCGAGTTTTTCCTTATGTTAGTGGCAGTGATCTGTCCTCGGACTCTAGGGCTGCTTTTTTAACGATTGTTAGATTGAGAGAAACACCTTCCTGGGTTTTTTGTTTGTTTGTTTGCTTATTTGTTGTCTAGGGCGTTTCTTGCTTTTGGGATTGGACTTTGCCTAATCAATGCAAATAGTAACCATGGTGTAAGGATCACATGATTTTTAATTCTCTCTTAGTTTTTCTATTTTAAAAACTACTTCCTTAAGCAGTACTTGTTAGGTTAAAAAAAAAAAAGGACTGTTTTGGTTTATTCAGGGTTGGATTAAAAAATTGAAATTTATAAGTTTTGATTTGGCTTTAATTTTCCCTTTGGGAATATGTATACAGACTTAGGAAATGCTGAAGTGGCTGAGTAATGCACTTTCTGTGCCATCTGGGATGTATCTGTATTACTGATTACTGCTTCAAAGCCTGATCCTTCCAGTCTGATGAAACAGGTCTTCCAGTCTGTGGTGTAATCATGGATAAGCAAAACTCCTCTTTTTTCTAAAGGGATTCCATAAAACAAATGGTAATAGAATATTGCCAGTCCAACGATGTGGGAAGATTATATGCCAGCATCTGAAGTCTGAAGAAAATATCTAAGTTGAAATAAATTGTCTATCTTTACTTTTGCTCTTTTACATTTTTAAGTACCAGAATATATTCGGAGATAGTGCTCTTGCTTCAAAGCCTTTTTCACTGTTGTATTGAAGACTTTCATAAACAGTTTCCTCATAAATAGTGTACAGATAAGCATATTCCCGTTCACTTTGAGCACTTTTAATGGTTTCTGAAGTTGACTAAGAACCGTATATCCTCACCCTGGGAGCTGCAGTGGTCTTAACTTTAGCTCTTTTCTTAGTAAAGCAGAAAATGAGCAGTTCCCAGCCCATGTAAAGTTGAGACGGTCTTAAATGATGCATGTCGAGGAAACCTGGTTACTGATACTGCTGGCAATTTGCATAGGTCTTAGTGCCAAAGAATTAAATACTCCTGAGTTTTCTTAAAAGAGGCCAGCTTTTTAAAAGTTAAGTGTGTTCCCTTCTGCAGTGACCTGAGCTCTCAAACCTAAGTAGAAAGTTAGGACTTAACCTACTCAGGTTTGTGAAGCAGTCAAGCATTTAAATGTATTTATACAGTGGCTGTGCGGCTCTTAGAGAAACAGTACATTGTGACCAGTTAACTCTGGAATGTGAAAGCCATGGACAAATTTCACATAGTTCTTTTAAAAAAACAACAACACACACCCTTTATGACTTTCTTAGGAACCAGCATTCCCTTCCCTGTATTATGTCTGGAATCCAACAAAGGCTGTGCCTTGTGCCAGTCCTTTCGTAATGAACCAGCCAAAATGCTAAATTGTGTTCTTGCAGAGGAGGGGGGTAGCATTCCTTTATGCTCCCCAGTTTAGATCAGCTTACTAGCCAACACGCATGATATTTGATTACCCTTATTATGTTACTTTGCATAGCTACAGATGTTACTAATGGTGTGGCCTTTTCTAGCCATTCAAACAGTCCACGTTCCTGCGGACTGAGTCAGTTCTGTAAAAGACCCTGTTGCTGAGGCCCCAGCACTAAGATTGGGGAGGAAACGGCGGCCCTGGGGGTTAGGTGTGCACTGGAAGCATCGTGAACTCCTTGATTTTTTTTCTAAGTGCTGACTTTAATCTCTAATGCTCATTGTGTCTGGCTTGAATTGCTTTAAGAATTCTAAAGGTTTATTGACCTTTCTGACCACATCCTTCTATCGGAATTGAGGTTTTTAGGGTTCCTTCACTCTCTTTCCTTCCAACTGTTTCCAACCCAGTTCTCAGTCTTGCAGGGTAGAAGAGATGCTATTTTTTAACCAGCAAAAATATGCTGTTAGTTAGATGGACTTTATAATACCCTTAACCAGTATCTCATGGGACAATATGTGCCCAGGGCAACGTTTACTGTCAGTGACTGTGAAGCTATAATTTGACAGTCTTGGTAATTTTGAATTATATGTCCAACTTGTGGTCACATTTACCCCTATTTTATTTTCCAACGTAGCTAGTGAAGACTCACACAAGGCTCTGCCATCTTCTTATGCTTGTGATACATTTTCAGTCCCCTATTTCTTGCAGGCATCTTTTAAAGCTACTTGGCCATTTGGTGGAGATGGGTTTGATATCAGATAGATTATATAACCCACTACTCTACTCCACCAAGTATACGTGAGCTTCAGGATGGCAGGTCCGGGAGTGACCGAAGGAGCGACGGCCCACTGTGCAGCCTCTGCTCTGTGGCATGTCCTCTCCTCTCCTGGAGTATCACTTGAACTGTTTGTGACGTGGGATCCTTTGTCAAAAGGACTAAGTTAGGATGCTAGTGAAAATACATATATTAGCTACTTATAAATCTAGTTTCATTCCCTAATATTTTCTAATATTCACTTTTGCCTTTTGCACTCAGATGGATACCATTGCTATTGGTGACTGTGTTGTCTTCTGAGTACATGCAGTATGGCCTCACAGAGATGTGGCCTCAGTTTTCTCATCTGTAAATAGAGGGGATTGGACTAGGTGACTTTTAAGGTTTTTATCTGGATTTTTACCCCATTTAGGTTTTTTTTTTTTTTTTTTTATCCTCACCTGAGGACATATTTTCATGGCTTTTAGAGAAAGAGGAAGGGAGAGAGAGAAATATCGATGTGAGAGAGAAAGAGAGCCACCAGGCCAGACTTGTTGCTTAATTTTACGTCGGCAGTCCTTGATAGTTAACTGATTACTTTCCACTGAAAAAGTTGAAGACTGATGTTGAGAGCATGTTTTTCAAGAAATTTTTTTTAAATGTTTTCTTTCCAAGGGAACTTTTGGAAAACCTGAGGCCGGAGTTCCTAATCTGGAGCTTGTAGACCTCTAGAAGGTCCACGTGGGCTTGAGGGTGGGGTATGTATCCCCAGACTCCCCGAAATCATATGTAAAATTCAGATCTGGTGCATTTTTCTGGGTGGAGGGTTTGTAGCTTTTTTAAAAAAAGGCTAAACATTGAAAGAACTTTAGAATCAATGCCATACAGGAAGCATAGGCAGTTCAAATATAACCTATTTATCTAAATTTGTTTGCTTTCTAACCTGATTTTCATATTTGTATGTTTTCATCTCTACAGCACTTACTATAAAAATCAGTATTATTAATAATGCTTAATAGTATACCCTTGAAAACCCCATGCTTTATTCTTGCTAGCTTACATACCCATGACATTATCTTGCTGATGAATGATAATTCTTGTTGAATGTAGTAAGTAAATAACACTTTACTTATTAAAAAAGGGAGAATTGGGATTAGATTTGAGAAAGTTAAAAACCTTGTGGAAAATTGTTTTGTAAACCTCAAGTCATCTAATTTCACCATCTACATAAAAGAGGCTCAGATCTCTTTCTTAAATATCATGGGGAAAGATGATTCCTTGGTTGCCTTGACAACCTATTTCATGTCTTCATTGCTCTTGCACATTCAAGAGTCAGTGTGGTTTATGGAAAGGAGTGTGGAACCCTAGAACTCAGGTACACTGAAAATAGTACCAGCTTTGGTACTCACCAGCGGACGACTGAGGCTTTGTAGGCTGACCTCTTGGAGTCTGTTTCTTCATATGTAAACTAGGAATAAGATAATATGAGGAAATAGAATGCTATTATAATATAAAATTTGTGTTTTCATTTTTTTTTTAATCCTCACCTGAGGATATGATTTTTTTACTGATTTTAGAGAGAGGGAAAGGGAAGGAGGAGAGAGAGAGAAAGAGAAACATGGATATGAGAGAGAATCATCTATCAGTTGCCCCTCATTCACCCCCCAACCAGGGATATGCGCCCAACTGGGAACTGAACCTGCAACCTTTTGGTGTATGGGAGCGATGCTCCAATCCATTGAGCCACCCGACCAGAGCTGTATTGTCAGTTCTGCTTAACTCACTGAATTGATGTGAGAGTCAAATGTGGTAGAATAGGTGAAGTGCTTTATAAATTGGAAAGCATGTAAGCGTGGAACTTACTTCCCTGAGTAGTGGCATGTGTTCCTTGCCACGGCACGGTGGTCTTCCTCAGTCTTTGGTTTGGGGTCACCATGAAGAATCAATTTCAACCTTATTTTTTCTTTCCCAAACTTCAGACCATTATTGTTAACTAAGAATAAAATCTCCAGTGAATTTGCCTTGAGACATTTATACTAACTGAATAAACAGACTTAAAAGAAAAAACTATCACATTAAAACATACAAAAAACATTGTATCAGCCAGTTAATATTATTTTAAGATTCTGAAATTAACTAAAGCAACATTTTCCAAGATTGCAAAAGTTGGGCAGGGTCAGATGAATTCTAAAGCTGAGGGATTAAATACCGAAGTGGCAGGTGCAGCGCACCCTCTGGGCTGGACCCTGCAGTGGAAACATGGGCCTTGACACTGTCGTCTGAATGATGTGACTCTAGTGCTTACTGGCTGCGTGGTATTGGCACATTGCTACTTAACCTTAGAGAGCTCGCGTTTCTTTTCTTTTCTTTTTTTAAATATATTTTATTTTTAATATGTAATATGTAATATGCTATTACAGTTGTCCCATTTTCCCCCTTTTATTCCCTTCTGCCCCATATCCCCTCATTCCCCGCCCTTTAGTTTTTGTCCATGGGTCATACACATAAGTTCTTTGGCTTCTACATTTCTTATACCATTCTTAACCTCCCCCTGTCTGTTTTCTACCTACCATTTATGCTACTTATTCTCTGTACCTTTTCCCCCTCTCTCCCCCTCCCACTCCCCTGTTGATATCCCTCCATGCCTTATATAAATCCCTTTAACATTTCATATAATAAAGGCTGGGTGATGATGAACTCCTTGAACTTGACCTTATCTGAGAAGCACTTTATCTGCCCTTCCATTTGCTGGATAGAGTAGTCTTGGGTATAGGTCCTTGCCTTTCATGATTTGGTATACTTCTTTCCAGTCCCTTCTTGCCTGAAAGGTCTCTTTTGATAAATCAGCTGACAGTCTTACGGGAATTCCTTTGTAGGTAACTGTCTCCTTTTCTCTTGCTGCTTTTAAGATTTTCTCCTTATTTTTAATCTTGGGTAATGTCATTATGATGTGCCTTGGTGTGTTCCCCTTTGGGTCCAACTTCTTTGGGACTCTCTGAGCTTCCTGGACTTCCTGGAAGTCTATTTCCTTTGCCAGATTGGAGAAGTTCTCCTTTATTATTTGTTCAAATAAGTTTTCAATCCCTTGGTCTTCCTCTTCTCCTTCTGGCACACCTAAGACTCGGATGTTGGGACGTTTAAAGATGTCCTGGAGGTTCCTAAGCCTCTCCTCATTTTTTTGAATTCTTGTTTCTTCATTTTGTTCTGGTTGAATGTTTTTTTCTTCCTTCTGTTCTACTCTGTTGATTTGAGTCCCAGTTTTCTTCCCATTCCTATCGGTTCCCTGCACATTTTCCCTCTTTTCCTTTAGCGTATCCTTCATTTGTTCATCTAATTGCGACCAAATTTCAACCAATCCTTTGAGCTTCCTGATTACCAGTGTTTTGAACTGTGCATTTGATAGGTTGGCTATCTCTTTGTCACTTAGTTGTATTTTTTCCTGGAGCTTTGATCTGTTCTTTCATTTGGGCCATTTTTTTTCTTGGTGTGTCTGTTACTTTAAGGGGCGGAGCCTTAGGTGTTCACCAGGGTGAGGCAACCCTAGTTGCTGTGTTGTGATGCTGACTGTGGGGGCGGGGCCTGAGTGAATGATGGGGCTTGCTCCGCTCTCTGCACTTCCTCCGCTACCCACAAGCAAGTTGGGTCCTTCTGTGCTGGCTCCGGAGTGGGGGGTGGGCTGGCTTGCGTAGTTCCAAGTCCCTGTGGGTCTCTCCAATGAACTCTCCTGTGAGGCTGGGAGTTCCTCCCGCTGCCGCCTCAACCCCCACAGGTGTTTTCAATTGGTGGTTTGAGGCTTTATTTCCCTACAATGGCGGGTTGCGCGGCCTGCGCCGATCCCCAGCTTTTTCTCCCGGTTTATCTGCGTGCAAATGAGGGACTGCCCAGTCCCACCAGTCTCAGCCCCGCTGGGTCCGAGTGGGCCAGCCACAGGTTTAGCTGAGTGTGCTGGCCGTGGGCCTCTCCAGGCAGCTGCAGCATTGCTGGTACTGCTCCACAAACCGCCATCTTGCCTCTTGCTCTCCGCCCAGCTCTGCCCTGCTTACTGGTCTGGATGAATGTGTCTTCTTTATCTTCTTGGTTATTAGACTTCTACTCAGTTTGATTTTTGTCAGTTCTGCCTGGTTTTGTTTTTTAAATTGTTGTTTTCCTCTTGTGGTTGTGTGAGGAGGCACAGTGCATCTATCTACGCCTCCATCTTGGCCGGAAGTCTCTCGAGTTTCTTTATTTGTAACAATAGATTCAACCACTACAATTAGGGGTTGTTTTAAGAATTAAAAATAATTTATATAAAGTGCTTGGCACGTAGATTCATATCAACTGTAAATTGTTAGATTCACAAACTCTTAGTTTAGTGTTTGTGCATTTCTGTGTCCAGGCTGGTTGGTCATGTTAAACCCCTGTTAATTCTTTAGGCTTTCATTCCAGCTACTTCTTATTTAAGCCTAAAAACAAATTCCGATACACATAAGCCTTCCTTTTAATTCCAGATTGAAATGTTAACTTTGGAAGTTACGATCGAACCTCGATTCTCAAACTTAGCTTATTTCAGAAAACCGTTTGCGAAGTTATTTCTTTGAAAACTAAATCTACTTTGTTGCCTGAGAGATGCATGACTGATCATACAGGTGTCAGTACAAAAGTGTTGTTGGGTAGAGAATCCAGACCCAGAGTTTTGTTAAACAACAGAGACATTTTTTCCATGAACAACTTGGTTGAGAACCGAACTGTTTGAGAACCAAGTCATTCAAGAACCAAGGTGTGATTGTAGTATATACTTTGCTTTAAAAATTAGTTTTCTGCTATATTTTCTTAAAACCAAATGAAAAGGATGGTTAAGTAAAATGCATTATGCAAAGAAAGACCATTGTATGCTGGTGCAGGATGTGCCCTAATGTAATTTATTTTGTTTAAACTTTTTATCATAGCTTTAATTATAAAATAATGAAACATGAAAAAGAGTAGTGAGTATATAATGGATACTCATATTTTCTCTCTTGTAGATTTAAGAAGTATCAGCAGTTTGCTGTTTATTTTATATATCAACTCTTTATTTTCTGTAAGAAATAAAACACTAGAGATATGATTGAAGGCCCCCATTTTAATCCCTTCCCTTGCCAATGGTTCTGAAGTTGGCACGTGTTAAATATTCTTCCCACCCATATTTCTGTATTTTCTATTAACAGTTCCGTTAGTAACATAGAGAGTGATTTTAATGCTTTAAAATTTTTACAGATGATATCTGCTATATATTGTTCTCATTTAACATGTATTTCTAAGATTTTCTCATGTTAGTACAGGCATCTACCTCATTTTAACTGTTGTGGACTGTTTCACTAAGTGAATATTATAATTATCTAGTCTTTTGATAATGGACTTTCAGATTGTTTACAACTTTTTGATACTATAGCAGTACTGTGCTTTTTACCTGTATTGCAATACAGGTGAGTATGTGAAACACAGAGTATATTCTGGTATTATTTATTTATTATTGTATTTTCCATATGAACAACTGTAAACATACTTTTACTTACTCCTGTATTTATATAGGAGATTCTCTGGGATAAATTCCCAAAAGTGGAATTGAGGGTCATAGAATATGCATGTCTTCACCCCTTACAGATAAACCACTTTGGAGAGCAATGTGGCAACAAGAGCTTCTGATTTCTTATATCCTCTCCAGCAGTTTTCATCATTTTTGTATGCTTTCAACTCTCTGCAACATTTATTATGAAAATCGGTAGTATTTTTAATACTATGTACCATTTATCTCATTTATAGCAACCTGATGTGTTTAAGGTGTTAGGTCATTGTTTTCATTTGCCTTTTCCATTTTATGTAGCTATTAAAATAATGTTTAAAATCTGTGGTATAACCCCATTTAAAAAATCACACGTGAGGAGCAGAGGAAGGCGGGTAGATGGTGAGACTGTGCAGCTGCACCCTTGAGTAGCTTCTCCACCTTTTTGCCCCTTCCCCCCAGCCCTGGGGCATCTGCAGGATAGTCTACCTGTGCCCTGTAAAGCATCCCCAGTGAGGTCTTAGAAAAGGAACCAGCAGGAGGGCAAGAAAGGAGAAGGGAAGGAGAAAGAGAGAAAGAGAATTGTTGATGTGTGAGAGAAATACCAGTTGCCCACAGCTGGGGACCTGGACTGCAGCCCAGGCATGTGCACTGACTTGGAATCAAGGTGGTGATCTTTCCATTTGTAGTCTGGGGCTCAACCTACTGAACAACACCACCCAGGGCTTAAATATTAATACTAGTGATAGTGTGCCCTGTAGTACTGACAACAGCTGAGTTCTTACAAGTTCCCATGGGCCACGCTATGGGCATGGTCTCAGTAAGTCTTCAGAGCAACACTGTGCATAGCTTTTGACTTCATTCCTATTTTAAAAACAAGTAAACTGAGACTTGTGAGGTTGCTTGATAAGAGGTAACTAGAAATGTTTCATTTCCTCACACAACCAAAAGAAGGACAACAACCAATTTAAAAACAATGAACATCCAGAACTGCTAGAAAATCAAACTGCATGGAACTCCGACAACCAAGTAATTAAACATTCATCCAGACTGGTAGGAAGGGCATAGACAGGTAGCTTGGGGGAGAGGACCCGCAGCAAGGTGGCAGACTTCATGGATGAGGTGGGGCTGGCTGACTGGCTGGCAGGGAAACTAAAGACTCAAAACCTCTAGCTGTAAAATACTGTGGGGGTTGTGAAGGTGGGAAAAACTCCCAGTCTCACAGGACAGTTCATTGGAAAGTAGGGCTAGAGTGGAACAAGCGAGCGCCATTGTTCCCTCTCTGACCTCACCCCCACAGACAGTGCCACAAAGCAGCCAAGAGGGTTGCCCTGCCCTGGTGAATGCCTAAGGCTATGCCCCCTTACAACATAGCAGATGTGTGGAGACAAAGAAATGTGGCCCAAATGAAAGAACAGATCAAAACTCCAGAAAAAGAGCTATGTGACAAGGAGATAGACAGCCTATCTGATGCAGAGTTGAAAACACTGGTAATCATGATGCTCACAGAATTGATTGAGCTCAGTTGCAAAATGAAGGAAGAAATGAAGGCTATACAAAGTGAAATAAAGCAAAATATACAGGGAACCAACAGTGAAGAGAAAGAAACCGGGACTCAAATCAATTATTTGGAATAAAAGGAAGAAATAAACATCTTACTGGAACAGAATGAAGAAATAAGAATTCAAAAAAATGAGAGGCTTAGGAACCTCCAGGACAACGTTAAGCGCTCCAACATCTGAATCATAGGAGTGCCAGAAGGAGAACAGGAAGAGCAAGAAATTGAAAACTTATTTGAAAAAACAATAAAAGAGAACTTCCCCAATCTGGCAAAGGAAATAGACTTCTAGGAAGTTCAGGAAGCCCAGAGAGTCCCCAGAAAATTGGACCCAAGGAGTAATACACCAAGACACATCATAATTAAGTTACCCAAGATTAAAGATAAGGAAAGAAGCTTAAAAGCAGCAACAGGAAAGGAGACAGTTATCTATGAAAGAGTTCCCATAAGACTATGAGCTGATTTCTCAAAAGAAACCTTGCAGGCAAGATGGGGCTGGAAAGAAGTATACCAAGTCATGAAAGGCAAGGACCTACACACAAGATTATTCTCCAGCAAAGCTATCATTTAGGATGGAAGGGCAGATAAAGTGCTTCCCAGCTAAGGTAAAGTTAAATGAGTTCATCATTACCAAGCCCTTATTATATGAAATGTTAAAATGACTTATCTAAGAAATAGAAGAAGATAAAAATTATGAACAGTAGAACAACAACAAACTCATAGCTATCAACAACTGAACCTAAAAACAAAACAAAAACTAAGCAAACAGCTAGAACAGGAACAGAATCACAGAAATAAAGATCACATGGAGAGTTATCAGTTGGTATGAAGAGGGAGAGAATGGCAGGGGGAGGCATAGGGAATACGGAGCATAAATGGTAGGTACAAAATAGGTTAAGAATAGTATGGGAAATAGAGAAGCCAAAGAACTCATATGTACAGCCCATGGACATGAACTAAAGGGGGGGGGGTGGTACAGGGTGGAAAGGGGATAAAGGGGAGAAAAAAATTGGGACAACTGTAATAGCATAATCAATAAAATATACTTAAAAATCACACCTCCCTCAAAGTATATATACATGAATGTTTGTAAATTAAAATAGTCAAGAAGAGTACCTCCCAAGTATTTTAGTAGTTCTTGATTTTTATACTGAGCGTGAAATACTTTCTAATTTATAAACATAAGAAAAAATTAAATGTACAGTTTTAACTTTGGCTTCTGGCCAGATGAATTTACTCTTCTGCCTGAAATAACCAAAACACAAAAATGGACAAAATATATAAGATGTCTTTCACATTTTAAAAGACTGGAAGTCAGGCAGCAAAGGACAGTGATCTCTGAGTGCCAGGAAACAAACAGGGTGAGCTCTCCCAATGCCTCGTTTGCAGTCTGAGAGAGCTTTCTGCCTGCAGCTTAAGGAGGTGACCATGGGTAGAAAGGCTTCAGACCTGAGAATGTGGGGAGACAAAGGCAGCTAAGTTCACAGTACATACTACTTGAAGAAAGAGAACTGCACGGAGAGAATTCCACAGATCTGCAGAGGGTGTTCCTCAAGTACTCAGCAGAATTCTGGTCAGTGCATGTGTGTAAGGAAACTACCTGGAGGTTGAGAAACAACCACCTGAAAGGTTTAAAAAGAACAGTGCTTGACACTCACACAATCAGCCAGACTAAATAAAAAGCAGTAATTTATATGGTATTGGGTAGCGTATTCAGAGCCATCCTGCATGAACAGTGGGGGATAATTAGCCCTTAGAGCGTGGTTTCTCAGTCACAGCGCTGTAGAAGTTTGACTGGGTAACTCTTTGTCGTAAGGAGATCTCTTGCGCATTGTAGGATGTTCTGGCCTCAGTACAGTAGATGCCAGTGTGCCTCCTCAGTCGACATAGCCAGACATGTCTCTAGACATCGCCAGATGTCCTCTGGGGAGCATATAATCATCTCCTGCCGAGAACCACAGCTGTAGTCTAAATTCTGCTCTGGTCCTGCCTAACAAAACTTCAGAGCAAGACCTGAAAGATCAGAGTCTTTCTAAGTAACGTCACTGCATCTCAGAACAAAGATTAAGAATAGCTATAGGGTATTTTTACAGAAATAGGAAAAAAATCCAAAAATGAGCATGGAATGCCAAGGGATACCAAGTAGCTAAAATAATCTTGAAAAAAGGACAAAGTTTGAGGTGTCACACTTCTTGATTTCAAAACATAATACAAAGCAACAGTAAGCAGGTGGTGTGGTACTGACACATGGACCAGAGGAACAATGGGCAGTAGGTGGTGGCAGGCCTCAGGGTGCTCAGTGCCTTTTGCTGAGTTGCTCCTTGCCTAGTAGTGGTGCTACCTGGCTTTGGTTCATAGTGTGGCCTCTCCCACATGTCTGTAGGCCCAGCACAGGCAGCTTCCAACTGTGGATCAGTTGTAGCTCCTACCAGGTGGCCCCTGGAAAATCATAGGCAGCGGCCAACCGTGGCCTGCACAGGAGCTTTTTCCAAGAGGCCCAGAAACAACACATACCTGGTCGCGAGCTTCAGACAACAACTGAACACCACCCAATTAGTTCCACAAGTGGCACACCAAACAGTGGTCTTAGCAGGCACCAGGCCCCACTGGGGAGAATCCCACTCCATGGGATCAGCTCCTGCATGGCAGTTTATATGCTGTGCTCATGGCCAGTCCTCACAGCCAGTCAATCTGAGGGACAATCCCACCTGTCTGATGTGCCAACAGCAATCAAGGCTCAACTATTGGGTTGTTCAAAATATCCGTTCAGTGTTTTCCGTAAAGTAAAAGACACATTTTTCATTTTCAGCAATGACTTTATTGATTTGGATGTTTTGACTATGTTGGCTATCTTCTGCTATTGGCTTCCAGTAGCCAGGGGTGATGCTAAACATCTTCCAGTGCATAAGACAGCCCCACAGCAAAGAATTATTTGGCCAAAATGTCAATAGTAAGAAACTTCAAAATGTCAAAAGTAAGAAACTTTTTTTGTGTTCCAGTTGCATTTTTACATTTCTTGAAGTAATAAAGCATGATATGCTGAATATGTTGCGTACCTTTTTCCATCTTCAATGTTAAAAAGGCTGTACAAAACTTCACCAAATTTTTTTTAATGCATGCTGACATAACAGCTGTCACAATGCAATCTAATCAAATTGTTTCGAATGTAACTAAAGACAATGAAGCACTACTGGAGCCATCATATGGAAAAAACATAATGGACTTTTTCAACAACCCAATAGAACGGGAGGAGGTTACATGCAAACCACACAAGGGACACCCCAGGAGCACCTGGCTCAGGTGATCAGAGACCATGCCACCAGGCCACACAGGTCACCTCCTACATAAGGCCACCCTACCAAGACTGGGAGACATAGCAAACCTACCAAATAAATAGAAGCATACACAGAATGACAGACAAAATGATGAGCTAAAAAAAACAAGTCCCATATGAAAGAACAGGAGAAAACTCCAAAAAAAAAAAGAAGTAAACAAAATGGAGGCAAGTAATCTACGAGATACAGAGTTCAAAACAGTGGTTACAAGGATGATCCCGGAACTCACTGAGAATTTCAAATGAAACAGAAACCATAAAAAATGAACCAGTCAGAAATAAAGACTACAATCCCTAAAACAAAAAACGCACAGAAGTAATTAACAGCAGATTGGATTGAATAAGAGATTTGAAAGATATGGTAGAAAGCATCGTATCAGAAGAGCAAAAAGAAAAATATTTCAAAAAATGAGGATAATTTAAGGGGCCTCTGGGACAACATCAAGTGTACCAATATTTGTATTATGGGGGTTCCAGAAAGAGTAGAGACGGAGCAAGGAATTAAAAAAAACAATATGAAGAAATGATGATGGAAACTTCCCCCAACCTGGTGAAAGAAATAAACATACAAGTCCAGGAAGTGCAGAGAGTTCTAAACAAGATGAACTCCAAGAGGTCCACATCAGGACAAATCATAATTAAAATGCAAAAAAATTAGAGAAAGCAGCAAGAGATAAGCAGTTAGTTACCTGCAAGGAGCTCCCATAAGACACTGTCAGCTAATTTCTCGCCAGAAACTTTGTATGCCAGAGAGATTGGCATGAAATTTTCAAAGCGATGAAAAGGAAGGACCTACAACCAAGATTATTCTATCTGTCAAGGCTATCATTCAAATTGGAAGGACAGATGAAGAGCTTCCCAAACAATAAAAAAGCTAAAGGAGTTCATCACCATTAAACCAGTGTTAAAAGAAATTTTAAGGGTGAAAAGTCGGTGTGGCTGGGGTGAGGGTGAGTAATGGGGGGAAAATGGAGACAACTATACTTGAATAACAATTTTTAAAAAAGTTTAAAAAAAATTTTAAAGGGACTTCTTTAAGTAGAAGTAGGAAAATATGAATAATAACCAATACCTATGTACCTGTCAGTAATCACTTTAAATGTAAATGGATTAAATGTTTTAATTGAAAGACAATAGGGTAGCTGAATGGATAATAAAACAAGATCCATTCTTATACTGTCTACGAGAGACCCACTTTAGATCCAAAGACACACATAGACTGAAAGTAAAGAGGTGGAACAGATGTTCCATGCAAATGGAAATGAAGAGAAAACAGCTATGGTAGCAACACTTCTACCAGACAAAATAAACTTTAAAACAAAGACTATATAATGAGAGACAAAGAATGACATTTTATGATGATAAAGGGGTAGATCCAACAAGAGAATATAACCCTTGTAAACATTTACACCTCCAACATAAAAGCACAGAAATACATACAGCAAGTATTGATGGACATAAAGGGAGGGATCAGCAATAATACAACCATAGTAAAGAACTTTAACACCTCATTGACAGCGATGGATAGATCTTCCAGACAGAAGATCATCAAGGAAACAGCGGCCTAAAATGACACATTAGACCAGATAAAATTAATTGATATCTTTAGAGATTTTCACTTCAAAGCAGCAAAACATACATTCTTTTCAGGTGCACATGGGATATTTTCCAGGATAGACCACATGTTAGGTCACAAAACAAGTTTCAGTAAACTTAAGAAGATTGAAATTATATCAAGCATCTTCTCTGACCACAATGGTATGAAACTACAATTACAAGAAGAAAACCGAAAAACACAAACATGTGGAAGCTAAATAGCAGGCTACTAAAAAAATGACTGGATTAATAATGAGATCAAGCCCAGTTGGTGTAGCTCAGTGGATTGAGCGCAGGCTGGGAACCAGAGGGTCCCGGTTCGATTCCCAGTCGGGGCACATGCCTAGGTTGCGGGCCAGGTCCCCAGTGAGGGCCATGTGAGAGGCAACCATGCATTGTTCTTTCTCCCTCCCTTCTCTCTATGAAAATAAATAAATAAAATCTTAAAAAAAATAATAATGAGATCAAGGGAGAAGTCAAAAGATATTTTGAGAGGAATGAAAATAAAAACACAGCGACCCAAAATGGCACACAATGAAATCAGTCCTAAGAGGAAATTCGTAGCAATTGAGGTCTACCTGAAGAAACAAGAAAAATCTCAAACAATCTACCCTTACACGTAAAGAAACTAGAAAAAGGACAATAAACAAAACTGTAAGTTAGAAGGAAGGAACTAATAAAGACTGGGATAAATGAACTTGAATCTAAAACAAAATACAAAAGATCAATGAGAGCAACAACTGATTCTTCAAATAGATAAACAAGATTGATAAATCTTTAACCAGCAAAAAGAAAAAAGGACTCGCATAAGTGATATCAGCTATAGTATCAAAGAGGAGATTGACAAGTGACACCACAGAAATACCAAGGGTTATAAGAAAGTACTACAAACTATGCCAAAAATTGGACAATCTGGAAGAAATGGAATTACTCCTAACACTGGGCTATCTTCCAAGGTTGAATTAAGAAGAAACAGAATATGTAAACAGACCAATTACTACTAGTGAAATTTGAAATTGAATTAGTAATCTAAAAGCTCCCCAAAACAAAAGTCCTGGACCAGAGGGCATCAGAGGTAAATTTTACCAAGCATTCAAAAAAGAATTAACACTTCTCCTTCTTAAACTGTTACAAAAAATGAAGAGGAGAGAAGACTCCCTGGCTTACTTTACAAGATCAGCATTACCCTGATTGCAAAATTAGACAAAAAAGAAAACTATCAGCCTGTATCCCTGATGAACATAGATGCAAAAATCCTCAACAAAATGCTAGCAAATTGAATTCAGTAATACACTAAAACAGTCATACACCATGATCAAGTGGGATTTATTCCTGGGATTCGAGGTTGGTTTAATATCATTAAATCAATTAAAATTAAAGTGATACACCACAGGAAAAAAATGAAGGGTAAAAGTTATATGATCGTATCAGTAGATGCAGAAAAAGTATTTGACAAAATTCAGCATCCATTTATGATAAAAACTGTCACCAAAGTGGGGATGGAGGGGGCATACTTCAACATAATAAAGGCCATATATTACAAACCCACAGCTAATGTCATTTTAATGGGGGAAAGCTAAAAGCACGTTCCTTATGTTCAGAAACAATACAGGATGCCCAGTTTCACCACTGTTATTCAGTATAGTAGTATTAGAAATCCTAGGCATGGCAATAGGACAAAAGAAAAGAAAGGAGTGCAAATTAGAAAGGAAGAAATAAAACTGTTACTATTTACAGATGACATGATATAGGGAACCCTAAAGAGTCTATCAAAAACCTACTAGAACTAATAAATGAATTTAGTAAAATAGCAGAATACAAAATTTCAGTTCAGGAATCAGTTACGTTTTATACACCAATGAGAAATATAGAAAGAGAAATTAAGAAAACAGTTTCATTTACAATTGTATAATAAAATACCTAGAAATAAATTTAACCACCTTGGTTGAAGTTTATTCCTAGGTAAAAGACTTATACTTGGAAAAATCACAAGGCTTTGTAGAAAGAAATTGAAGAAGGTACAAATAAATGAAAGCATATACCATGTTCATGGATAGAAAGAATTAAAATCATTAAAATGTCCCTATTAGCCAAAGCAATCTATAGATTCAATGCAGTCCCTACCCATATACCAATGGTGCCCTGACCAGTGTGGCTTAACTGGTCGGGTATCATCCTGCATAGTGAATGGTTGCTAGCTTCAGCTTCATACCTGGTCAGGGCACACGCCCGGGTTTCAGTGTTGGTCCTGGTGGGAGTATGTGCCAAAAGGTAACTGATAGATGTTTCTCTCACAAAGGTGTTTCTCTCCCTCTGTTTCTCCCGCCCTTCTCTTTGTCTAAAAATAAATAAATAAACAAATACATATTAAAAATATATATACCAATGGCATTTTTCACAGAACTAGAACAAATAATTCTAAAATTTATATGGAACCACAAAAGACCCTGAATAGCCACAGCAATCTTGAGAAAGAAGAACAAAGTTGGAGCTATCACACTACCTGATATCAAACTATACTGCAAGGCTGTAGTAATAAAACAGCATGGTACTGGCATAAAAACAGATGCACAGATCAATGGAACAAAGTGGAGAGCCCAGAAATAAACCCTTGCCTATATAGTTATTCTATGACTATACACAACAGGGTAAAGATAGTCTATTCAATAATTGGTGTTGAGAATCTGGACAGACACTTTAAAAAAAAATGAAACTAGACCACCTTCTTATACCATATACAAGAATAAATTTAAAATGGATTAAAGACTTGGGTGTAAAACCTAAAGCCCAAGAAAACTAGAAGAAAACGTAAGTAGAAAACTCACTTTGCTCTTAGGAATATATTCTTATGATGTCTCCTCGGACAAGGGAAACAGGAGGAGAACAAACAGACCACATCAAACTAAAAAGTTTTCACATAGCAGAGGAAACCATCCACAAAGCACAAAATCTGCTACAGAATGGAAGAAGATATTTCCCAAGTATGGGTCCAATAAGGGGTGAATATATAAAATTTATAAAGAGCTTGTGTACATTAACACCAACCCCCCCCCCACACACAAACCAAACAATCCAATTAAAGGATGGCCAGAGGACCTGAATAGATACTTCTCCAAAGAGGACATGCAGATGGCCAGTAGGTATATGAACGGATGCTCAATGTCACTAATCATCAGAGAAATGCAAATAAAAACCACAGTGAGATAGCACCTCACACCGGTTAGAATGGCCATCGTCAAGAAATCAGCAAGTATTACTGAGGATGCAGAGAAGAGAGGAGAGGGAACCCTCATGCACTGTGGGCAGGACTGTAAATTCGTGCAACCACTATGGCAAACAGTTCAGGAGTTCCTCAAAAAATTAAAAATAGAACTATCTTAGGACCTAGCAATTCCTCTCTTGGTTATTTATCTGAAGAACACCAAAATACTAATTCAAAAAGATATATGTGCCTCTGTGCTGAGTGCAGCAGTATGCAGCCCAAGTGCCCATCAGGAGACAGTTGGATAAAGAAGATGTGGTACATGTTTATAGTGAAATATTATTCAGCTATAAAAAAGAATGAAGTTTTATCATTTGTGACAGCATGGAGGGACCAGTATTATGATAAGTGCAATAAGTCAGAGAAAGATGTATACCATATGATTTCACTTATATATGGAATCTAAAGAACAAAATAAACCAGAAACAGACTCAAACAGAGAACAGACTGATGTTTGTCAAGAGGGAAGAGGGGTTGGGGAGCTGGGTGAAAAAGGTGAAAGGGATTAGAACAGGGGAGTCAAACTCATTTTCACTGGGGGCCACATCAGCTTCACAGTTGCCTTCAAAAGGCCGAATGTAATTTCAACTCCTTAACATTTATGCAGTCTTTAAATTATTTCAGCCCTTTGAAAGCAACCGCGAGGCTGACGTGGCCCCCGGTGAAAATGAGTTCGACACTCCTGGATTAGAAGTACAAATTGTCAGTTACAAAATCGTCATGGGGATGTGTAAAGCACAGCAGAGGGACTGTGGTCAGTAATAATGCAAATAACTATGTATGCTGCCAGGCGGGCTCTGGAAATATCAGGGGGAACATTGCGTGAAAGATGTGATTATTCAACCCCTACGCTGTACATCTGAAACTAATGCAAAATAATATTGAATGTCAGCTATAATTGACAAATAAAAAAAATTCCTTTAAAATACAGCCAGAAAAACGAAACAAAACGAAAAACCCCATCTGACTGTGATGCTTGCACTGAGAGAACAAGGATGTTTATTGAAACACACGTAGAATTCCAAAGCTTGGGCACTTGAGACATTTGATTTTCAGTCTCTTCTTTTGTCTACCTTTCTTGGGCAGGTTACCTAGTCTCCGTAGGCCCTTGTTTTACTTTTTTCAGGGAGGATGCTTGTTTTATCAGTGAAAGAACAGATAATACAGGGTGAGCTCCAGTGTGTGAGGAGATTAGCATAGTTCCAGGCCCATTGAAAGCCCTTAGGAATACTTGCCATTTTTCACGTTACTGGTTGGGGAAGTGGGGTTGCGGGGGAATGAGGGAAGAAGAGAATTTCTGGAGGATGTACTAGAGGAAAAGGCTGCCGGACCTGGGTCAGTGGCTGCCTGGAGAACTGAGAATCTCAGGTGACCCTGTCCAGGGCCACAGTGGTAGGAGGCAAAGCAGAATGGCCAGGCAGTCAGAAGGTACCAAAGAAAACAGCTTTGGGGGAGGGGGTTATAAGGAGGTTAAATGGTAATGGAAAAAAATACAATAAAAAATACCATTAAATAATGTAAAACACTAAAACTCAAAAAAACCCTCCCCAAGACAAACAAGAGCTCTGGCCACTCATTGTTGGGAGCTTTAGAAAGACATCAAAATCTTGGGCCCGGGGCAGTTCCTAGTGCCTTTTTCTCTGAAACTCTTCCAAGGGCTTCAGATCCTGCCAACCATAAAGTACTGCTTGTGCTAATTTTGGTAAAGCTTTTAAAGACTCAAGGAAGTTAGAAATTTGAGGGAGGATAAAAGATCAGATCAATTTTCTCTAAATTGAAGAGTGCATTTTTTGAATATACTTCCTTTACTTTCCAAATATATGTTTGGTTGTGTCAAGGTACACTTGAGGATTGGGCAGGCTGGGCGGAGCGGGGAGCTTTAATTGGTGAAAAAAGGTTTCAGTTAAAATGGTATGTGGTAAAAAAAAAAAAAAGCGGAGGAGGAAAGCAGTGTTGGATGTGTTGGAGAAACACAGGGCATGTGTCAGAGTCCGTGGGGAGTAATATCCATCTACAGAATTCAACGTAACCTGCTCTGTCGGTGGGTCTGCCCAGTCATCCTGTCTCTGGGCTGCATTTTTGGGGACTGACTTTGGAAAATTGTGCACTTCTGAGTTATCTTAGGAAACTGTAAGGCCTAGGCATCCACGTGTGTGTGCTTCAGTGCCAGGTGTTTGGGTACTGATTAGGCGATCTGTTCATTTCTAAAATTGCCAAGTGAATTCTAGTGTTTTCTACAGTGTTTCAGGACTGACAGGTACTGTGCTTGAGAAAAATAAGTTGATCTAGCTAGAATTTTTACCCAAAACTTTACAAAGAATTTTATGGAGATTGATTATTTTTAAAATGCAAATTTTTATTTCACAAGTATATAATAATCTGTGCTTCAGATATTTTGTGAACTGTATGATTATTGTACACATACATATTTCTGTGTTTATAGGGCTTGATGTCAGATTATATTTGGGGTACTGCAGAGCATACTTTCCTAGAGGCAGGAATGGTACAGAGTTGGGTTTCTGACATAGCTTAGCTATTGGACTTATTACGTGAGAGAGTTACACACTTTGAGACCTTGGGAAAGTCAGTCTAGCCCATGAAGCATCCCTTTCTCAATTACCGAAATGAGACGGCACCTGCCTCTGAATGATGAGGATTAAATGAGAATGGATGCAAAGTACTTAAGACAGTGCCTGAGCACATTAATCATCTAAGAGTGGGTCTAATAAGAAAAATAAATACTATTTAAAAAAGAAAAAGAAATACTGTGTTACTAGTTATAGGGTCATTGGACTTTTCTTCTAAGATGTTACATACCATTTCAAAATTTGTTGATAAAATATGTTTGCTTCCGTAGAGTTTTAAAAAGTCATTGCTATTTTATTGTAGCAGAAACATTTTTTTTCATTGAAAAACATCATATTAAGCAATGCATTTGGGGATCATGTAACTATAACAGTCTTTAATACACCAAAGCAAACTACTTTATTTTCTTAGCCAACAGTATATGTTGCAATAGGTTTATTGTGTTATATACAAATGCCTGTTAAGGAATACCATGTACTGTATTTAGTTTTTGAAGAATTGTAACATTATCACAACTTTGCAAAAACTCAGACAACTACTGATAATATATATTTATGCATGAGTCTATACTTGTAAAAGAGGCAACATATTTTCCATTGACAACTCTAATGCTAACTCTTTATGCCTTTGTGGAAAGCCATGAATGATTTCACTATTTTAATCACAGTATTTTGCTTTGTAATGAATGTAATCTTACTTAAAATTGTAACATATATAGGAACTTATATATGAGGCCTATCCAGAAAGTATGCAGCCATGTAATATGAAAAATCGAGATATTTCTTGAAGAAGATACAAGATATAAGAAACATTGTACATAGGACATTGATGCCTCAGTCCCCTTCAAAGTAGGCACCTTGGGACATCACACAGTTCTCCCAGCATCTCATCCACTGTTCAAAACATTCTGTAAAATCCTTCGTTGGAATCACTGTTAGCTGCCCTGTCATATTTTCCTGAATCTCGTTGACAATCCGAATAAAGTCTCTTCTCTTGCAAAGATGATTTTAGTTTTGGGAAAAGCCAGAAGTTGCAGGCCGCCAAAACTGGGTTGTAGGGGGACTGAGTCACCTGGGTGATTTGATGTTTCACCAAAAAACTCCGCATGAGACTTGAAGCATGAGCAGGCACATTGTTGTGATGAAGCTGCCAATCACCAGTTGCCCATAGCTGCGGCCTTCTGAATCATCCAAATAGTTTCAAGCTTAATGTAAAATTTGACACAGATTTGTTGCTATACTCAGTTATTTTGAACGTGAGGGCCACACAGTACACAAGCTCCCTCAACAGCGTCTACTGCCTCCACTGACTAGCACGGTGAGGTTGTCGTTGTTCGCACACGCACTTTCCAATCTACTCTTCTTGGCTGCCAGGTTACATCGATGTCACTCAAACCATTCTTGCTGTATTAACAATGGTTGGACTTTTTCGGGACAGACCTCATATATTATTAAGCTCATCAATATCAGTATTCAATAACATGTACCTTTAGATCACTAGCATTTATTTTAATTTTTTCAGTGTATTACAATTCACTGTATCATTTTCAGTTATTTTTAGTAGGGTTATGTTTTTAAAATGAAGAAAAAATGCATATACTGAAAAATAAGCCTCTTTCCCACTCTGCCTCCAATCCCCCATTTCCCCTGGAGAGGCAGTCCATATTACCTTGTATCCTTCCTAAAATGTTTTATAAACATACACTGGATAGAGCTTCCTTTTACTCCACCATACTTGCTCTTCTGTACCTTGCTTTGTTCTTTTAAGAGTATATCTTGAAGATTGATCTGTATTTTCTATTTGTTTCACTTAAATACCAAAGGACTTGAATCAATTTCTTTATACTTATAAAAACAAAGTTTTAAAATGAGAAACATAATATTGCATGGGTAAATTGATTTTTCAATAAACTTATGTTCTGGCTTTGCCTGATTATGAGAGACTAAAAACTTTTAACGTAGTTAACAAGTGATGTAAATTTGAATAGGCCTGAACAAAGAATAGAACCCGAGGTATATTTATCATTTCAAATATAAGGTCAACACAAGGGCCTTTAATTTGCAGACTTCCTGTGGGCTGCAAATGCTAAAATTGGCCACTGTTTTAAAAACTGGAGGCAAGGGATGGAAACCGTTTTGAGAACGGAAAGGTAGGCAGGATGACCAAAACCACAGAGTTCAAAGCCAGCCTCCATAGAATTAGCATTTTGCAGACCTGGAGGATTGTGTTTGAAAATCCTAAAAGGACAGTTTAACCTCTTTCAATAGAAAATAACTTTGCCTGTCAATAGTTTTAAACATAGTAGAATATTTTAAAAGTGAGAATTCAAAAAAATGTGGATGTTTGATGCTAATATGTGAGAAACTGCATCTGGAGAGTAAGATGAATTCTACTTACCTTTTTTTCCTACTCCAGTGACGTGAGTTTTTCAGATTAAAAAAAAAAAAAACCAGTTTAGAATCAAATAGTGGGCAATGGTATATATATTTCAAAACAAAAAGATTTAATTACACACTTAATTAGAAATAGACCCAGAATAATTGTAAGAGATAGAAATCTATCATTTTGAAAGAACACCAAAAACATTAAACAAGTCGGTGTATACAGATTACAAATGACAAATGAGCGATCCATCCCCTTACAGGGCTTCACGCAGTTTAATATGATTTTAAATGATGAGTGAAAATTTTAATACATAAATTATTTTTAAAATGATGTTATTTCCCTAAAAAGTTACAAATCTTCAGGGATGACATTGAGCCTGCTATCCAAATATAAGTATAAAAAAGAGAATTTCCTACTCAGCTTCAGTTCTGGTTACTTTATAAAACCCTCATTTTTACTTATTTTCTGAAGTACATATTAACTCTATAATGCAATTAGGTGTACATAAGTGGAGCGCAATATGTATTCATTTTTAACTTTGTATTGAATAGCCAGACCACTAAGTCATTGTAAAAATGAGTTGCCCTGTTACATATCAGAAACCTTAAAAATGTAATTCCACCTTGAGGCATTTATTTTACAGAAATAAATGTGTATATGTACAGATATTTATAAGCATCACAATTGCTGCATTGTTTATACTGAGATATTGGAAGCAGTGGAAATACTCTGAAACAAAAGATTCACAAAATAAGTTATGACGTAGTGATATGTGACCATTAAACATTGTATTGGTAAAGAACTTGGAAACATACAATGTATTAGTATGAAAATGATGATGTAGTATATTCATAATCTTCACTCCTTAAAAAGGTACATGTGTACTTGAAAAGTAGAACAGATAGATATAGATAATAAAACGATATGCACTGATATTTCTGGATTGTGGGATTATAGATAATTGTAATTTTATGTTTTGGAAGGCAGCTGTTCTCACTACTATACCACCAATGCCAATTTTCTGTTTTGGACATATGTTACCAGTTACTTTCTACAATGACTGCTGTTTGCTTTTCTTTCAACCCAGTTTTACATGATTTTTCTTAAGTTTGTGTTGCTTTTTCACAGTAAGAAGGGACCCACGCAGGGAAAAGGAGAGTGGGTAGCAGTGGCTGAACGTGAAAGCCACAAGTTCCACCTCCGGGTCTCAGACTCTTCTTACTTGGTTCTGTTTGTGGATGTTGCTGTGTGTTAAAATTTTACTTTCTGATCTCTTCCTTTACATTACAAATGCTACACTTTCCTCAAGCCCGAAATGCGTAGGTTCCTGAAATAGCGGGGTAAAATGTAAACGCACGCTCTGCAGGCTCTTAGGAAATAGCACAGGGTGTGAAACACAGACGTTCCTGACCAGGGGATCTATTTCCACTTGTTCCCTGTCAGCCAGACCTCTCAGGTGATTTCTTCTAGGAATTTCACTGCCTGTGTGCTCTGTATTGCTTAGATAAATGTTTCTAAAGGGCTCTCTTTATAACATTGCTTTTTTTTTTTTTTTTTTTAAGATATAAAGACCTGAAGGTAGTCTTTCTTGTCCAAAGATGGAAAACAGTACCACTACCATTTCTCGAGAGGAGCTGGAGGAGCTACAAGAAGCATTTAATAAAATAGGTATGCTTGGGAAAAACTAAATGTGATGTCACTCTTCTGCTTGATATCAGTCTTCCAGGAACGGAACAATACCTTTTATTTCTTCTACCATGACCCATTTACCCCAAGATTTTTTTTTTTCTATCTAGGTTTCACTGGATTCTTTTTCTTTCTGAAAGATGAACTGAAACTGGGCTTGAATTTCTAGGACAATTGTACTTTGAATTCTTTGATGATTTCTTTGCAAAGAATAATCCAGGTTAATGAATGACAGTGTAATTGAATATGCTTAACATGATATCCTCATTACAGAGAAAAAATATAGAAACACTTCCTTGTCTGTAAGCTGAACTCTGGCCTTTATGTGTTTGTCATTAACAGTAACACTTTTTGACTTCATGCAGAATATTTTAAAGTCTTAATATTCTTTTTAAAGGCCATATGGCTTATTTTCCCTTTCCCTCATGAATAATTTAAAAAATCTTAGTGTTATTTTTAAAGGTTGTATGTCTTATATTTCTGTGTCACTTTTTAAGACCATTCACTGTTTTGTCTTTAAAATATCGTTTAACAGCTTTGTATTTTTATTCCAAAATTTTTCCCTCATTCTCAGTTGTATCGTGATTCTTATATTTTGCTCTTAGAAACCTGTGACAAACAAGGAGAATAGAAATAACCATATTTTGCTCTAGTCTGCAGATGCGTGCATGTGAAAGGTGAGCCCACAGAAAGCTGTAAAGTCGGTAGACTGTGGGACGGCGATGCCACCACCCTGGCCCCTTCCCCAGTGGGTGCCTTTTCTAGTGCCGTCCATGGGAAACGGAGTCAGATGGTAGACTTGGGAGGATATAATAAGTACAGTTTTGTGCCTAGATTTCTACAAACCTAGTGAATAATGACGAAAACTAATGTAAATGGAATACAGAGCAGAATGAATTTGAGAGATCAATAAAAAGAAAAAAGATTTAAGGTTAAAAAATAAATCTCTTCAAGAAAAAAGTAAAGCTCTCAGGAAGCTTATGACTTACAAATCTTTGCTATGAAACGAAGTCCACAGATCTCTGGGCCCTTCCCCTTCTCCCTGTGTAGCCAACTCCAGAATAACAGACCTCCAGGATATAGTCTTCATGGTGACTGAGTGAGGCTCACAGTGAATGCCTTCATCTTGATATGAGTTCTTAAAAATAGTTGTTAAAAATAAATTTTATAGGGTGCTGTATGCAGTGCCCAGAGTCTTTTCAAGACAGAGATTAAGAAGTGATTGGGATATTCTGCTCATTTTGAGCATTGAAATAGAGGAAGTAATAAAAATGTACCTCTTTAATTTGGCATTTCTGTTATTTTATAGGTGCAGTTTGATTGCTTGAGTAAAAGTGCTGCTACCGAGGCCTTAGTAAAATAAGTGAATTAGTAATCTGTTTGCTTTGTTTAGCACACCAACTTTAATCTCTATGACTCATAGACATACAATCCTGTAATACTTATTTAATGATTTTTTTTAAAGATTTTATTTGTTTATTTTCAGAGAGAGGAGAAGGGAGGGAGAAAGAGCAATGTATGGTTGCCTCTCACATGGCCCTCACTGGGGACCTGGCCCGCAACCCGGGCATGTGCCCTGACTGGGAATCGAACCGGCACCCTCTGGTTCCCAGCCCGCGCTCAATCCACTGAGCCACACCCGCCAGGCTCTATTTAATGATATTTTGAACTAAGTAATTCGGGACCAATTCTGACAGCAGGATAATTTGCTCTGTGTCAGAGAAGTGCTAACAGTAGAGGAATACGTACTTGCTGACTTTATTTACAAGATAAATGGCTACTCATAAACTCAGTAATCCCTTTGCTTATTTGTACCAACAAACTTTTCTCAGAGGCAGTGGTACATGCCCATCCATCCTAACTAGATGGGGTATTTTGGTGTCTCTATGGAGAAGTAGGGGATTAAAATACTTATTTTTTTTTGTTGTGGTAAGATAGACATAAAACTTACCATTTAGTGTACATTCCGTGGCACTAAGCACATTCCACTGTTAGGCACTCATCACGACCATCGATCTCTGAAACGTTCGCATCTTCCCATACTGTCACTGCCCCCGTTAACTTCTAACTCCCCTCCCCCGCCTCACCAGCGCCACTGCCATTCTGCTCTGTCTCTGTGAACCATATTTGGGTTTTTTTTGTGACTGGCTTACTTCACTGAACATAATGTCTTCAGCGTTCATCTGTGTCATAGCACGTCATCATTTCCTTCCTTTTAAAAGCTGAATAATATTCTGTTGTATTTCTGCACCACATTTCATTTATCCCTTCATCTATCTGCAGACACTTGAGTTTTCCTGCCTTTTGGCTACTGTGAATAATTGCTGTGAATGTGGGTGTGCAAATATCTTTTCAAGTGTCTGCTTTTACTTATTTTGCATGTGTACTCGGAAGTGGTGTGGCTGAATCACATGGTGATTTTATGTTGAAACTTTAGAGGAGCCACTGTACTGTTTTCCAGGGTGGCTGCCCGATTTTACATTCCCACCAGCAATGCACATGGCTTCCAATTTCTTCAACTCCTTGCAACACTTGTTATTTTCTGTTCTGTTTTGTTTTAATATAATAGTCACCCTTATTAGCTTGAAGCAGTATTTCATTGTGGTTTTGATTTGCATTTCCATAATAATTAGTGATGTTGAACATCTTTTCATGTCCTTATAGGCCATTTGTATATCTTCTTTGGAGAAATATCTTAAGTCCTTTGCCCATTTTTAATTTTTTTAATTTTATTTTTCAGTTACAATTTATATTCAGTATTATTTTGTATTAGTTTCAGGTGTGCAACATAGGGGTTAGACAGCCATATACTTTACACAGTGTTTCCCCTGATATTTCCAGCACCCATCTGGCTCTACACGTAGTTATTACAATATTCTTGACTGTGCTCCCTGCACTGTGCTTTATATCCCCGTGTCTGCTCCCATTTTTAATCAGGTCAATTGCTTTTTTGTTGTTGTTGAGTTGTAGAAAGTCTTGTTTCTTCTGAAAGTGTGATCTTTATGGTTATTTATCCTAGGCCTTGATTTCATCATTTTAAAAATTACAATAGAGTTATTAACTAATTCAAGGTTATAAAGATTTCATGAGATAAAGTAAGTCAAGTTTTTAGCAGATCTTGGCACAGAATACATGCTTATAAAGTGGTATCTACTATTTTGTGTCACATCACACCCAGACCATAGAGGTCATAGGGATGGAGCTGGGATTTAAGCACGCACATCTTTCTGGCTTCAGAGTCATAACTTTTAACTATTCTTATTCGTTTAGCGTGGTGGTTAAGCAAGTAAATAACTTTTGCTCTATCTTGTTTATTTTAAAAATATTCTCTACCACAGGGCTAGTATAGGAGTAAGACAGCCTAGTCTATTTTTTCTATTTCAGAATTGTAGAAAACAATTCTGAACTGGTGATATGAAAAATAATGAGTATATGGTGATATACTAAATGGTGAATTTTGGTCTGAATTCAAAGAAAGCAGTATTAATTATTGCAATATCAAGCAATTTAGCTTCCTAACTAACTTTTGAGATACAGCAATATTTTGGTTATTGTTAGATTCTAGGTTAGAAATTTTTCATTGTTCTGAACAGTATTAACTTTAAAGCTTGTGTATAAAACTTTAAAGAAAAATATCTGTTTTTATCATTACTTCTGTTATAGTGAGGGCAGCTCTTTTACTGTGAGGAAAAAGAAATATAGGGTCCAAAGCAATAGCTACCAAATGAGCCGTGACACCCTGTAGAAGGTGGACCCAGGCAACTTGCCACCCAGCCCGGAGCGCTGTTGCCACTCTGGGCAGAAGTGCTTTGTGTCGCTTTTGTTCTGTGTCAACAAGTGATATGCAGTCTCTAGGAAAAACCCAGGGGAGGGTGTCTCAGTGATGATATGAAAATACTAGGACACCTGTTTCCAAAAGTGCAAATATAGGTGGGAAATTATTTCTTGAACACTTAATCTCAAAATGACATCAAACATGAGTCAGCCTACATAATGGTATCATAAATACATTATGAAGAAGCAATGAATTATTAACACATGAAACAGAACTGCCACCAAGTGAAATGTAGACCAGAAATGTCTTATGTGTATTTTACATGCACACCTTTTATAAAGGGTGGGTCCGGCAGATCCATTTTGTAAATTCTGTGAAGAAGTTAAAGTCCAGGTGGATGTCTCCTCGTGACCATTGCTGCTGTGTTTCTTTTAGGTAGCCGAGACTTCCAGCACTCGGTTCTTCGAAGCTTAGTCGTATGTTAAACCTGAGTTTTTCATTTGTCAGAACAGTGTTTGTACTATGCATGTAAAATACGTATGGTAGTCCTATGGGGGAAAAGTCCATTTAAATACGATTTTTTTTTCATAAAGTGTATAGAATGCCTTGTACAGTTTGGGTGCAGGAGAAAAGCTTACTGCCACTTGGGAAACAAACCTGAAAGGTTCTCCCTGCCCATGAACCTTCCAAACAGTGATCTCAGTGCACCTCTAATAGAGTACAATCGATATTTTTTATTTTATTTTTTAAAAGATTTTATTTTTTTTTTAGAGAGAGGGGAAAGGAGGGAGAGAAAGAGGGAGAGAAACATTGATGCATTGCCTCTCACATATGTCCCCACCGAGGACCAAGTCAGCATCTCAGGCATGTGCCTGACTGGCATCGAACTGGCAATCTTTGCTCTGAGGAATAACACCCAACCAACTGAGCCGCACTACAATTGATATTTGACAGCTCATACTTTATCTTACAGATATTGACAACAGTGGGTATGTCAGTGACTATGAACTTCAGGACCTGTTTAAGGAAGCTAGCCTTCCTCTGCCCGGCTACAAAGTGCGCGAGATTGTGGAGAAAATTCTAGCAGTTGCTGACAACAACAAAGATGGCAAAATCAGTTTTGAAGAATTTGTGTCCGTAAGTAATCTAACCCTCTCCTGGCTACTCATCATATTGCTTTGAGAAGAATTTTAATAATGCCATTGTCTCTTGGTTAAATCTGGCTACAGACTCCAGAAAAGGGGCTGCTCTAAAATTGATGATGATGATGATGATGATGATAACAACTGTGTTCACATTCATTCCTAAAACATAAGAAAAAAATCATTCTCAAATTGTTGGGGTGGAAGTCAGTCTTCAAGAACATTAACAGTTCATGCCCCAATAAAACCAAAGTTGCATTCAGTGCCCATTGACTCTCTGTGTGCAGAATAGTTTAATATCTTAGTATTTGGCCTTGAGAAATGGAATATTTTCGACCTGAAATAGCTAAGATATGGAAGCATTACCTTCTTGGAACTGGTTATTTCCTCGTGATAAGCCACATCTT
The DNA here is from genome assembly GCA_004026765.1 of Micronycteris hirsuta. NCBI lineage: Eukaryota > Metazoa > Chordata > Mammalia > Chiroptera > Phyllostomidae > Micronycteris > Micronycteris hirsuta. Next base: position 117,853 of record PVJI01000275.1, on the reverse strand, counting down.
CAGTTTCACAAGGGCCACCAGGTAAATTTTGATGCTGGCTATGATAGCACGGTTTCATTAGTAAACTACCTCAAGATTCAAAGAACTGAACAAGGTGGAAAAATAGCATATGACTCAACCAATAAAAGAAAAATAGATTGTAGAACTGAACACTGAACTGTAGAAGTGAAATATGATGTATTTCAAACCTGTCAGGCCAGGAGAGATGATGGGCTGAGCCGCCATGGCCAGCTGGCAGCTGAGCAAGGGCTGTTCCTTCTTTCCAACACCGTCACCACGACTATGTCTGTTTTATGGAAACGTAACCATTAATATAATTAAGTGAATATTTATGAAATATAAGTCTGCTGGGTTTGCATTCTTTACTCATTAAGCAAATATTTGCGCTCCTTTCTTTCTGGGAGCTCTTCTAGGCACTGTGAACAAGGTGTTGAGCAAAAAAGCTGCGGTCCCTGCTTTCATGGAGTGTGAATGTGGTGGGGAAGACAGAGTCACAAAAACGGACGAAAGACAACTGTGACAGTTGCTGTGATGGAGCAGTGCAGGTCTCCTTGGGAGTTTATAGTGCAAGTCATAGAATTTGGTGTGGAGGCTGGAGAGCCCAGGGGCTCAGGAAAGGTGTCCCAGAAGCTGTAAAGGCTTGAACCGAGAGCTGAACAGATCAATGGGATGGATGAGCAAAATGAATGTTGTGCAAATGATGTGGGAGGCAGGCAGAGGTGACAGCCTGTTAGAGGCTCTGTGGCTCTGGGGATGGTAGATAGTCCCAAGCACTTGGGAAAAGAGTCAGTGTGACTGGAGCCGAGATGGTTAAGGGGAAAGGAATATGGCTAGAGAAGTCAGCTGGGGTCAGGTTATGCAGGGTTTTGTAGGATTTTTGTTTTTCGCCTGAGAGCAGTAGTCGGCCAGTAATAGGGAGGGAGGAATAGAGTGTGAAGTGATACGATCAGATTTGCATTTTTAAAAACTCACTCTGGTTGCAGCTCGGAGAACTGATTGAATTCAATCTAAGCGACATCTAGAAAGTGCAGTGAGAGAGTGGTTGCGTGAGATGAAGCCTACAAGAGTTGGCTTACTTACATTAACGTATGCATTTGAGATGTTCAGACAGGAAGACTACATTAAGGCATTTAAAACTCTATTATGTAGTTAGTTATTCTTTAATTTCAGTACAAAAGATCATGGCAAGTGTTGAACAATTTTAATGTGTTCAATTTAAGCTCGATTATAACAACATTTCTTCTAGTGGTTGGAATGCAAACAGTGTCCATTGTGTGTTATTGGTAAAATGACATGAGAGTTATCGGTGAACACAAGCAGTAAGTGCAAGATTGCCTGGTTAGTATTTATTCCAAATAATGAAGAAGTCTAAGTCATTTTCCTTCCTGTTGCAAGGTTTTCTATGATCAAGGCTCAATTTTACTTTCATCCCATTTCAGCTAATGCAAGAGTTAAAAAGCAAAGACATCAGCAAAACATTCCGAAAAATAATTAACAAGAGAGAAGGGATTACTGCTATTGGAGGAACTTCATCCATTTCCAGTGAGGGCACACAGCATTCTTATTCAGGTAACCTCCCGCTCCACATTTGATCTGTTCATCCTTGATGCATTCAACAAGTCTCATGTTCATCAAATCTCAGATGCCATTTATTGTAATTCACACCGTTGTTTTATGTACTGTTGAGGGAAAATCATACTAAATTATAATGTGCGTTCATATTTGAAATGTATCTCAACTTCAGAGATGGCAGAATGAAAAATCCTAGAATCATTGAAATCAGTGAGTTCTACTATGTGTCAGGTTGCAGTGCACGGCAAAGAGATTAGAAACAGCAAAAGAGTATTAATTATTTTCAGCATGGACTGTTTAATCATAACCTTTGAATGGATTTTTGATTCTGGCTAGTAAAGTGAGTTTTCCTTTAGACCCGATCTAGGAATACTCGGAGAGGTTTACTGCAGGGACTTTTCCTTCCATTGTCCAGGAGCTGAGATTGCTGATTCACCTTTTATCAAGCTACCAAGAGACTAGAGAGCCCAGTACCTGATTTGCTTGATCTGATAGAATCATTGGACTGTTGCCCAGTGAGAAATCCAGTCACATTAACTCTTAAGATGAGAGGCCTTGCCTCATTTTAAGCTGACCGCGCAGGGTCAAGATGTCTCAGAGCCTTTGGCCGAGCTCCTTTTGTCCATGTTAACATAACATAATGGGAACTATGCTTCAGAAATGTTCACAGAAACTCACTGTAACTTTGTCCCCTTTCTTTCCCTGAGATCTAAATCTGTTCGGTGTCCTCTCGATCCTTTTCCTTTCTAACTGGATTTTCTTCTAACGACATACTTGCCCGTCTCCCACCCATCGTATTTTTTCCCGATCTTCTCCCGCTAAGGAAGGGTAGCAGTAGCACCTCCATTTTGAAACGTATTTCCTCTTTGACTCCATATCTACCTGTCCATTCTAATGAGAAGGCTTCTTCCTTTTTTTTTTTTAAATACCTTTTTAAATACCCCGAGGTGACCACTTCTCTGATGTCCATCACTATACATTTTTAAAATGGTTTGTTAAGTATAAGACACACGTAGTAAAGTACATGAAGTACACTATTCCCAAGTATATGGTTGATGTTTTTACATATGAACACAATCGTGTAACTATTATCTGGAATAAAATATACAACATTTAATTGCTTTTTTTTTAAAAAAAGAACAGCTTTATTGAGATAGAATTGCGATAACATGAAATTGACCCTTTTAACGTATCCAGTTCAGTAGATTCCAGTACATTCACCGCCTTGTGCATTCATCATCACGACCTAATCTAGAATCTTTTAGTTATCCCAGAAGAAACCCCTTGCTTGGCAGCGGTCACTGCCAATTCCCCCCTACAGCGGCCTCTGGCAGCCATTATGCTACTTTCTATTTCTATAGATTTGCCTTTTCTGGAAACTTCACATAAATGAGATCTTTCACCTGACAGACTTCCTCACTGACATAATATTTTCAAAGATCACGCAAGTTGCAGCTTATTTTGTACTTCATTCCATTTTGTCTCTAAATACAACTCTGTTCTGCGGAGGACATCACGTTTGTTTATCCTGTCATCAGTTTACAGACATCTGGGTTGTTTCTACTTTTTGGCTATTATGGTGAACCTGCATGAACATTTGTGTTTACATTTTTCTGTGGACATATGCTTGGAATTCTCTTAGGTATATACCTAGGGGTAGAATTGCCAGGCCACATGCTAAGTCTGTGCTTAGCATTAAAAACAAAAATAACCTGCCAAACTGTTTTCCAGAGTATCTGCACCATTTTACATTCCCACGGACGTTGTATGAAACTTTTAGTTTCTTTTTTTTTAATATATTTTACTGATTATGCTATTACAGTTGTCCCATTTTCCCCCCTTTATTCCCCTCCACACCATACCCCCCATTCCCTGCCCTTTAGTTTTTGCCCATGGGTCATACACATAAGTTTTTGGCTTCTACATTTCCTCCCACTCCCCTGTTGATATCCATCCATACCTTATATAAATCCCTTTAACATTTCATATAATAAAGGCTGGGTGATGATAAACTCCTTGAACTTGACCTTATCTGAGAAGCACTTTATCTGCCTTTCCATTCTAAATGAAAGCTTTGCTGGATAGAGTATTCTTGGATGTAGGTTCTTGCCTTTCATGACTTGGTATACTTCTTTCCAGCCCCTTCTTGCCTGAAAGATCTCTTGAGAAATCAGCTGACAGTCTTATGGGAATTCCTTTGTAGGTAACTGTCTCCTTTTCTCTTGCTGCTTTTAAGATTCTCTCCTTATTTTTTATCTTGGGTAACTTAATTATGATGTGCCTTGGTGTGTTCCCCTTTGGGTCCAACTTCCTTGGGACTCTCTGAGCTTCCTGGACTTCCTGGAAGTCTATTTCCTTTGTCAGATTAGGGAAGTTCTCCTTCATTATTTGTTCAAATAAGTTTTCAATCCCTTGGTCTTCCTCTTCTCCTTCTGGTACCCCTAAGACTTGGATGTTGGGATGTTTAAAGATGCCCTGGAGGTTTCTAAGCCTCTCCTCATTTTTTTGAATTCTTGTTTCTTCATTCTGTTCTGGTTGAATGACTTTTTCTTTGTTGTGGTCCACTCTGTTGATTTGAGTCCCAGTTTCCTTCTCATCCCTATCGGTTCCCTGCACATTTTCCCTCATTTCCTTTAGCATATCCTTCATTTGTTCATCTAATTGTGACCAAATTTCAACCAATCCTTTGAGCTTCCTGATTACCAGTGTTTTGAAGTGTGCATCTGATAGGTTGGCTATCTCTTTGTCACTTAGTTGTATTTTTTCTGGAGCTTTGATGTGTTCTTTCATTTGGGCCATTTTTTTTCTTGGTGCGCCTGTTACTTTAAGGGGCGGAGCCTTAGATGTTCACCAGGGTGGGGCAACCCTCCAAATCGTCATGTTGTGATGCTGCCTGTGGGGGTGGGGTCTGAGCGAACAATGGCACTTGCTCCGCTCTCTGCACTTCCCCTGCTACCCATAAGCAAGTTGGGTCCTTCTTTGCTGGCTCCGGGGTGTGTGGGCTTGTGTAGTTCCAGGTCCCTGTGGGTCTCTCCAGTGAACTCTCCTGTGAGGCTGGGAGTTCCTCCCGCTGCCGCCTCAACCCCCACAGGTGTTTTCAGTCAGTGGTTTGAGGTTTTATTTCCCCACAATGGTGGGTTGCTCAGTCTGCTCTGCTCCCCAGCTTTTTCTCCTGGTTTATCTGCGCAAGAATGAGGGACTGCAGGGTCCACCAATCTCGGCCCCGCTGGGTTCAGGTTGGCCAGCCGCAGGTTTCACCAAGTGTGCCGGCCTCGTTTTGGCCAGGTGTGCCAGCCACGGGCCTCTCTGGGCAGCTGGAGCGTTGCTGGTACCGCTCCACAAACCTCCTCATCTTGGCCGGAAGTCCTGAAACTTTTAGTTTCTTTACATTCTCTCCAATGCTTGTCCATTTTCTTTATTACCGCCACTCTGGTGGTTGTGAAATGGTGTCTCATGTCTTCCACCTGGAACATCCTCCCATTCCCTGCCCATCTTCACAAGTTAAACATCTGTCTTTGGAGTAGTACCTTTTCCATAAAGCCTTTTCTTGATCTACCCCAACCAGAAGTAACTATTCCTTTTTTAAAAATTCTTCAAAACATTCCTTAGATCTCTCTTGTGGTGTGTTTATTTCCCTTATGTTTCATTTCCTTGTATATCTGTTTTAATCTAATCATTATGATACAATATCTTAGTAGTCTTTAAATCCCTAAACTCTAAGTCCCTGAGGATGGATGGCGAAGCAAGGAGATCAGAAGACAGATATGTACAAAAGAGAAATATTAGTAAATGTTTGTGTCTTTTTGATTCTCTCTCACTGTGTGTGCGCGCGTGTGCGTGTGTGCACGTGAGATGGATTACATTTTGAGGTTACCTGCCAAAGTTCTTTCCCCACTGCATTGGCACAGCAACATTTCTGCCTGAAGAGCAAGGTACCCACACTAGAAGCCGTGTGTTGAGCAGATGAGGATGAAAGTGGCTGAGAGTAGTACTGGTGTCTCGATTTGTGCCAGTTTACTTACAGAAGTTCCACAGAAATGAACCTGTTTTATTCATTTGAATAACTCTTGATTGAAATCAATATTTTGGTTGTAAGCCCCAAATTACAACTCTGTACATTTTTCAGGGACGATGGTGGGGTAGAATTTATTGCTGTGGATATTTGTTTCTTGTATTTTCCCCCTGGTGTGTTTGTGTGTGTGTGTGTGTGTGTGTGTGTGTGTGTGTGTGTGTATCTGACCTCTGATGGTTCGCTTCTGATGCATTTGTTCTTGGAAGCAATCTATATTTGGAAAGATTTTAGAATAAAACTGAATATTCATTGTGCTCATTTAAGATATATATCTTACTTCTCCTCAATATAACAGATGAAAAAGTGGAATGAATTCCCCTTTCTCCTTTTCTTAAACCCTTTAGGAACCTGTTAATGTTTTAGTAAAGTTTCAGTAGTTGGCATTTAGAATATTTGAACAAAAATGTTTTTATAGTGCAATGAATTTTGTGAAATGAGGTTTGCTACTAAGATTTTCTGTTTTCAGAGGAAGAAAAAGTGGCTTTTGTTAACTGGATAAACAAAGCCCTGGAGAATGACCCTGACTGTAAGCACGTCATACCCATGAACCCCAATGATGACAGTCTTTTCAAATCACTTGCAGATGGCATCCTTCTTTGGTGAGCTGAGCATTGGGTTACTGTCTCCTAGATGAGTCTTCATTGCAAATTACAGTTCAGCAAATCCATTGTCTTGGAATCAGTTAACAAGTAGCTACATAGGTTTTGAAGAATTTACATCGCATAAAAAATGAAGTATTATATGTTTCCTAGACGTTTCTTTCAAATGTAATTTCTTATTTTCTAATGTCTTTTTTTTTCTGTTACCTTAATAATGCCAGGAACCTCTTGAGTTAATCCTCTGATACCTTTTAAAATGTTCACAGAGTTTCTTTTTTTACTTTTCAATAAGGGCGTATTGATTATTGGCTGGGACGGGAACAAGGGGAAACGCAGAAGAAAGATATGCCTCATTCATACTTAGATGACATTAATGTCGTTCACCCTTGCCGTACCCTTGACCCCTTGCTGTTTCTGCTTACTCCATTGTAAACTCTCGAGGGCCGTGTCTTATCTTCGTTGTGTGTACTATAGTCCCAGTATAGTGTTTGGGACAAAGCAAGTGTGTTTTTAAGTTTGTAAAAATGCAGAAAACTTACAAAGATGAACATAATCATCAAAAATATTCTTATCACCATATGTAGCCATTATTAACATTCTGGCATATTTTTTTCTGTGTTTTTACTTGAAACGAAGAAAATCCCACCCATGAATATAGGGTATTAGTCTTTGGGACATTATGTATAAAATTCACTGTGATTGGATGAATGAGTCCCACTCTGCCTACCTACTACACAGCGAAACCATTCAAGGGGACAGGATTGGTGGAGTCAGTGGGGAAGGAAACCCTGTTGAGTTAAACTCTGGTCTAGCAAGGGGAGGAGATAGGAGAGGTTCATCAACAGGAGGCCCCTGTGGCTGCACCCGCTCCTCGCAGGGGAGGAGGGAAAGGGACAGTGGCAGGTGAGGAGTTTAACAGGGGTGGGTGCTGCACCTGTCAAACAGTAGTGCAGGTGTCCTGAGGCGAGTTCAGGTAAAACAGAAAACTCCCATGGAGCAGAAGGGCAGAAGCTCGCTTGATCGTGATGTGCAGCATGAACACAGACCGTGAAAGTGGGGCCTCGTGACTAAGAACGAAAAAGGAAAAATATATACTGGGACCTCCACCTGTAGTTCTGGTCTCTTCCTCTGACTTTGAGAGGAAATTCCTATCATGAATTGAATGGGTGTTTTCCAAAGTATATTCTAAAATATAAAGGTAAAATTTATATTAATTTCTTTTAAAATGTTTGAATTATTGAAGTTTTAGAAAGACCAAGTCTCTGGTTCCTTATCTTTCTGCAACAAAAGTAATTTTAACAGACTTGAGTCCACTTAATGAAAATTGGCTTCTTGAGAATTTCTTTCTTTGTAATGCTGTATGTTGATGATCATTAAATGAAATAAAAACAAGACTCACATAAAGAAAATGCAGGACTGTTTTTAAAAATGAGGAGTAAATGCTAAAGTTATTATTATGAGGAGTAAATGCAGTCAGAGATAGTTTTTTTAGGTTAGGGAATATTTTTTAGATATAAAAAATTATTTTTAGAGAGGAAAGAAGAGAGAGAAAGAGAGGAGAAAAAGAGAAAAAGAAGGAGAGAGAGAAACATCTATTTGTTATTCCACTTACGCATTCATTGCTTGCTTCTTGTATGTGCCCTGACTGGGGACCAAACTCAACAACCTTCGTGGATCAGGATGATGCTCTAACCAACTCTCATACCCGACCAGGGCTAGATTTTTAAAATTAAGTCCCTGACATGAATTACAGTATAATATTGTAAAGAAATAGATTATTATTACTTTTCAAAATTTAACTATTTTGCCTGCTTGAAAATATAAACTAAAAACATTTCCAGGAATCTTAGATTAAATTGTTCACATTTTCTCTTTAGCAAAATGATCAACTTGTCTGAACCAGATACAATTGATGAAAGAGCCATTAATAAGAGAAAGCTCACCCCTTTCACTGTTTCTGTAAGTATTCGCCCTTTACAAGTAATCATGTTACTGTGAGGAATGGAAGACCTTTCTTAATGGAAGTTTAGGCCCAAGTAACACCTATGATTTAACATAATTTCAGTTTCATATAAAAACTAGGTTTTTACTAAATAGAAATTCAGCTGCATTTTGTTATGAATTAAATTAAGATCCAAAGTACGGTGGATGAACATCTTTACTTAAGATAATAGTATTCAGGTTATTTTACAATTGTTATTTTTATTAATGAATATTTCCTGTGTGCCAGTGTTTTCATTGGTTGATTGAAAAAAGAAGTGCATAGTTTTACCATTTCACAAACATTTTAGCTGTTCTTTTTATATTAAATTGTTCTGTAGTTAGCCTGTCCATTCACATTTTGTTAAAGGTCAGGAATTTATAGTTACCACATTTTTCCCCTTAAAATGCCTAGATCAGTGGGTGGATATTAATATTTACGAGGTACTTACTAGGTACCAGTCAGCATTCTAAACATATTACAAGAATTATCCCTTGGACTCCTCCCAGCAGCCTTAAAATGAGACCCTAAGGTTTGAAAGATGCTGAGACCTTGCACAGTGCAGAGCCAGCGTGTGATCCCAGTGGTCTCGCTGCAGAATCCATCCTTTCCCTCCCCATGCCATCCTGCCACTCTCGCGCGGCGGTAGCCATAGCAGCTGTTCAACAGTTGCTTGTCACATTGCAGCGGTTAGAAGTGAGCACTGCTGAGCTTCCCTTTGTTTCTGGTGGCAAGTACAGTCCTTGATTTGGCTGATGTTGTTAGGTCTCTTCTGTAAGAAAGTTTCTTAGGGCAGTGGCACATAGTTAATTTTGGATTGTCCAAGGGGTACTCCCATTTCCTGTCATCTTTGAGAATTATGCAATTAAATGTTGACAGACATAACTTTTTGATCCCCTCTCCAGTAAGCCAATAGTATTGCATATCCTTAGAGGTAATTACCATTCTTGAAGAAGCCCACTTCTGATTGTAATTGACAGAAATTTTTTTTTTTTTTTGCATATTAGGTCAGGATGCTTCATCTAATATCTGTGATGGCTGAAAACATTCATATCAGTCTTATTTCTAGAATACATGTCACACAATTCTTTTTAGGCACCGAATGTGAAATACAGCATTTTTTAGTGTTGTATAAATTTATTTGGTTTTACTTTTAATAATTGTATGCAGTGCATTAAAGAAAATAAGGAAAAATATTCTGTAACTATTTTGTAATAGCTCAGGATGGGTGTAAAGGGCTAAGTCTTTTACAATTTTATTTTTCAAGATAACAGTCTTTCAATATGAGTAGGGTATAAATAGTCTAGGTTTCAAGGATGCTTGAAAGAGTGTACTAATGTAGAATGAGAAAAGACAGGCCTCTGGGAAGGAGCAAAATATTACTGTAGATATTAAATCTATCTTGTTTATTTAGTAATTTTAGAGTCCTGGGAGTAGATCTGCTACAAAACTACCAGTTTTCCATGAAACTTTATCCCAAAGAAGCCTAATTCATTTGTAAAAGATTATACAGATAGTGATAATATAATTTTTCACTTTATGGTGACAGGGTTGTACAGGAGCATGACGTATGAAAGAAGAGAAATGTAAAAGGATGAAAATGACATACAGTAACTGTGAAAACAAGGGAAGGGGCAGATCAAGTAGTTAGTAGCAGAACTCATTTTTTATCTTAGAGACTTTCTCATTTCTCTTCTACTCAGTATGTGATTGAACTTCATTTTCTTGTTTATCGTTATTAAAAATTATATGAATAAGACTGAAAATCAGATTAGTGATTTAGGAACCTAAGAATCAGGAAACTAACAAGAGTGGGTATAAGAATTTGAATCTGTTCATTATAACACAGAAAAAAAATTCAGTGCAATTAATATATTCACATTCATACAAAGTATGTATATGTTTTATATTTACATACGTATATAAATATACACACAAAAATATGACATTAATTTCACCTTGCATACAATTACAGTTAAAGTAGGGAAATCATAGATCCCATTTCGGTGCTCCAAATGAAGTAAAAGTGATAATATATCAAATGATGAAATCTGAGTAACAAATAATCCTTTATTCTAACTGACTCAATAAGTGTCTAGCACAGCCCTCTAAAGATCATTAACAAAAGTGAGCTCCTCTTGAATTGAAACTTTATGGAAAATAAAAATGTGCAAAGTGGTATGAATTAAAAGAAAAAACTTGCAATACTTAGATGATTGTTAGTAAAAAATCAAATAGTTAATCAAAATAGAAGGGACATGAGAAGCCATCTGAAGCAGCGGTGGAAATTTTTCTGCCTTCTAGAGTGGGCTACATCTTAGACACAGCTCAGTGGTTGCACAAAAAAGATGGGAGAGAGTGGGTGGGTAACTTGAGTTAAACTGCTGTGTTTGCTGTGTCTTTGTTAGCATCTCTGTAAAGATACCCTGTTTTGCGGATTAGGACACCGAAACTCGAGGAAGAACCACAGCTCTCTCATGTCCCCATTGTGGAGATTCCCCCTTGTCCTTGTCTCTCCCACCAACTCAGGTCTTCAGGAAGGAAGGCTGAGCGCTCAGGGCAGTAGTCCGTGTTAAGACTTGGGGAACAACCTCTTTATGGGGTTCTCCTGTGCCTTCTTGCTCTTAAGATGTTTGAAATCTGCTTTAGACAATAGTGGTTGTCCTGTTCCTTACGTGCCAGTAGGGCCGTAATGTAGTATTTACCAATTATAAACTACCATTTATTCCATGAAGCAGATTTTAGCTTCTTACTTTCAATCCATTTTTAAGCTAATTACTTGTAAGTCATTTGGTCTACCTGTAAAGCCAATGGTTTTTAATAAAAGTAACATCCAAAGCCGATTCCCCATGTATCAGCAACAAGACTCGGTGAGACAAAGCTGAGTTGTACAGCTTACTGCAGTTAGACAAAAAACTACCTGCAAAGCCTTGGCATTATCTTGGGAGCTCTAAAGGACCTTCTGTCTTGGCTGAAGCATGGGCTGTATAAGTGGAATATCAGGAGATGAGGCCAGAGTCCAATCCTAAGGGTTTTTGGTTGTTGTCAGGTTACCAATTTGGGACCTGACCCTCTCCTTTCCCTCCATGTCTTTAATCACTCTTACCCATTCATCCACTTATTCAAGAAATATTTATTGAGCATATACCATGTGTTAACACATTTCATACCGCTTAGAAATCTCTAAGACGTAAGCCAGGAACCATACAATATGGGGCAAACTGCACGTTAATTAAATTATCTCGTGATACAGTCCTTAACAGATGGCGCGTGAAACACGAGAAAACTCGAGAGCGATATGGAAAGTGTTAAGTACCAGGGAAACAGCCCTAAGCATATCAAAAACCTTTGTTATCATAGAACTTATACCCTAATTGGGGGGGATATAATAATAAACATATAAGTATATAATATGTTAGAGAACGCAAAGGCGTAAAATAGGGAAGAATGAGTGTCATCAGAGGTTGTGGTGATGCTTGCTATTTTGCGTAGGATAATTAGAGAAGGCCATTAGGTGCATTTGAGCAATATTAAAGGACTTAGGGATATTTGGGAAAGTGTTCCAGGCAGAGAGAGTAGCAAGTTCAATATAAGGTGCTATATAGTGAGTGAGAGGGCATAGTAGGAATGACAGGGAACATTTGGAGGGCTTTAAAGCTAGGGAACTCCATCAGGTTTCTGTTTTACTGAGATCACTGACAGCAGGGTATTGTGGAAGATGGATTGTTGACAGTTGAGATGGGTGTCAGGAAGGAATTAAGATACCTGGAAAAGGCACTGACAATTTCCGGAGGTATTAAGCAGGTGGAATTGGCAGATTTTGGTGACTGGAAGTGGTAGGCAAGGAAAAACAAGGATTTCCTCAAATTTCTGGCTTAGGAAGAAAGAAGGCAAGAATGAATGTTGGTCCTATCAATTGAGACAGGAAATAAAGAAAAGCCAGTTTTAACAGGGAGTTAGGGAAGACCAGGGAAGTTCGGCCAGGAAGCAGGCTTCAGTTCGGACATACTGAGTCTGAGGTGGAGCTGGGAGAAGGAGTGGATTTGAAAGTCATTGGCATGTAGAGGTAATAGTTAAAACCGTGGCATTTTTCTTTTGAGTAGTAGTGTTTTGCTTATTTAAATACTACTTATGTTCAAAGGTCTGAAAATTTACAGTCCATTGTTTCTTATTTACCTTCACAACTGGTTGGTAAGACTATAGAAAAGCAGTTCCTCATGGGTATTTTTCTTTGCGACACTTCAGGAAAATTTAAACCTAGCCCTGAATTCGGCCTCGGCCATTGGTTGCACGGTGGTCAACATTGGCGCACAGGACCTCAAAGAAGGAAAGCCCCACTTAGTCCTGGGACTTCTCTGGCAGATCATCAAAGTCGGTCTTTTTGCTGATATTGAGATTTCCAGGAATGAAGGTACGATCATAAAAAATACTTATTATTCATTGACATATACCTGCTACAGGGAGAACTTACGTCTTGATGTTTTCCTCTCAGCTTTGATTGCATTGCTGAACGAAGGCGAGGAACTGGAGGAGCTGATGAAGCTTTCTCCCGAGGAGTTACTGCTGCGGTGGGTGAACTACCATTTGACCAACGCAGGGTGGCCTGCCATCAGCAACTTCAGCCACGACATTAAGGTTTGCATTTTAATGTTCGAGTGTGTAACATAAGTAAGGATGCAGAATGTAAAAACAAAAGGGATGCAGACTTAAACTTGAATTAAAATTGAATTCACAAGGGCACAGTGTCAGAAAGGAAATTTTGCATTTCTCTGGGAATGCTAATGACAAAACCTTATCTTTAAAAAATACTGGTTCATGGGCTTTTAATAAGAACTACAACTGGCTGTGAGAGGAAGGAGCTGCTCTTTAGCAGATTAAGGCATTCTTTGCGTTTTATGTTCCACAGGTAGACTAAATTCTAAAGTGACTGTCAGTCTGAGACTCTATCTGTTTGCTGGACTAGAGGCCCACGTGGGCCTCCCAGTTCAACCCCCTGACGGCCACTTTGTCAGTGACCAGCAGCTAGGGAAGCACGTTGTTATCTGAGGGCCAGGGAATCAGTAGGCGGAAGGAGGTCTTCAGGTTGGTCTGCCAGCCAGGGCAGCTGCAACACTTCCCCCTGCTGGGAGACCGGTGACATTCCGTCTGCCTAGTAACGACTCTCACGGTCGCGGCCCAGACAGCCACTGCCAGCTTGGGTCCCTGCGACTTTATCTTCTCTATACTTTTTTTCAGAACCATGACATTAATTCATGTTTTCTCCTCAGTGAGGTTATGTTTTTGCCATAATGGCCTAGATGACAGTCTTTCTCTTTGAAGTGATATCGTCCGCTTTCATCTATTGCACGCTCTCTCTCTTGTCCTTCTGGTACTCCTATGGAAGACCAAGACATGTTTAAGTGATAGAAAAGTAAAACTTTTTTTTTTTAATTTTTTTTTATTTATTTATTTTAGAGAGAGAGGAAGGGAGGGAGACAGAGAGAGAGAGAGAAACAGCAATGTATGGTTGCCTCTCACATGGTCCTCACTGGGGACCCGGCCCGCAACCCAGGCATGTGCCCTGACGGGGAATCGAACCGGGACACTCTGGTTCCCAGCCCGCGCTCAGTCCACTGAGCTACATCAGCCAGGGCGAAAAGTAAAACTTTTTAATAAACTAGAGGAAGTAGCTTTTCCTCCCATTCCTCACCACAGCTCACTTCTTTAACAGTTTAAGGGAGACTGCCCACAAAACACAAGCTGAAACATTGTATTCAGGACCTTGACAAATGTAGGCAATTATGAAATAGATGGAGCTCTTGGTGAAGCCACATTAATTTACTTTTTAAGTGACAGAGTTTCAGTGTAGTTCCAATTCATGCTTTTAGTGATACATGACAATTTTCAAAATGTTAAAAGTAGTTACAGTGAATTGAGTCTTCAGTGGAAGTGATTATACATTATACAATATTTATTAGTACGGCCAAGATAAGAAGGGAGTTTGGGCTTTGATTATAAAATGCAGCATCTTTCTCTGATTCTTATGGCTAAACATTTCCTTTTCTTTTTTTTCTGTTCTTTTCTTTGCTGTCTTCAATCTCTCTGGCTCGAATTTCCATCATTAAATCAAAGAGTACCTTGTGAGCATTAGTGCATTTTAGCAGGTTTCCACATAATTAACATTCCACTATTGGGCTCTGGTTTTCACTTCTACAGAAAACTGCCTTTTATCTTCTAAATCTGATTTGTTACTAACCAGCAGCCATGGAGTACTCTCATCTTCTGCTACTCTTAAAGTCTGGACCCCTGAAGTCAGCTGTGGCTGCAAAGCATTCCATTTCTGTGATAGGGAGACATAGCAGAGACCCTGCTCAGAAGTACTAGTGTAATCACAGTGGTCTGGGACTTTGGTCCACACTCCCTCCAGTCCAGCACTGCCTGCTCATAGCTGTCTGCTCCACAGACCCATCATCTGTAGACTGTAGGGTCAGTGCCGACTTGCCCTTACCACCACTGCCCACTGCAGTGACTTTGTATAAGGCCAAAGAATTCTGACCCTTGGGTGTATTTACAGCTGCCTAAAGCCAGAGTTTTTACCAAAGGATTGACAGTTATCTGGGACTGCCCATCAAGGTGGCAGCATAGGTAATGCAGTACTTGAATCCTTCCACAACCACATCAAAATTGCAACTAAACTGCAGAACAACCATCATTCAAAACTGCCTGAAATCTAGCTGAATGGAAGTCCTACAACTAGGGATTTAAAGGAGAAGCTTCATTGAGACTGGTATATGGGGCAGGAGGGGTGGACATGCTCAGTGGGCTGGATTCACACCCACGTGTGCTGGATGAAAATTGGGAGGGATATCTGTCAGCTGATTTCTTGATGGAAATTTTGAAGGCCAGAAGGGAGAGGCAAGAAATATTCAAAGCGATGAAAAGCAAAGACTTCAACCAAAATTACTCTATCCATCTAAGCTATCATTTAGAATCAAAGGACAAATAAAGAGCTTCCCAGTCAAGAACAAGCTAAAGGAGTTCTTCACCATAAAATCAGTGTTATATGAAATGTTAAAGGGTCTTTAAAAAGAAGAAGCAGAAAAGATAAAAAGTATGAACAATAAAACGTCAATAAATACGTTCCATCAGCAAGGGAATCTGAAAGTCATACTGACCAGCAGAACAGAAATAGTTACAGAGAGCCATCTGACAGTTGTCAGATGGCTGGAGCGCTGTCCTGTACACCAGCGGAGCCGCAGTTCAGTCCTTGGTCAGGGCACATGTCTGGGTTGTAAGTCCGATGCCTAGTGGGGGCACATATGGGAGGCAACCTCTTGATGTTTCTCTCTCATGTTGATTCTCTCTCTGTCTCTCTCCATCCCTTTTTCTCCCCTTTTCTTTCTCTAAAGTCAGTAAACATATCCTTTGGTAAGGATTAAAAAGAAAACGAAAAAGAACACCCTGGCTGGTATGGCCCATTTGGTTGGGCATTGTCCTGCAAAGCAAAATGTCACTGGTTCAGTTCCCATTCAGGGCACGTGCCTAGGCTGCAGGTTTGGTCCCTAGTTAGGGCATGTACAAAAGATCACCAGTCGATGTTTCTCTATCACATCAATGTTTCTCTCTCTCTTCCCACCCCCTCTAAAAAACCATTAAGAAAAAAACCCAAACAACAAAATCAAAAAAATGAAAAAGAAATACAAATTGGTTGTCATAGAATAGTCATGGGGATGTAAGGTACAGCATGGGGAATAGAATTAATAATAGTCTAATAATTACGTATGGTGTTAGATGGGAACGAGATTAATCGCGATGATCACTTAGTAAGTTATGTAATGTCTAATCATTGGGGTGTACACCTGAAACTAGTATAAAATTGTGTGCCAACTGTAATTGAAAGACAATTGAATGGAAAAAAACCCTGCACCCCAAGCCAGCCCTCCACCCCCGGCACCCAGCGGGAGAGTGCTGGGCTCTCTTCCCTGAGGCTGTGCACTCGCAGGAGGAGGAGGCGGGCTGCGGTGCCAGGAGGGGAGTTCCGCTTTCCTCCTGGCCGCAGGGGGCTCTTCCGTTTTAAACTTCAGTTCATCGGCTATTTATTAAACCCTTCCTGTGGGACATTATGCCAGGCATGGGGATGCCATGACCTAGCTCTTGAGAGGCTTATCCTGGGAGAGAACACATCTAGTAGATGGACATTTCAGTATCTATTGCTGTATAACAAGCCACTCAAAAATTGAATAACTGAAATAACAACTTGTTTCTCAGGATTCTGTGGGTTAATGCAGATTGGTGGGTGATTCTGCTTCAGATGGTTCTGGTTGGGATCATGAACTCTGCATTCAGTTGTGAGTTTTGCTGGCCTGGAATGCGGGCAAGGGCACCAGTCACATGTCTAGTTACTCACTGCTTCTCTGGGAGACCTTTCCACATGGCTGGCTTGGGCGTCCTCACAGCCTGGCCATCTCAGATGGTTGGACTTCTTATGTGGAAGCTGTGTTCAAGAGGACCCAAGCAATAGCTTGTAAGACTTGGGCTTAGAGACCCCAGAGCACCATTTTAAATGCAGTCTCTTGGTCAAAGCAAGTCACAAGTCCAGTCTAAGTTAAAGGGGAGGGCAAATAGACTAATAGACTCTGACTTTTAATGGGAGAAGCTATATAAATGTACAGGGAAGAATTATGGTAGCCATCTTTGGATATGACTTTATTGGATGATTTATTACAGTGTGGTCATAGGGAAAGCTTCCAAAAGAGAACACTTCATCCTGATCTTACCTGATGCTGATGCTTGGCAATGTGAACAAATGAAAAAGGTGAGGAAGGGCATTCCAGTGTAGAGAACAGTGCAAGAGAACAGCTACAAGCTCTGAAGGGCAAATAGCATAGTGTACTCAGGAGCCTATAAGTAATAAGTAAAGTTAATAGATATTATTCCATTCTTTTAGATGGGGGCTGCTTCCTCAGTTTGAGCACTTCTTTTACAACGATGATTTTATTCATTTTAAAAATCCCATTTCATTTCTTTCCTTGAAGGATTCAAGAGCCTATTTTCATCTGCTTAATGAGATTGCACCTAAAGGTGACCGGGATGATGGACCTGCTATTGCCATTGATCTTTCAGGATTTAATGTGAGTAGAGTTTTTAATTTAAAAAATTTTTAGATTTTGGTAAAATAAATATAAAATAATGTTTACCATTTTTATCATTTGTAAATATGCAGTTCAGAGGCATTAAGTATATTTTCATTGTGTGCAGCCATCACTGCTACCCATATCTTGAACTTTTTCATCATCCTGTAGTGAAAGCTGTACCCGGTAATAATTCCCCACTCCCCTTGCCCCAAATCCCTGAATTTGACTAGTGAGTACAGTCAATGGAGAGTACAGTTCTCAACAGGCAGCATCCTCTGTGGTGCCCTCAGCTGCTCCTTAACGTTTAGTTGTCAGAAGTTTATCCATGCCCTAAGCTCCAAATCTCTGTGCCAAGTCATCTGGTTTTCATGAAGAAAGGGAACTGCAGAATTCCAACCGTGAGTGTGTGTGGAGTCAACCCCACATCTACTTTCCTGGTGCAGCGTAGCCGGTACCCACAGAACGTTTGTGCGACTGTCACTGCGTCCTAGGAAAGGCAGCCACGAGCCGTTACGGGATTGCTAAGCAATCGATTATGAGTTCTTTCAACGTCTTTTCATAAATACACAAAATAAGATAACAATTCCTTGTGTTTATGGTGTAGGGAGGGCTGATTCAGATCCCGATCCATCTAACACAATTCTTAGGGAGCCCATTCTTTTAGTGTAAGTTGTAAATACTAGGGATGGTTCTATCTAAACATTAAAATCTGGTCAGAGTATACTTGCTGTGAAAATCTGCCTAGAACTTAAAGTACAATATCCCTAATATTTAGTTTTAAAGGCAACTTAAGTCATTACTTAATTATATTTCACATTATTATAATGAAACATCTAAGAAATTTAGTATTGCAAAAGTATGCAAATTTGGAAATTAGTTTGACAAAATTGGGTACTTAAAAAACATGTAATATTTCCAACATATTCAGAAGTGAACGGACCTAGTATACTGAACTACGGCCCACAACCATCAGCGCATGCTCAGTCTTCTTTCCTGTTTACCACCTGCCCGTTTCCTTCCTCCTCCATGTTATTGTGAAGCAAATTTTAGACATTGTATCTTTTTATCAATAAGTATTTCAGTATGTGTTTCTAAAAGATAAAGGCACAAAATATGACCGTAATACCGTAACTGAAAATATTAACACTAGTCTGTAGTGTCATTTAAATATTCAGTCAACATTGACATTTCCAGTTGGCTCATGATGTCGGATTTCCTTTTAAAAGTTTATTTGACTTAAGATCTATATAAGATCATATTGTGATTTGTTGATGTCTACCTTAGTAACATTTTATTGTTGTTTAATAGCATTAATCACTTTCTCTGATTTTATTTACATTTCTACTTTTCTGCAAGTCTGGTGCATGGAATTAGATAAATCATAATTCCTTTATGATGTACTGTTGTCATGGGTTCCTGCATATTCATTCGTTTATTTACTCTTTATTTTGGGGGTGGGGATGGATGAGAATGTTCCAGAATTAGATATTGGTGATGTTTTTACAACTCTGTAAATATGCTGAAAATCACTTAATTGTATACTTGAAAATGGTGAATTTTATGAGATATGAATTACATCTCAATAAAAACTATTTAAAATGCACATCATCAATCCAATCATGAGAGAACATTGGACAAGTTCAAATTGAAGAACATTCTACAAGATAACTGGGAAGGAGTATGCCAGTATTCCTCAAGTATCAAGATCATGAAAGTGAAAAGTAAACGTCTTAGGAACGACCTCAGATACAGAAGAACCCGAGGAAACATGAGAACTAAATATTTTTGTAGTCGTTTGTTTTGAAATTGTAACAAGCCTCTATGAACTATCAATTCAACAAGACAGCTAAGACCCTGGCATTAAAGTACATTTAGCTCTGCAGTTCTCCCTGATCCCTTCTCTCTGCCTTACCCGATGTGATAGCAACTGTCTGGGATCTTATGTTCATTGTTCTTTTGCTTTTCTTTTTTATATACTTTTCTGTCAACCAAATATATTCCTTATAAAATTATTTTACTTTTTAACTTCATGTAATGTTTATCATGTTTGAGTTAAATTTCTAGTACTTGTTTTAAACATTGTATTCCTAAATCACTCATATTTTTGTATGTCATTGCGTGAATGTAACAGTTTATTTATCTGCTCTCTTTGGTAAGCATTTGGGTTGTTTCTGGGGTTTTTGAATTGTGAAAAGTAGTGTTCCTTCTGATTTTAATATTTTTTTAGTAAAATATAATATCTCAATTTGTTTTCATTGAGAAAAGAGTCTACTGAAAATATCATTCAGGCTAGAATGGGTAAGACAACTAAGCCTCTTAGCCAGAAGGCACTCTAATCTATGGCCTTGATCAAGTTATCTATAATTTGATTAGTAGGAGTTTCCTGATACAGTATTTGAGGGTTTTGTGGAGTATTTTGACAATGAGGGTGAATATTACTCTGGTCCCAGTAGGAAAACTCAGAGACTTATTTTTATTGACTTAAAAGAAATGGGGAAGTTGATTTGGAATTCTGCACGTTCTGACCTTATTTTGAGCTATTATTAGATATATTTCCAGAAGAGTAATTGCATATACCGTATTTTTCAGACTATAAGACACACTTCCCCCCCACCAAATTTGGGAGGGAAATAGGGGTGCATCTTATAGTCCGAATGCAGCTTACCTGGCTGTTTACAATCACATTGATGAAATATTATGTTATTTATGTTATTAAATATTTTACCACATTTTTTGCTTGAAAATTTTTTTCCTATTTTCCTCCTCTAAAACCTAGGTGCATCTTATGATCTGGTGTGTTTTATAGTCTGAAAAATATGGTAAATATATAGGGTCCAGCACAAATAATGCCCCTTTTTATTACATAATTTTATTACAAAATCATAAGCATATAATTCTGTAACAGTAATATCACACTCAAGCATACCATATCACATTTTGGGTGAAATGGTTAAATTAAAACTATAAATTTTACACCCTTATTATTACCCTACCAGTCACACTCAAGTAGGTGTTACTTCTGCCAGACCCTGTGTATCTCTATAAAAAGCTATGCCGATCAAAAGTTTAATCTTGACCATTTTTATTTTGTGTCATTGTTTAGGAGAAAAATGACCTGAAGCGTGCCGGATTCATGCTTCAAGAAGCAGATAAACTGGGCTGCAGACAGTTTGTTACTCCTGCAGATGTGGTTTCAGGCAATCCTAAACTTAATTTAGCTTTTGTAGCTAATCTCTTTAACACATACCCCTGCCTACATAAGCCTGATAATAATGACATTGATATGGATTTATTGGAAGGTATGTTCTTTCTGGCTTTGACTGATTCACTGTCTGTCTCTTCTTATGTTATTGTTCTGCTGCAGTGTCAGGAGTGGGGGAGTGTGGTGGGAGACGTAATTTACTGCGTGTAGGCATGTGCATCCTTTAAAATGTTCCAGTTAAAGAAAGTGGTTGTTGGTTTTGGTTAAAAGAGAGTGCTGGGATAAATCTTATACTTGTCTGTCACTTCTCTGTAAGACGTTAGTGAAAACTATCATACATTAAAAAAAATTCTCTTTAATGACCACATAACATAACTCCACCACGACTATGGACAATGAATTATCTATTGGAAAAAATAATTATCTGTAGCTTTTCTCCTTTGAAAGCTACAGTTTAACTCTAGTATTGTTCTCTTTTTAATGTTTTTATAGTACATGAAAAATTTACAATATTCATACTTGTCTTGTGTGTGGGCTATTGTTATCTGTCTCATAATTTATAATACTTTCCTATTTTGCTTCATGAAATGCAGATTTGACCCCTCCTAATGTAGGTACTGTATTTAGTACTTTCCTATACTCTATAAATATATTCGTTCTGAATGTTCTTTTTATTAGTACCATTTATTCTTTCTATCTGGGTTGATATTTATTTTTTGCATTGTTCATGCTGTGTTTTTTTCAGTCTTAATATGCCTAAAGAATGCATGGTGACAAACAAGAAACACAAATGAAACTTAATTAGAATAGCAGAGCAAGATTCGGTTATGTAAATTCTCCACCTAATTTGCCTCCTATAATGATGAAATAGTGTAGTTGTTAACACATTAGAAAACAATATTGACAATGGATTTCATGATTTTATGTTAAACCTTTATCCCTCACTTATAAATAAACAAACTCATCTTTTATCACAAGTAGTCTTTGAAAGGATCTAGTTAGATTCTATTACATGAATTGTTTTGTGTTATTTAGCTATGTTTCACTTACTGAATGTCATTGACGCTTACAATATATGAATTGTCATAATGACAGATGCATTCTCAATATCTAGGTCTTCCTCTTTGTCTGTTTTCCAGCCTCTCTTCTTTTCTTCTCCCATGCTCACCCTCTCACTCACATGCATGCCAAAACCCACATTAGTACCAACTAAAAGTCAAAACAGTGGCAGCTGTGGTGGCAGTTGTCAGAAGTAAGGGCCAATCCTAAAATATTTCCACTAGTTGCCCTGGTTGGGAGAAAAGTAGTTCTCAAGTCTGGATTTCTTGGTGGGGAGAATTTGATGATTTGGTGTTCATTTGCTCACATCACCCACGTTACTTACTCCTTTCTTCCCTAGAGAGAGAAAATGGAAAATCAGTTTCATGAACTTTTTCTCTTTGCCACAACCAGAGTTACAATGTCTTTGTCACTTTATAATTACAGGGATTTTTAGTAGTAAAAGAAGTTTCAGAATTAACAAATATGTTCTTTGAGCCATACGACTAATTCAATTCACTGTTCCTGAGATCCAGTAAATAGAGTAAGGACTATCTTCTCTGCTTAGATAACTAAGGGGGAAGATAGATAATATATTTTTCAGCAGAGAAACTTAGGATGAGAAATTAGAACTTTAAAAAATTAAGTAAAGACTGTTAAGTTTTTAAGAGTCTGGAAAATTTCAAAATCCCTCCATCTTACATTAGAAGGCATTGTTTAGAGTGGCATATTAAAAATGATCTGCTTTTTATAGTCACAAATTCTTGCTAGATATCTTTTCCAACTTGCTCGTTCTCCTATTTTTAACGTTTGAATTCTTTTGCTCTAGTGTTCAGCATGCTTTTGGAATTTTTCAGTGTGAATCAGATTGCTAAATATTTCCATTAGTATTTGCTTTATTTATATAAGAAGATACCGTGGGAAATATTTATCAATCGTCTTTATTTAGAACTTATGTATGTCCTGATACATCTGCCGAAATGTATTTGACTCTGACTGTCATTGGAATTTTTTCCTCTGTAAATTTGCTTATGGATCCTTATGAAGTTTGAAGCTAGACCTCGTCACATCCCATGTTCATATACTAGTATGTCCTCATTGGCAAAGAATTTTAACTGTATGGAATTAAAAAAATAAAAAACACAACTAAATATTAAACCTTCATATGAAATTGAGCCAAATATAGAGGCTATGTACAGAGAGACTGTGTCAGAATTAATTTGTGGTGATGGAAAACACACAGGCCGTGGAATTATACTTTGTTCAATCATGGTTCCACCGTTAAACATCTGAGTGACCTCTGTGAGCCTTGGTTTTCTCATATATAAAGCAAGAATAGTAATACTTATTCTGAAGTATTATAAAGTGAGTTAAAATGACCTTTGATGAATGAGTTTAGTATACAGTATGTGCTCAATAATGGTCAGATGGGGAAGAAAATATAATACATCACTTAACACATTTAGTTCGTGTTAAATATGTTAGTTCCTTTTCTTTTTTCTTAGTAGCCTATGTTTAATATATTTGTTACTTTTCATGAAACTTTTCAATTGCAGATGTCAGTTTGACTCTGAAAATCAAAAGAATGTTCCGTAGTTTTTTCCTATCTTTTACATCAGCAGTTAAGAATTTACTTCTAAGATTGCTTTAGTTGTCTGCAGTGTGGTCGGCACTTCCAGCCTGGGGTGCACGTTTTCCTAATGCTTGCCATGGCTGCTGCTCAAACGCTAGTGCCCTGGCTGTGGAATCTGTTTACCAAGACAATTTGAGATGGTATTAAATAAATAAATGCTCAATTTAAAAATCCGTTTTACTTACCAGGTATTAAAAATTAAAATAATAATGGTGCAATTAGGTGAGAACCATAGGAAGAAATGAGAACGTCTCAAACTCACCAAACACAGTTCAACGTACAAGCTTAGTGTCCTTTTAAATATAATTCGCTGTATTATCAGGTTCAACAGACTTTAAATATTACTTTAATTAAAAATGAAACAATTTTTATGCTACTAATGTTTGTAATTTTAAAACATAATTTGGATTTTCAGAAATGGAAATAATGTAATTATTCTCTTATTACTGGACAAAATTTATTACAGCAAAATGCGAGATTGTAATAGAGAAATAACTAAAAAGTAAACCCAAGTCACATGCACCAAGCTGTGGATTATAATATGTTTATTATTGTGTCACTTTGGGGAGAGTTCAGATATTCAATTTACACCTGTTTAATAACTCCCGTAAAATAAGGCAGGCTTGATTTCTAGAAATATTTAGTTTAACTTGGTTCTTTAAAAAAAGGGTTTTACGTAGGTTATTTATTACAAAATGGTAGTGGCAGATACAACAGATTAATCAGTTACTTTTTATGTAGATGGGTGTTGACAAAATTTAAGGAATAAATTATATGGTTATATAAATTAATAGAGCAAGAATTCAAATATTTGGGGAAAACTGTTAGGTAATGGCATTGAAAACCATATGAAAGTACAGAAGGCAGATCGTTTCCTGAACAGTGGCACACAAAAACCAGAATCCTTTAGGTTTTACAAGGTTTTGGTTTCTCTCCGGGGCGTGCAGGTCTGTGATATCCGTGGCACTGAGTCTGAAGGTGACCGCCGAGATGGCTTTGTAGAACGGGCTCCTGGGGCTCCGCCAGTTGTAGGTTTATAGGCCAAATTGTCCTGGGAATCTCACATGAGGCAGAGTCTAGAGAGGGACTTGAACTTGCCTCTGGTTTAGAAGCGATGAGAGGTATACTATAAATGTTTCATTTTTTAGGAATCTGGTGAGGAGATACAGGCTAGGCCATTCCATTGCCCCCTAACTTTGCTGAAAAACAATGATATTATAGTCACTTTGGACTATTTGCAATCCAGGGGATGACTAGAAGGCAGAAATGGCAAGAACTCATCTCTCTCTCTGCTCACTTGGTGTGACAGGATAGCCCTTGTTTTCCTTATAAATGAAATAAACACTGCTATGAAGGGAATCTCAGAGAGTTTAAGTAAGCACAGGTTAAATAATAGTGCCTGCAGGAGTTTCTTCTTAAGGCAATCTTTGAGGTTTAGGGACTTACTATGGTGAAATGTGCCTTTCTCTTAGCACCCTGTGTGAGGGCTGTGACCCTTACGTATTTTCAATAGTGACAGTCTAAAATAACTCAAGAAGACTGTAAAATAGTTTTATTCCCTCATTACTTATTTTTATATTGCCCATAATCCCGCCTCTTGCATGGCTATTTGGTGTAATTAAATGTAGGCCTGGGTGCCCAGCCACTTTTCTGTGTAAAGCCCCATCTGTACAAATTTGGTAATACTGCTTTGAAAAAGGTGTAGCTTCTCTAGTTCTGTTTAATGTGCACATTTTACCTTGATAGCTGAAAGATTTGCCTCTATTAATTTTTACCCAATCCCTTTGCATGCAATTCTGCGTATATGACTACATAGGTTTATTTGTTACTTTTCTGGACAGAGAAACCCATGGCTCAGTAGTTCACAGACATCAAGGAACTCTAGATGTAAAATTTTAGATCAAATAGGGGCTTTCTAGACAGAGGGGAAAAAAGGGACTTTGGCAATAAGAGATTTCTTTTTCCCTAAAAATTTCGTAGTACCATAGGAACCATGGCAAAGTATGTATGGCCAGTTTGTACCTGCCTGAATGGTTTAAAATGTAGTTCTTGATTCATTTTGACTTGAATCATCAATGTGAACTTGTATCTACTCTAGGAGAGAGCAAAGAAGAGAGGACATTTCGAAACTGGATGAATTCCTTGGGGGTCAACCCATACATTAATCATTTGTACAGGTAAATATTTTATTGTGTTTCAGCTTTGTGACGAGCGTCCAGCTTTTCTAGTTTCAAACTGCAGGTATCTTTACATGAGAACATTTGATAAAAATCACAGAATGCTGGGAATAGGCAATGGAATGGATTTTAAAAGAATAGTATTTTGAAAAAGATAGTATGATAATATTAGTTATAATTTTTGATGATATAAACAATTTGGTAAAGATAATCCATCTTACTCTTTTATAATTATTGATCAGGAAAATAAATTACTCTGTGGGCAGAGCCCACCCCCTCTCCCCCAGCCCCCATCCACCACCGATGAGAATAAGTCTACCAAGACACAATCTGCTTGGAGAGGGAAGGTGGCTGATCTCTCAGAGAAGGGCCTTGAGCCGGTTCCTCAATGGGCTTTTATTGGGTTCAATTTGCACAGGAATACAGGTAAAGCTCATTAATCATTGTCAGGCAGTAATGATCAAACAATAGATAACATTCAAAGAACTATGAGGGCTTATTCTGAGTCAGGTCAGATAGCTAAAGGGCTATCAAGCTTCAGGAAACAAACTTATTTTATGCTTGGACCCTTATCAGAAAATTGAGGGCGTTCTTAGCAAAGCAGGTTTCACAGGATTTTATGCATTCTTTCTTAGGCCTAATCACCCGGGGAACCACCTGTTTCTGCCCAGTGCTGTACCGCTCTCCGGCATTATTTCAGGCTTAAGTCAGGCAGGGGAAGTAAGGCAGCCAAGAGATTAGGAGACTTATTACAGACAGAATGAAGACTCAGGCTATGTCAAAGCCGAGGGGCAGGGGTCCATCACCCCCTTTTTCTATAGCCCCCCAAGTCCTTCCCTGATGGCCCCATCATGACCGTGCCTGCCTTAGGTCGTCCCTCCCTTGAGGAATCTTACCTGTCATTGGCTAACCAGTCATCTGCCCAGGGCCAAGCAGGGTGAACTAAAGAAGGCAGAGGTGGCGCCCCTGCCTGGAAGATAAGCTTTGTCTCCTTAATGGCTTATGATCCCAAGATCTTTTTACTCAGACTTAGCCATGGGGAGTTATACCTTCTGAAACCAGGTAGGGCAGTTCCCTACAATAAATTATTTCCATTTTAACAGAGTAGAATAGTAATATATTATAAATAGTTCTTATCATTATATCAGTATTTTTCATTATCAGTCACATTCTGTTTATTTTTTCCAAAACCTCAATTATACCATATTTTGTTTTATATGTATTTGTATGTATTTTTTAATTTTATTTTTTAAAAGATTTTATTTATTTGTTTTTAGAGAGAGGGTAAGGGAGGGAGAAAGAGAGAGAGACATAAATGTGTGGTTGCCTCTCATGGGCCTCCTATTGGGGACCTGGCCTGCAAGCCAGGCATGTGCCGTGACTGGGAATCGAACCAGTGACCCTTTGGTTCACAGGCCTGTGCTCAATCCTCTGAGCTACACCAGCCATGGCTGTTATGTACATTTTTTCTAATTTGTAGAAATAGCATGCTTTCCCTCATTGTTATAATTTATTGTTTCTTCCTTAGAAATGACAATACATTATTAACTTTGGTAGGACTAAGAAAATGTTTTGCTGAATCATTTCTTGTGCTCTCTGGTAGTGCTAATGAAAATGTGTCTTTCTAGGTTGGTTGAAAAGGAAACCTTCCTACTTTCTTTTTTACAGGATCTACCAGCCTGGCTTCAAAAATGAAAAAGAACTGAACTTTAGCTAATTATATATTTTTAAGAAAAAAGGCCTAATTAACTAAACGTGTTGATAATTTGCACAGCCAAGGAAATGCCTTAATAAACATTAACTAAATTATTACTTAAATTGGAACTGAAGATTAATGCCACAAAAGACCAAGTTCACTGGCTAATTCAGGATTTATGATGGAGTCATTTCTTCTTCTTGGTGTATATTCAAAATATTATTTAAAATCTGAAACCAGTAGAGCTTTATTATGGTAACTGGCTTTGATGTGATAGACTCATATTTGATAAACTCTTAAGGGTATGCAAACTCCAGCTAAAAGACGAGATGTATGTCATTTAGACTGGAACTCCTGTCCCAGTAGCAGGGCAATAAAGGGCTCAAATGCTGGAAGTGAGGGGCGACTAGATCTTTATGGACATTTGAAAGAATGTCTATAATATATAATTGAGAGACAAGAATAACAGGTCTAGTATGATCCTATTTTTATTTTAAAATTGAGTGTGTACATATTTGTGTATGAATTTTTTATTTTTTTATTTTATTTTTTTAATTAATTTTTTTGTTTAATTACAGTTATTTGCAGCCTCTCCCCTCCCCCCTCCCTTCCCCTCCTGTCCCACCCTCCCAGCCTCCCTCCTCCCCCTTAGTTCTGACCCTGTGTCCTCTCCAGTGATTCCTGAAAACTCTTCTCCCCATTGTCCCCTCCCCGCTCTCCCCTGTCTATTCTTAGACTGTTCTTAATTTCAGTGTCTCTGGTTATGTTTTGCTTGCTTTCTGCTTTTGTTGGTTATGATCCTGTTAAGGGTGAGATCATATGGTATTTGTCCCTCACTGCCTGGGTATATGAATTTTTTTTTTAATCTGGAGGGATAAGTACCAAACTGTATGCAACCTGTGTGGTCACATTTGAGGGTATTGAGGAGACTTATTTTTAATCTTAGTAACTTAAGTATGGTATTTTGTTTTGTTTTACAATGAGTATGTATTTCTATTTTGATTAAAAAGTCAGTTTAAAACTAGGGGATTAAGATTTGTTGAGACTTATGGTAACGTGTTCATAAATGTCAAGAACACTAGAGTTCTCTATGGAGAGAAGAGACAGTAGAGAGGAGAATTGACCAAATTAAAAAAAAAAATTTTGTAGTTAGATCCTGAAATGCTAACACAAGACTTCTAGGCATATGTAACTTTTTCTTGGGAAAGGGAATTCAAAAAATTCTCAAAAGTAATATGACCTTAAAGAGAACCACTGTATATAGAAAAACAATAGCTAGAGGTTCAGTTGCCACCAGAACCACGTGCCCATGAATTTATTTGTGCCTGCTCATATTCCTAAACCCAGTAAGTGATTCTAGCTCCCCATCTACAGTATATCAATTGTGATCCAAACCAAAGCATTAGAATAACGTAGATTGATTTTGACTGAAAGTTCTCTCATCTGAGCAAGTTATTAAATATATTTTAAGAACTGTTAGCCCTAGAATTTTTTTGTGACAAGTTGGTTCTGGGACACATCTTGAATTCTCTGGAAGTCATTTTAACTCTCTTGGTTTCAGTTTCCCTATTTGCAAAACATGAATAATAATAATTACCAGACTACATGTAAATAAGAGTGAATTCATTTAAAGTAAAAAAGAAAAGTTCATGAAATAGATGAGATTCCAGAAACTATACAAATACTTTAGTGATTTTTCTAATGCAGAATTTTCCATGTGCTTACGGGTAACCTAGTCAGCTCTTAATTACCTTCATAATAGACTTTCTCCCTCCATCGCTCAGCAAGGGCCAAGCCCCCTTCACTGGCATATGGTGTGTGCTCAGAGATGCAAAGGAACTTGAATGTGAATCTTAGCTAAACATAACTCATTGAATAAGCTGTTGAGCGAGAAAAGCCACACTATACAGCTGCATATAGCAAGTTTAAGATCAATTGCTATTTTTTGTGTCTTTAGCATACAGAATTGAAAACAGACTCAATAGACATAATTTGAGCACCTCAGGAGAACATGTTTTTCTGAATCCAAAGTAGTACTAATTCTTACTTCAGTAACTCCTACTTGCTCATAAATTCCTTCCGCTTAACCCTCATTATTTAACACAAGCAGCTGCCTACTGCATAGCTATTGTGATTTTTATGCAATCATTAAAAAAAATGTAAAAATTATAATACATAAGCGCTATATGAACTCCATTCCTGATGTACAAGTTTCAGGAAATAAGTATGTAGACTAAAATAAAGCATGATAATCTGTCCCTAACTCTTCCCATATTCCTTTCTTTCTGACCCAGAGGTAATCACTGTTAATAGCCCATAGCACATTTAGGTATTTAAATGCTCTTAATTTTGAAAATAAATTTGAGAAATAACAAACTATACAGTGTTCTGCCAGTTGATTTTTTAATCATAATATGTCTTGTAAAGCTTTTCATGTTAGGACATAGAAATCTGCCTTATTATGTCTTATGGTGTGGCCCAAGAGTCCATGGTATGGACTGTTTATTCAGCAACTCTCTACTGCCAGGTCTTTAAGTCATTCCTTAGTTTATAAATAGTATGGCATTGAATGTCCTTGTACATGTATAGGTCTGTAAACATTTATGAAAAAATTTTGGACAGATTTCTAGATTAGAAGTTCTGGGTCAAATGATGTATCCTATTTTTCTTTAAATATTAAGTGACTGTTTTGTATTTTTAAAGACATAAGCCCATTTCCAGTGTGCTTAATAAAATTAGGCAATGCCAACATTTCCTCTGCCCTCACCTTCTTTCCCTCCTGTTTTAGTGACCTCGCAGATGCTTTAGTGATCTTCCAGCTCTATGAAATGATCCGCGTGCCAGTCAACTGGAGCCATGTCAACAAACCTCCTTATCCTGCCCTTGGAGGGAACATGAAGAAGGTGAATAAAATAGTGTTGTTATTGTTCTGATATAAAACAGAAGATTTAGAGTTCTTTCAAAGCTTAGTAAACTGAGATCTCTTCCCACAGTTCTGATTCAAACCAAATGTGTTAAGCTGAATAGCCTTTTTACATGTGTGCTTTAATAAATGTCTGGAAGGATGAAGGCAGTTTCCCCGGTTAGAGACAGTTTACGTGCCCGTTTTTTTTTTTTTTTTTTAAAGATTTTATTTATTTATTTTAGAGAGAGGAGAAGGGAGGGAGAAAGAGAGGGAGAGAAACATCAATGTATGGTTGCTCCTCACATGGCCCTCACTGGGGACCTGGCCTGCAACCCAGGCATGTGCCCTGACGGGGAATCGAACCGGGACCCTCTGGTTCCCAGCCCACGCTCAATCCGCTGAGCTACACCAGCCAGGGCAACGTGCCCGTTTTTGTCTTTAGCAAGTTGTAGTACTTAATGTTCTTTGAGATGCATCATAAATGCATTACTATTTTATAATTGCCAGAACTTGCCAAATCTTTACTGGTTTTTGTTAACATTTTCCAACGTATATTTATTGAATACTTGTACAGGGCAATGCAAGATATAAAATAGTACCAGGCATGGAGTTGGTCTTCAGGAGGCCCTAAGGAAGTTGGGGAGATATGTGTATAACTGCAGTACAGCACAGGTCACCCAAAAGTGAATACTATGATTTCTAAGGAGTAAAAGGCTACAGGCTACATGTATCATGAGAGGGTTCTTGCAGGAGGTGGTTTTTGAGTTAGCCTTTGAGAAAGGATCGGATTTTGTCAAGAGACTTTTAAACTTATGTATACAAAAATAAATACCACAAGCAAAATTAAAAAGCAAACAGAAATAACAAACTTGAAGACATAATAGCAATAAGTATGGCAAATAGTTAATATCCTTAACATAAATAGTTCATACAAATCAACTTCTAAAATATGATTGCTATTACTAAAAT
Source organism: Micronycteris hirsuta (assembly GCA_004026765.1). NCBI lineage: Eukaryota > Metazoa > Chordata > Mammalia > Chiroptera > Phyllostomidae > Micronycteris > Micronycteris hirsuta. The sequence goes on along the minus strand of PVJI01000275.1, from coordinate 86,896 downwards.
TATAATAGTAGAATAGTAAAGTGGACAATATGAGTGAATAATTTGCAGAAAAAGAACAATGGATAATACACAAGAAATGAAATTTGAAATAAGAAACAGTTGGATTGTACTGCATTCAGTGTTAGAGGAAATGTTCATTGTATGATCTTTCTAGATTCAGTTTGGTGATATATATCATTAATCTTCAAAAAGTCCTTTGATTTAATAATTTTGCTTATTGGAACTTCCAGTCAAGATGGCAGCATAAGCAGACATAGCTTGCCTCTTCGTACAGCCACATCAAAATTACAACTAAAATACAGAACAACTATCACTCAGAACCATCAGAAATCGAGTTGAATGGAACTCTGACAACTACGGAATTAAAGAAACCACATCCATCCAGACTAGTAGGAGGGGTGCAGACACAGAATGGGCTAGTCCCACACCCATGTGTGGTGAATAAAAACTTGGAAGGGATATCTCGGGAGTGAGGAGTCCCAGCTGCACACCAGGCCCCCCAGCCCAGGGTTCCAGTGCCAGGAAGATGAGTCTCTACAACTTCTGGGTGTGAAAACCAGCCGAGATTGAGTTGGTGGAAGAAACGTATGGAGCCCCAAGCAGTTCCTCTTCCAAGAACCCACATATGGAATCACCTACTCAAACTCACTCCCTCTGAGCTCCAGCAGTGGGTTAGCACCTCAAAAGGCACCAGTGGCATAGAGGGAGAAACTGAAGTGTCTGGCAGTGAAACAAGCAGAGGCCAATGTCCTTTTATTAAATCTTCCCCTTACAGAGCCAGCAAGCTGTCTAACACTCTTCGACCCACCCAACACTGAGATGTCCAGAGACTCCCTGCCACCCAGCTTACCAGCCCACCCAAGCTACTTTTCCATATGAAATGTCTGGTCTTGACTCATGCCACACAACTTCCTCTCAAACAAGCAACTGATGGCCTCAGTGAGCCCCAGTTCAACACTAGCAGGAGCCTGCCTAGTTTCACAGCTTGGCTTTGCCTGTGAATCTCCAAGTCCAGCACAAGTAGCAGCCATCTCAGATTGATTTATAGCTAAGGCAGGGTGGCCCTGGATAAAACACAGGTGGGAGCTGACCTTAGCCCATACCACCTAGGAAACCTTAGGGCCAGCACACCCAGTGGACAGCTACAGACCACATTGGAGCACCATCACCCTGCCTCTGCACAGCTGATCCTCTATGGAGAGCAGAGGTTGGTAATCAGTGGTCGCAGCCAATCCTTGGCAGCTGGCTAAATCCCTCCCATTGACCTGCCAACAGCAACCAAGACTCAACTACAAGAAGAGGATGTACTCAGCCCTACACACGAAGGGCGTACCTTGAGTACCCAGCTTGGGTGATAGGGGAGGCTGTGTCACCAGACCCTACAAGACACCTGCTACAATTGGCCACACTACCAAGACACAGAGTCAAAGCAGCTCTACCTAATACACAGAAACAAACACAGGGAGGCTGCCAAAGTGAGACAAAATGCCCCTCCCCCCCAAAAAAACAGATCAAAACTGCAGAAAAAGAGCTCAACAAAATGGAGGTAAATAATATATCGGATGCAGATTTCAGAACACTGGTTATAAGGATGCTCAAGGAACTTGGTGAGGATCTCAGCAGCATTAAAAAGATTGTCATAAATGAAGGATGCACTAATTGAAATAGAGAACAATTTACAGTGAAACAACAGTAGAGTGGGTAAAGATGAGAATCTAATCAAATATTATGGAACATAAGGAAGCAAAAAACAACCAAATCAGACCAAGAAGAAGAAAAAAGAATCCAAAAAACACAGTTAGTATAAGCAGCCTCTGGGACAACTGCAATAGGTCCAACATTTGCATCATGGGGGTGCCAGAAGGAGAAGAGAAAGCAAGATACTGGAAATCTATTTGAAAAGATAATGAAAGAAAACTTTGCTAATTTGGTGAAGGAATAGACATGCAAATCCAGGAAGCTCAGAGAGTCCCAAACAAGATGGATACAAAGAGGCCCACTCTAAGACATATCATAATTAAAATGCCCAAGATTAAAGATAAAGAGAGAACCTTAAAAGCAGCAAAAGAAAAGCAGTTAATTACGTTCAGGGGAATTTCCCATAAGTTGTCAGCTGATTTCTCAAAAGAATCTTTGCAGGCTAGAAGGGATTGTCAAGAAATATTCAAAGTCATGAAAAGCAGGAATCTACGAGCCAAGATTGCTCTACCCAACAAAGCCATCATTTATAATCAAAGGGCAGATGAAGAGCTTCCCAGGCAAGAAAAAACTGAAGGAGTGCATCATCACCAAACCATTATGTGAAACGTTAAAGGGACTTTATTGGCAGTAAATACAATTCTACCAACAACTGAATCTGAAAAACAAACTAAGCAAACGGAGACAGAATCATGGATACAGAGAATGTTTTGATGGTTGCCAGTTGGGAGAGGTGTTTGGAGGAACGGGTGAAGAGGTGAGGGAATTAAGCAGTATAAAAGGGTAGTTACAGAATAGCCATGGGGATGTAAAGTACAGTTTAGGAAATAGAGTAGCCAAAGAACTTACATGCGTGACCCATGCACATGAACAATTGTAGGGGGACTGCCTTAGGGAGTGGAGGCTGCTGGGTAGAGAGGGGCAAAAGGGAAAATCAGGACAACTACAACAGCATAATCAATAAAATATAATTTTAAAAAATAGTAATACTGAGCCTGGGCTGATATGACTCAGTTGGTTAGGCATTGTCCCACAAAGCAAAAAGTGGCTGGTTGAAAAAAATTTTTTTCACTTATTACCTAACCTGATGAAATAATGAAAAAGACAGGAAGTTGTGTGCCAAAATACTCATAGCAATATTTATAGAGCAAAAAATCAAAACAATTTAGGTGTTCCATAATAAGTTAATAAAAAGGATACACCCAAAGGTGAGGTAGAGTGTACTATAAAAAATAGCATTTAAGCCCTGGCTATGGTGGCTCAGTGGATTGAGTGCTGGCCTGCAAACCAAAGGGTCGCTGATTCGATTCCCAGTCAGGGTACAAACCTGGGTTGCAGGGCAGGTCCCCAGTGGGGGGGCGTGTGAGAGACGGCCACACATTGATGTTTCTCTCCCCCTCTTTGTCCCTCCCTTACCCTCTCTCTTAAAAAAAAAAAAAAAAAAACCTTTTTGAAAAATAACATTTTAAGAATTTTACTAATAGTGACATGGAAATGAGGAGGGTAAAATATATGCCTAAATGTCATTAGGCATATGAGTTTAATTTGTTTAAAATATACACAGAGAGACATGCATTCATTCCATAAGGACTTCTGTTCTTCACATCTCTAGAATGAATCTGCGTTTACAGACTTTATACTTTAAAAAAAAGTTTTTAAAAATAAGACAAAAGGAAATGCATCATGATACTAAAATTAGTTAAATAAGTATGATTATAGGAGGCTTATATTCATATTTTTCAATATATCTAGTGGTTGGACATACCTACATTTTAAATTTTATTTGATTTGTCTACAATTATAATCATGGAAGTAGAATTCAGAAAAATGTGTTAACTAATTTCATGTAAGGTTTTTCAGTTTTTCAGATGCAAATTGTAATAGGAAAACAAAAATTAAACCAGTCATTGCACCTGGAATTTTTTATTTTAATTATAAGATGTCACATATGAATCATAGGTAGAGTGCTGTTTTTTTTAACAAATACTAGCTGTTTATCAAATGAAGCATAAGACTTGAAATAAATTCAAGACGTTTAAAAAAGAAGCAGTATTTTCATGACTCAGTGTCACAAATTCTGGCCAGCAGAATTCGCGTTGGCTGTGACCGAATGTGTAAATAAGCTCACACGAAAACACGCAGGAATAGAGAACCGGGACCACGCGACTCCTCCCATATCATCTGGGAGAGAGCCTCGAGCCTTGGGTCCAGGGGTTTTTATTGATGATCTAGGGCACAGAGCATCAGAATGGTCTTCACTAACTATGCATAGATTGTAGATTCGAGTTAGGCGGTAGACGGTCCAGGAAGGTACATCAAAAGGAGAGATATGCAAATAGAAGGGCACACGGAACTGTAAACACTGGCCAGGATGAGCCCAGGCATGCATTAGCATAAGTCCTTTTGATCCAGGGAGAGGTTTCAGCAATAGCAAGGTTTTATTTTAAATCTAAAAAACATGCCAGCCTGATTTCCCCACGGGAAATTCTGCTTCCACGAACATGGGTCCTGCATGCCTTCTTTATGTTTCACGAGAGACCTTGCTCTTGTTAGACGTGAAAACATAACGGCTACAATTTACCACTGTGGATATATGAATTTCCTTTAACCCAGTATCACAGGGACTTATTTTATGGACTCTGTACATTCATCATGAGATATCACTTTGCATCATAATATGTAAAGTTAATAGGGCTGCACCACTTAAATAGTCTTTCTTCATTATTTCTTCAGTGTTTTGTTTTTTTTTTCACTTGGAACCTTGTATCCCATTATGTGATTTTTCTCACTTTCCAAATGATTTAAGCTTTACTTTTGTTCAAAATATTTGAAGTGCTTGGTAATCATTTCTTCCATTAATGCTGTGAGACTGCACCCTCCATTTTTTTTTTTTTTTTTTTGCTTTTGTTGTGTTCATTCTTATCTTTTACAGGCTCCTAGTCTTTTAGCATGACAGCTTTAGGAATTTCTAAGTCCCAGTTCTTCCCAGTGCTCTGAACTTTGTGCATTTATTCTCAAGGAGTAGATTCATTTTTAGAGTGTTAACTGCTATCATAAACATGGCTTACCTCTAGGAACCTGATTTCTTATTCTTTCTTTAGTTTCATGTCTTTTCAGAACTTAAGTGCTTTGCCAAATTTAGAATCAAATGTTGACAAAAAGTCCTGGCTGGGTGGCTCATTGGTTGGAGCATTGTTCCATGCATTGAAAGGTTGAGGGTTCGATTCCCGCTCAGGGCAAATATCTTGGTTGCGGGTTTGAACCCTAGTCAAGGTGTGAGGGAGGTAACCAATCCATGTTTCTCTCTCACATGGACTTCTCTTTCTCTCTCTCACTTCCTCTTCCCCTTCCCTCCTTCCTTTCCTCTCCCTCTTTCTCTCCCCCTAGAACACATCTTTCCCTTATGCTAGCATTCCTTTCCATTTTCCCTTTCAGTGCTTATCATATCTAGTACCTTAGGTCTCTAGACTAGCAGCTCTTACCTCCTTTCTGACCATTATCGCTCTCAGGAGTTTTGGTCAAACTATGAAACAAATGGGCTTTCATTGCCACATGTTTTATATTTAAGTGATTATTATGATTTGCTAGAGAATTTTTCCTAAGGAATTTTCCATTGGAAAATATGCTGGATTTTATTTCTCCCATTCACACTGTTAATCGTCAGAGCCCTGATGCTGTTTTCCATAAATTAGGAGTCTGTTCCATTGTTTTCAAATCTGTGCATTTCTATAGCATATAATTCTAGTAGGCAGACTACATTGATAGTGTAATATCACTACTAGGAAAAATAAAGAATATTGGAATATTTATTTCCCTGTATTTTAAGAAAATGAATACATATGAAAGATTTTATTTAACTTATTAAGGGAACTAAGCAGATATTACAGCAGGTTCAAAAGATTTTTTTGCATTTTTATTTGTTAGACACTGACCTTTGGGAATTTGAATTCTCTTTTAAAGAACAGTACCCATTTGTTTGTGCAAATTTTGTTATTGGGTGGCCCCTTTCTCACCTTTTCTGGAAGTATTTTTTATTCTTAGAAATATGTTTCTATGTATACTAGATTGAATTGTTTTGTAATGAGGCCTCAGCTAATTTGGGAAAGAAAATCAGGAGACTCCAGTTATACTATTTTTCTTAACTAAAATTTACTTTATTCTAAAAGTATTAAGTACTTTTTACTACTGGTGTTATATTACAAGAGCTTATAATTTTGGTGGAGATAAAATACTCAAATACATAAAGTTTATGTATATATATGTACATCATATATGTGTGTAAATAATTACTTGGGGTTCATTCATCAGATTCTTGCTGTAGGCAGGGTACTGTGCTGGGTGCTGGGCCAGGGTGGGGAGCGTATGGTATAGATTTGTACACATTATAGTTTTTGTCCTTGAAAGGAGCTTTGCTATGGTTGGCAAAAGAAAGTACATAAAATGCTAAGAAAACTATATGATGGTGCATAAGCATTACAAAATAAACATTATCAGGAGTTCAAACTAGGGTTAGATTATTATCAGCTGGTACAGTTAAGATTAAGCCTTTGTTGAAGAAAGTGGGCTAAAAGTGGAATTTCAGAGGATGAGTAAGATCTAGATACAAAATACTGGAAATGAAGTTAAACTGTTAATGAAACAATTTCTTTTCCTTAATTTTAAGTTTAGACAAAACTGTACTTATTACCTCTACTAATGGCATTCAGGGAACCTAGGTTTTTAGTCACAGATTTGCCCCTGATAAGCTGTGTATCTTGGACAGTAAAGACTTTTAAGGTAAGAGAGGATCTTAAAACTTCCCAACCAGTTGTTTATCTGGATGAACCCCTCAGTGCTTTGGATATCTTCAGCTATAAAGTTGGAATAATTATCTTCTTAATTCCACTGGGTTATTATGCAATGAAATTCTGTGACATGAATTTAAGGCGTCACCATAGTTGTCTTACAGATGACTGAACTAAGTATGCAGCTTCAAGAGATGTATCTTTTAAAATGTGTTTTTATACCAACACTTTTACTTATGAATAGATTGAAAACTGTAACTATGCAGTGGACCTGGGGAAGAATAAGGCCCACTTCTCCCTGGTGGGTATTGCTGGGCAGGACCTGAACGAGGGGAATGCAACACTTACTCTGGCGCTGGTGTGGCAGCTAATGAGAAGGTAAGGGCTGGTATATGTATAGCAGCACTGAGTTTCCTTCAACAAATCATTTGAACTAAAATTTTAGTTCATTTTGAAGAATAACAAACAGAAGAAATATACTATGAAAATATTAATGGTTAAATGATTTGCTGTTGACAGTATATTCTTTGCAAATAATTCTTCATTTTAAAAGTGGATAAATCTCTAGGAGCAATCACTGTTTTTAATGTCTCTTAAAAACTGCTTTGTGAGGAGTTGTTTTACTTTTTTAAAATACCATATAGTAGTTTTTGTTTCTGATTACCGAGCTGTGAAACTTTGGAATGTAACTAAGTGCAAATACCAGACTATAATTAGAAATATTTATTAGGACTGAAGTATTTCTTAAATATTTATCTAAATATTGATATAAATGATGTGGTGGCAAATTTTACCCCTTTCAGTCTCAAATATACATCTTTTCTGTTACAGGTACACATTGAATGTGTTATCAGATCTTGGAGAAGGTGAAAAAGTAAATGATGAAATTATAATTAAATGGGTCAATCAGACTCTTAAAAATGCAAACAAAAATACTTCTATTTCCAGCTTCAAGGTAATCAAAAGCTATTTCAAGATTTTTTTGATAAGAAATTAAGTCTAGGAAGAACTTTTTATTGGGAATTACATTGGTTTAGGTTCAGAACTACATTAATTTATATCTCAGTAACACAATTTGTGAGCTTAGGCATACTGATTATTTGGTATGTGTAAATCAAAAGCACATGGTTTGAATTCTTAGGTTTTCAATTGGTTGTCTTATTGAATGTAAATGCAGGTTAATATTATCAGACTCTGATCATCTAATCTTGAAAAAGAAATAGAATAGAGCCAAAAATTCAACTGTCAGATGAAAAAGATAGCTAAAAACCCATTGTTTCTATAGGACCTATAATGTTTTGTGCTCCCTAGCAGCAGTCTCAGAATTCTATTGACATCATTTCCAAGGCATAACAGAGCCAGCCAAACGGATTCAAGTGGGAATTGAGAAAACTGGTAGGAAAAAATATTCTTGTCATGTGGCTTCATAATGGCACTTAACACTCACTTCCAAGCATTTGTGGATGATTCATAAAGCATTCAAAATGTAATTTGCACATACACACCCACTAATTTTCATGCATCTTCATTGTTTTGCTTTTGCATGCAAGCTGATGTTAGCTACAACTGAGCATGTCTGCTTATACACATTCATTCAGTGAGCCTTGTGTTTGTGATTTTATTGTAAGTGAAAAATCAGCAATTTGTATTTTTTAGTGAAATAGGAGTGCGAACAGATGAATCCCTAAGTTCTCCCAAGAGTTATCTACCCATCTTTATTCTCGTCTTTGCCTTTGCTCATATAGTTAACAACATTGTAGAACAGAAGAAATGTCAGAAATGGATAGATTTTATCTTCTCATCTTACCAAAAACTGAGACCCATGTTGTTTTAATAGGACATCTGGACGTTGGCAAAGATGTTGCTTGAGTCCTCGTTCAAGTGTGTTTTATCTTTTTTTTTTTTAATTTAAATTTTTATTTTTATTTATTTTTAGAGCGAGGGGAAGGGAGGGAGAAAGAGAGGGAGAGAAACAGCAATGTATGATTGCCTCTCACATGGCCCTCACAGGGACCTGGCCCACAACCCAGGCATGTGCCCTGACTGGGAATCGAACTGGGACCACTTGGTTCCCAGCCCGCGCTCAATCCACTGAGCTACACCAGCCAGGGCTGTGTTTTATCTTTAACATCATGGAAGAAACTAATGATATTGAGTGTTCAATGTTCCTTATTTAAAAAAAATATGAACATATCACTTCATGATATGTCTTTATATATTTTAGACATAAAACACAACTTAAACATGTACAACAGGAAAGGGGACATACAAAATTCTCTAATTGACAGTCATTAAAATTGCTTTATTGAATTATGTACATTTGTATATTCGTGAAAAATGTTAAGCATGTGTATAATGAAATACAATGAGAAAATATTTAGGTATAAATTAATACATACTTATTGAGCTCTTACTATTAGCCACATTTCTAAGCAAAGAAGAAGACATAGAGTATAAGGAATTAACTTGGCCCCCAGAAGGTTCACCATTTATTTGAAAGACAGATTTGTATAACTGAGAAGGAAATGCTACTACAAAATAAATGATAAATATCAAAATATTAATGCAACTAATATGATGGATAAATCTAATTGTTTCCAAGCGAATGGTCCAAGTAAAGTGAAAAGTGATAAAGTTGAATTTGATTTGAGCACCACAGAGAGGACGGATTTGAATTTGTGAAGAGTGATAAAGTTGAGTTTGATTTGAGCACCATAGAGAGGAGGAGGGAGTTGAATTTGTGGGGAGCAAGAGGGGTGTTACAAGTTACCAGGGGTCTGTCTTGAATAAAGGCAAGTCCAAGAAGGTTAGAAGAAATACTTTGGCTAGAGAGTGTTCCTAAGGGAAGCAATGCAAGACGTAGCCTGGGTGATATTGTGGAGGAATCTGGACTTAACACAGGACGTTGGTAAGGTCAGTCATGTAGGAAGAGCGACTGTTTTAGGAATACTGTTCTGAATGTGGTAAGCAGGGTGTGTCGGAGGAAGAATGGTTCAAATCCAAGGACAATGCGTAAGAAGCTGAGGCTGAGAGACAGGGTGTGAAGTGAAGCATCTGGAGTCAGGGGTAGGCACTGAGAATGTTAAGAATGAAGAGCTATTTGCTGTTGTGAAAGAAGTAGGATTTGGCTGCTTGATTTAGGGGAGAACAGGAGAGAGAGGAGTAAAAACTTGTGATTTGGAGCCTGGGTAAATGGAAAACACGATAACAAAAAAGGGCTTTTCATGAGGTGCAGCTACCTTCGGGAATGAAGATGGATTCAGTTTCACGCTTGTTGCATTTGGTAATTTTCAGGAAGTGAGGAGTTGGATGGAAGGAGATACAAAACTGGGAATACAGACTTGGTGATCAGTTGAATAGAAGAGAGTTGAAAAATGGGAGTACACAAACCCTTTAATGGAGAGAACTCACCAAGAAAAGTAGCCTTGAGAGTATGGTTTCACTTAAAAGAGAGGTGGCAGAAACACACTGCAAAAGCACTTGGCATTTAGTAGGTGCTTGATGATAAAGCATATAAATAGTTAAGATAAAGCATATAAATAGTTAAGAAACGTAGTGAAATACAGTTGGGGTGGGAGGTGTTTTCCAAGTGTAAGAAGGCATTATATATGAAAGCTATAAATGGTACTAGTAAGAACCTCTTAATCATAATTAAGGCAGTACTATACCTAGAAATTCTAGAAAAGACAAATTTACCCTTTTACTGGCAAAGTAATTTTCCTCACCAAGCATATGGGGAGGCGGTGTATCAGCCAATAATAATAATCATCATGACTGCTATTTCTTGCGTTTTATGTGTCACTATGCTAAGCATTTTACACATTATTGTTTCTTTTTCCACCTCAATTCTATAAGCAAAAAGATGAGCACTAGAAGAATTAAATAACTTGTCCCCATCATCTACCCATGAAGCAGAGTAGCTGGATTGCACACCCAGATATGTCTAACTGCAGGATGAAAAACCAAGCAATGGCGTTCACGGCCCTGGGTCTGGCTTTGGCTCAGCCACTTATTAGCTGTGCGGCATATTGCTCATTCATTCCATAAATGCAAGGGTGATCAAAAGTAGGCAGCTGCATTGTGACATTTTTCTGAGTTAATAAAACCACTGTTAATAATCATAACCTGCATGTCTTTTCTATACAAACAACTGTAAACCTACTTTTGCCATCCCCTGTATTCAAAGCTTACCCTGTGTCAGGTGCTTTGCTAGTCACAGTAACTACACAGCGCCCTCAAAGAGCTCACTCTTCAGGGAAGGAGGCAAATAAGAAAACTGGAATCCTATGGGGTGTCAGTAATACTATAGAAAGCAGGTAAGCAAAGAAGTAGGAAGCACAAAGAAGGGCATGTGTTATATAGAAACCTTAACAGTTTATGCTAGCAGCTGATCTACATCTCTTGATGAATAAAGCTGAATGTACTTGTTGCTTACCATTTAGTAGCTGTGTGACCTTGGGAAAATTATTAACTTCTCTGTGCCTCAGTTTTCCCATATTTAAAATGGAGATATTAATAATACCTATCTTCTGAGTTTGTTGTCAAACTTAATAAGTTAACAAATACAAAGCGCTCAGTAGTGCGTGGCACACATTAGGGCTCAATAAGTGGGGCTTCCTAAGCTCTTGGTGCTGCCAGTGTGTTAAAGGGCATCATGTGTCGAAAGGTTCCTGCCGGCTTCTTAGGGGACTCCGGCAGCCACATCATTTTCCCCCCGACTTTGACTTTCAGAAATGACAGGAAGAACAATGGAATGGAATGTTCTAATAGGAATGCATATCAAATTAAGAAAAAGAGATGGTATAATTCATTATCTTGAAAAATCTAGCCAAATTCTAGTCTAGTTGTCTTTAAGATTCTATACACTCATTTTGTTTAAGTAGTTTCTTTATGAGTGAGTTAAGGACTTTGGAAGGAAAATTATGAAAATACACTTATATACTAAATTAAGGGTTTTACTGTAACCCCTACTCCTTTGCAAAAGTAAAATATTTTTCATTGATAATATATAAATCAGAGGAGTTGGAAGATAAGCCTGTTTTCTGGGAAATAGGAAATAAGGGATCTCATATAAACTTTGAAACTTAAGTTTTCATTCAACTCAATAAAGTTTTTCCTAAAATGAATCACAGGAAAATAGGTGGAAAAATCCTTGCTTCCTATATTTAAGTGAAGAAATATTTTAAATAGTACAAAGGGTATGAACTTTCAGCTATAAGGTAATAAAATCTGAGGATCTAGTGTATAAAATGGTGACCATAGTTAACACTAGATTGTGTAGTTGAAATTTGCTGAGAGTAGAACTTACATGTTTTCATCGTACATATAAAAATAAGTATTTAAGTATATGAGGTGATGGATATGTTAGTTAACTAGAAGGGAGGAATCCTTTCACAATGTATAACATCAAGACGTACGCTTTAAATGTCTCACAACTTTATTTGTCAGTTTCACCTCTGTAAAGCTGAGAAACAAAATAAAACAAATGAACAATTTTCTCCAAACTTAAGAAACCTCTCACAAGTTTGTCAATAAATAATCAAAATATAGCACAATTAAGACGCTTGTCTGTTTTTGAGTCATCACAAAAATATTATGAAAAGCAAGCACATAGAAATTATAAATTTATTATAGTTACATTGATGTTAAGTTTAATTTTAGAAAATATAGTGGCCCTTTGAAGACAACTGTGAGGCTGATGTGGCCCCCAGTGAAAATGAGTTTGAAACCCCTGGCCTAGACTAATTCAGGACACTCCTGGGGCTGTGGAGGGGGTCAGCTTTCCTTGGAGCACATATCCATGTGTGGGAAGTATGGATACAGAGCAAAAATGGGAATTTTGTTGGGCTGGAGAAAGTTATTTAGTAAGGAGGAGATTCTGGATAGGCAACCAACAGTGGCCACTATTCAAGCTGAGAGACAGAACAGATAATTGGTGCATGTACAAGAAAGTGGTAAAATCACTTCAGATCAGGATTTCCAGCTTCAACTGCAGTGCTCTATCCATTGGAATTTAGCTGTCCATTTTTAGTTTGCGTTGGAGGTAACTTCAAAGACAGAGAGTCTTAGAGTGGGCCAGTCATGGGTTCAAATAGTGATTCTGTACTTACTGGTTTTGTGAACATATCACTTGAGCTCTGTGAACTTTATATTCTTTATCTTTAGGCATTAAATAAGATGAACATGTAAAGGAACAAGAATAATGCCTCTGCAAATGCTAGGTCCTTTCCACTATCACTTTTTTTCTGAAAAATATTAAGTGAAGGCTTACGAATCCATGCTCTAAAAAATATATTGTTACTAGAATTGCAAAAGTATTCATTTAAAATTTATCTTCTACTTCCTTTTAAAAGCTATTTATTTTTTATAGAATATATATACTGTACTTAGCATACTTTAGGAATCATCATATCCACAAAACTTAGGTATGGTGACAGTTCTCTCCACTGTAAGCTCTGTAAAGATGGAAATATGGAAGGAAAAGTATATTTTGTTTATTCATTAATTTTAAATAAATATGCTTATTGATTTTAGAGAGATGGGGAGAGAAGGGAGCAGGGGGAGAGAGAGGAAGAAAGAAGGAAGGAGGGAGGGAGGGAGAGAGGGAGGGAGGGAAGAAAGAAGGAAAAAAAGAAGGAAGGAAAACAAGCAAAACATTGATTGGTTACCTCCCATACATGCCCCAACCAGGGATCAAACTTGAAACCTAGGTATATGCCCGGACCAGGAATCAAACCCACAAACTTCTGGTATATGGGATGACCTTCTAACCAACCGAGCCACCCCGCCAGGGCAGAAGTGTATTTTGGATGGTTTGCGATTTGTGCTAGTTGCAGAAAATCTGAATGATAAGTATAAAGAAAATTTATAAATGCTCTGTTATGTGGTTATAACCTTCTGGTCTGATGTTCATGTATTCTTTATTTTTTAGGACAGATCTATTAGCACTAGTTTACCTGTCCTAGATTTAATAGATGCCATTGCACCAAATGCAGTTCGTCAAGAAATGATAAGGAGAGAAGACCTTTCTGTTGAAGACAAGCTAAACAATGCTAAGTAAGCTTTTATGGTTTCTGTTAGAACATAGTGGCTTTTTAATTTCTTAAATCCTTACAGGTAAGGTTACTATGTTCTTAAAATTCACATTTTAAGTACAATTTTTGTAGGGAATATGACTTAAGACTCATAAAAACTCAACCTTTTTGTAAAGTTAAATCTTATCAAGATATTTCATTCTTCTGTTAACACATATTAAGTGGAAACACAGTAGATGAAAAATACCAAGAAATCTTTCTTGTCTTTTCAAGATATGCCATTTCAGTTGCTCGAAAGATTGGTGCCCGGATATATGCCTTACCTGATGACCTCGTGGAAGTGAAGCCGAAGATGGTTATGACGGTGTTTGCGTGCTTAATGGGGAAAGGACTGAACAGAATAAAATAAATATTGAGTATGATTTTCTGCCACATTAAACATATTGAATGCCTCACAGTTTACAGAATTCTGAAATGTAGTGGGTATAAAACCAGAGATTATTTGTATGCTCAAAACAGTTGTAAAATCCATTAATGAGTTCAATATCCTGTTCATACTAGTTAGTTTGTTGACCTTTTTGGATAACACAATTACTTTCCTAGTAGATACTGATAATAGAATATGTTCATCATCAAACTGATATTTCATGGTAAAATTAATTTCATTTCCTGAAAGTCTCATTAAAGCAAGACTAATTTCTTCTTTTTCATGGTTTAAAATAGACCAATACAAAAAATTTTTTGCAAGTCCCACTGTGAAATGTGTTTTGATTTGTGTGTATCTGTTAATTTTGATCATAAAAGTATTCAAAGTCATAATTCAGTTTAATCCCTCTGTTTTTTCCCTCTATGTGCAGTGGTGTAAAACTTTAACTTTCCTGTAAATTTCTGTATTGTCTAAAACTTTTAAGTGACAAGTGTTGTTCTATTAATATTAAATCTTTTACACACGAGTACTAACTCCTGAATAAGCCCCAAAGTTCATTCTCTTATGTAAGAAGCCAGAGCTTTTTTACTTAAAACTTAATATTGACTGCATCGATACTTTGCATATGCTAGCTTGGTAATGACAGGCAGCATATATATGTTGGTAGGATGTTACTAGAGAAATGTGTGTATACATATTTTTTTTCACCTGAGTTACCTGGGTTTTCTTAAACAGCATGTATAATTGGTAAGTCAGCCAAGTATTTATTGTGACCCCCACCCTGTGTGTACTTTCCAGTTTGTAGATATTCGATACATGAAAATTTCTTTTAGAAATATTCATTTTCGATGTGCATATATTTTTCGACTAACTTTTTCCCAATATTTATAGCCAAACATTGGCTAGATGATTTCAAGACATGTTGACATTATAATATTAGCTTCATATTACGGATGCTAATTTTGATTTCTACTGAAGCCCTAAATAACTTAGAACATGCCCACTGAATTTCTTTAGCAGAAAGCTACTATTTAAAACGGAGTATTTTCACATGTTTTTTCCACAGCCTCCTACAAGATGACAATGTTTGGTTAATGCATGTGTTACCTGGGACCTATTTTTGTCTGAATTTTTAGCAGTAGAGAGATTCTTTGCTAACAGTTGAATTCAGAAGTCTCCTTCGTTCATCTTCCACTATTAGTGTTAGTGAAACTGCTGTGCGACAAAAAAGCTGTCACTTTGTGTCAGTGTGAATGAGAAGTCTAACTCTCCTTTTTACCACTGATTAAAAGGTATATTTCGGTATGAGTGGAACTGCTCATGTGTTTAGAATAGAATTTTTAACTGACATTATCAACAGGTGGAACTATGAAATATATTCTTCTACAAGAGAGATTTCCTTTCCTTTTATATTTTGATGATTGTTTTCTTATATGACAATTAAGATATGTTCCTGCTCTTTTGTGAAATTATTTAAATCATATTTTCCTTTTCATTTTCACCATTATATTTATTAAGTTATCTGATTTATGTGAAATTTAGCACCTTAGTGTGTTCTTTTCTCACAATGTATATTTAATAAAAATTCTGTGTATGTACAAATGTGTATTTCATTTAAAGAAAAATATAACAACTGTGAAAATTGATCTCTCATAAGGTAATTTTCCAGAAAAGAGAAACCAAAATAATTAGTAAAACAAAATTTCTAATTACTAGTTAGTAAAACTAATTGCTAAACTAATTATTAAAACAAAAAAAATCATATTTTCATATTTTGCCATGCATAATGTGCACCCATGTTTTTGACCCAAATATGCAGGAAAAAAATCTTTCATTTTAATTTTTAAATTCAATTATTTATTTATTTATATTTAGTTAGTTGCTTTTTGTATTATAAAGGAATTTTAGCATATATTTCTGAACACATGGTACAGGAAATTTTTGCTTTCTAGAGTTACACTTTTAACGCATAAGCATAAATAAAAGAATTAAAAACATTTATATAGATACAGAATTAGTACTACCCAGGTATAATGCACATCCTTATATTTCCTTCCAAATTTGGGTGAAAATGTGCACATTATACATGGCAAAATATAGTTGGGGAGAAAAGTGGTTCTATGGTCTTTTTTAAAAAAAATTCTCACCTGAGGACATGCTTATTGATTTTAAAGTAAGGAGTAAGTGAGAGAGAAACATCAGTCAGTTGCCTCCCACGTGCACCCCAACTGGGGATGGAACCTGCAGCCCTCTGGTATACGGTACCATGCTCCAACCAGCTGAGTTACCCGGCCAAGGCAGTTCTCTGGTCTTTTAACATGAACAATTTTAGTAAAGACCAAATACATATTACTACACATTTAGTTTGTGCTGAAGTAATTCTGTTGAATCAACCAATCCAATAACATAAATTTGTCTATTGTGAACCGGGTATGATGTTAGCCCCTAGAGATCCAGCAGAGAAAAAAAATAGAGACAGTTTCACGATTTCATGAATCTTCTATCCACGGGAAGAGAGACCTGATAAATAAATGGGAATTGACGTAGTGATAAATGCAGTGGGAAAAACAAAGCAGTAATGCAATAGAGACTGACTTGGGAACTGTGGTGATGATTATTTTGGCTTGGGCCGTCAGGGAAGGTCTCTTTAAGGATGTGACATTTGGACAATATGAAGGATGAGCTAGGTGTAAGTGTTCAGCAGAGGGCGCAAGTGCGAAGGCTCTGAAACAGGAAGAGGCTTGTAGGCATTTTAGGAAAAGAACTAGGCAAATATGGCCTAGTAGTAGTGAAGGAGAGGTAGGGAGTTTGGAGATGTAGACAGAGTCTATGCTACTTATAGGACTAGATCGGAATCTGGGTTTTCTCTCAGCTGGAGTTCGAGGTGGCTCTTCTTTTGTCTACTTTGGTGTGGCAAGTTGCTCTGAGTAATGTGCTACTTCTGAGTCTTTCATTCCGTCGTTCATTATAACTCCATCATTGGTCTCCACATTACAGATGCAAAATAAACAGAACATGTAGGGATGTTAAAATACTCCCACTTTGTGCTGGATAAAGAATGTGCCAGAGAGGCAGGAGAGAATCATCTGCATTCGAGTTGATTCCAAGACTTCTGAGTAACAGGATGCACTTGCAACATAGGCTTACCTTGAAGGAAGAAAAACCCTCTGGTACTTTGGAATGCCTTGTAAGTCTATCTGGTAACGAAGGGCGAAATTCCCCTGAATCTAAGAGATCAACCCAGCACCATTGAACTTCCATGGGTCTCACCTAAACCCAGAGGCTTGCAGAGACTTAAAAGTGGTATGTATAGCTCTGCGCCATCTGAATTTTACCCTCAAACACTCGAACTTTTAGATGGGTCATGGTTAGAGTGGTTCTGCTAACTGAGTAAAAGTTTTATTGTTTAAGTTCGCACATATAAACCCAAATATGTAGCACCGTGTTCACTGGCCAAAAACTTAAAATGAGCAACTTTGACATTCCAACAAATACACAAACTTGGAACTGAACATGATAGAATGGGGGACATTTATGATCTATTACAGATTTTTTTAAAAAGGCTAAAATGATTCAATAGATAATCTATTTTGAAGTAAATACATGAAAATGTTTGGAAAGGTGGACAGTCCTGTCTAGCAAGGCCTCTTAGAGAAGATCTAAAGAGGACTTTGAATGGTGAGAAAGATATTTAAGAAATTTGGGAGTTGCTGTTGACAGGGACAGGATGGAACAAAACAAGATGTATTTCCCTCAAATACAAGATACTTGGAAGTGAATTTATGTGTTGCCTTACAAACCTAAAGCCTTGAAGGTAGAATTTAGATTTTTGTATGGTTGGTTGCAGGAAGCAGTAATAATTATTCAAGCCAAATAATGTCCAGGACACCCCCACCCCCCAGGTTTTAAAAGTGAAGGAATCAGCTTTAAATTAAAGCTTGAGCAAGAAAATAAATTATTCAAGGAAGTAGCACGTCTGTGCTTCAGTTAGCTTTTGCCTACATAGTACTCATCTTTTAAAACTAGATTTGTAAATGTGAAGATGAAACCACTGAAGGGCTGTGGGGCAGAGTGGATCCTAAAAAAGCGTTCGCCCATGGTTACATGTCAATAGCCCTGAATTACGTGCGAGTAAATGTGTGGCATCAGGAATGCTACAGGCGGTTCTCGTCACAAACGAGTTGTTAAAACAGGAGTCTTCAGAAATGCGGGTGCCTAGACCAATGTAAGTACACCAGAAACTTCTGGCCTCTTGGCGAGGCAGAGGACACAGGAATGTGAAATAATCTGACGGTTCCACAAGGGGGTTCAACTGAGGTTGTCAGCGGCTCCACGAGCCTCACCGCTGCATATTTACTTCCGTGCTGCAGTGAACAGCCGGGAGATCATCCCGGGCTCCGAGAGCAGTCGAGGCTGTGCGCCCCGTCCTCAGCCGGAGCCGTCTGGCGCCAGGCAGCATTCTAGGGGCGGGGCGGCCCGAGACCACGCCCCATCGACAGGCCCTGCCCACCGCCCAACCTGGCCCGGCTGCAGGCTCCGACCAGTGTCACTGATGACGCGTAGCGGAAGACGACGTGAGGAGAGTCGTGAGCATCTCTCCTGGGAACGCAGCTCTGCCTGCGGTTCTCACAGATCTGGACCCCGACGTTCCCAGAGTCACCTCTCGGAGCTTGTCACCTCTTGCTCTCCAGTCCTCTGCCTGGACCGGGCCGCCACCGTGCGGCCCTTGCGGCTCCTGGCACGGCCCCGCGCTCGGCCGCCACCCTGGCGCCCGCCACTCTGTCGTCCCCGGACCGGCGAGGACCCGCTCGGCCGGGGCGCAGGCGGCTGGGGAGGGGGCGCTGGCCCCGAGGCCGTGCAAGCGCTGCCACCAACCTGGGGCTGTCCGTGGAGGGCGAGTGCTGGCTCCCGGAGGACGTGACGCCCTTCGGGGCCAGCGGGCCACGCTCAGAAGCAGCCCTGGGAACGACCCATCCCTTTTCCAGCCCTGGGGTGGGGCTGGGGGCTGCGTGTGCTGCGCCCCCGTCTCCCGGCCTGCCCCCTGCATGGGACGCGATGATGGCGGCCCTGTATCCGAGCACGGATCCCTCGGGCGCCTCCTCCTCCTCCTTGCTTTCTTCCCCATCCTCCTCTTCGTCGCCAAACGAGGTGATGGCGCTAAAGGATGTGCGGGAGGTGAAGGAGGAAAACACTCTGAATGAGAAGCTGTTCTTGCTGGCGTGCGACAAGGGTGAGACCTCAGCCCCTTCCCCTGCTCCGGACGCCCTTGCCCTCCACACCCTTACACTCTTCGCAGCCTCAACTTGGGGCCGCCCCTCCCTCTTTCCCACGCGCCCCTCCCTCTTTCCCACGCGCCCGCTTCTGTCCCACCGCACCATGTGGCCTCTCCGGGGATGCCCTGGGGACGCGCGTGCCTGCTTTGCTCTCCGAGTGCGGGAGCAGCCCGCCTCGGCTCTGGCTGGGACCTCCTTTGGTGACGTCCTGTGTATCGGTGGTGCTGTGCGGGAGCCGACCCTACCGCTGCCACCGACCACCCGACTGACCTGTTCTCCTTTTGGGGGCTTCCGTTCTTTCTGTTTGGAAGCCCAAGGGGGTTGTCTAGTAAGAATATTCCATGACCTTGCTTAAGGTGCCTCGTGTGTATGGGCTCTCACCTGTTTTTTTTTTCCCCCTTTTTTATTAAAATCTTGTTTGTATTACAGTATTTAAGTTGAGCCACCCAGTGCCGTGGTGTTCAGTAACTATATCAGTATCTTAGGTGGAAATAGTCCCTTCTCCAAATTTACAGAACAACTTTGTGCTTTTTATTGGAGAGGACGGTTTATCGCTCTTGAGCCTTCTTTGAGAAATAAAGGTCGTGCAAAATAATTACAGGGCAAAAATGCGGAATATGTTTTTCTTCAAAACAAAACAAAACAAGAGGTCCATCACTTTTATGGCCATATAAAGTCTGTTCACTTAAGCTTGCTTTCTTTTGTTGCATGTAATAAAAGGGATGGGAAACTTGTTGCCCCAAGACTACTATTTCCTCTGTGTAAAAAAGTGCTGTAAAATTTCTTTTTCTAAATCTATTCAGCTTGCCTTTGTTGACCTTAAAAATAAAAGTTATTTTACTAGCAAAAACTGGTTTATTTGGGAACAATAAAGGATTACAATTCAGGACAAGCAAGCTACAGCAAAAGCCATTGGCAAGTCCAACAGTCAAACAAGAGGAAAGTTATTTCATGGAGAAGAGAGAAGTTGGGAAGGGTAGTGCTGAACAAAAGTTAGTTGGAGAAAATCGAGTTAAGGGTGATGATGGTTTTTCGTTGGCTGACTTGCTGGGGTGGTGGATTTCTTGTAGGAGAGGTAATGTATATCTTTCATATTGGGGCCTACCATTGGTGATTCTTTCCTGTTGAGCATTTCTCTGTTGGGGTCTGTAATTGATCCGAAATCCTCCCTCTAATTTGACCTCTCCTGGTACCGCATGTGAGCACCCCCTTCTGGCCCCCTGACACCATTTCAAATGAAGTTTCCCTTTATTAATTTTCACACCTTACAATGGCCATGCTCACTTAGGAACACTCTGTGTAGCATCATGCAGACTCCCAGGACATAAACCCAAAGGGCAGCTTACACTGTGAAATGATTAGCTACAGAGAATCTTTTGTTTGTACATGAGAGTGTTTTTTTTTTGTTGTTGTTGTTTTTTAAATAAGTGACACTCTCTAACCTCTCTTACTGCTTTTGTAATAGGATTTTATTTATACAATCTTTTGCAAACATATTGACATATAAAGTCCACCTATGTCAGCCACTTTTATGTTATTATATTATGAAAGTATTTGTTAAAGTCCACCAAGGACACAACTTTGAATAGTCTTGGAAGTGTAAAGAAGCATAGACTATATATCTATAACCTCACAAAAATAATGCCTATGGGTTATGTAAAATTGTTAAAATTTATTATTACTGGAGTGGATTGTATTCTTTTCCCTAAAAAATTCCCTGAGAGGGGAAGGGAAAAGATTGTGTTGGACCAGAGGGAGTAAATCACTGCTGCATCTCTCCCAGCTTACTGAGCTGTGGTTATTTTAAAGCAAACAGAAAGTATGTCAAGAAAGGGAATTTAATATTCCTGTCAATCTGAGTAATGTGGTTTAAGTACCTGTGTGATGTGTATATTTAAGATTATTGTGTGACATATCTCAGAGAAAGTTTGAATATATGACAGTTTTGTAGACAACCCAGTAGTGCCAGTTGGAATAGCTTGGCAGCCTCTGTCAGTTTCCCATTTTATAACATTAAGATCCTTGGAGAGATTTGGCTTTTGTGATCATGCATGCCTTTTTGCCCCATAGAGTAAATAGGTATTTTCTGTTTCAGGTATGGTAAAATGAGGTCTTGGTTTAGCTTGGGAAAAATAGCTTATTTCTTATACTATGGTATATTTTTACATGGAAAAAATAGATATGAACTACTGCAGTATTTTTTTACCTTTTTGTAATCACTAATATTGTTAAACCTTCTTTAATGTTACCCAAACCAAATCTAAAATGTGAAAATTTCCTTAAGTAGCTATAGTTTTCACTGTAAATTGGAGTTTTCATAAAACCAAATGAGAACTCTTTACTAAAGCAGCTATTTGGGGTAGAGTTCATATACTTTTCATAGATGATTTGATGCAGACCCCAGCTTGTGGGGCCACAGCATCGTGGCTGATACAAGAGAAATTCACATGGACTACCGAATCCTGCGGAGGAAAAGGGACCATGTGGTCACTCTCTGAAGGGGAGAGTGCCCTGATTCTTGCCTTGATAGGCTTTTATTGCTTTTCTGGGCACATTACATTGAGGATGGTCCTCATTTACTATGCACAGGTTTGCTTTTACAGAAAACAAAGGAGAGGATGTTGCTAATTACATGATGAAGGATATTTGCAATGTAAAGGGAAAAGTGATTAACTGGTTACACTCCTCCGTGGAAGGTTTAGCATGGATTTTAGGAAGTTACTTTAAAGATACGCAGTAAATGTTTGCTGCCTCAGTTCAGGGTGAGGGAGTTTTAGCAAAAAGCAAGCCTCAGAGCGGCCTAGGTACAATGCAGGCCTGATTTCCCATGGGAGAACCTATCCATGGGCATGGGTCCTTTGTACTGGACCTCGCTTTCCACTGGCCTTTCCGAGTGGGAGCTGGGCTCACGCCACGCCGAACGGTCTCCTATAGATGATTTCTTTTAATCCTCACATCTCCATGAGCTATAGCTGTTGTTATCCCATTGAACAAATGAGGAAAATGAGGCTTAACAGAATTTTAAAATTACTTTGTCTAAGGTTACATTGATTTGGAAGTAGTAGAACTTAGATCTATCTTGAGCCTGCACTTTTTTTTTTTTTAAGGTTTATTTTATTCTCGCTCGAGAGAGAGGGAAAGGGAGAGAGAGAGAAGCACTGATTGGCCTCCTGCCAGCACCATAACCAGGTATGGAGCCTGCAACCTGGACATGTGCCCTGACTGAGAATTGAACTGGTGACTCTTTGGTTATGGGAGGATACTCCAACTAACTGAACCACACTAGCCAGGGCTTGAGCGTGCACTTTTTAAAAAGATTTTATTCATTTTTAGAGAGGAGGGAAGGGAGGGAGAAAGAGAGGGAGAGGTGCATCGATTGCTTGCCTTCAGTACCTGCCCCTACAGGGGATGGAACCTGCAACTCAGGCATATGGAATCAAACCTGGAGTGCTTGGTTCCCAGCCTGTGCTCAATCCACTGAGCTACACCAGCCAGGCCTGGTACTAGGAAGTTTTCTGTTGACAAAGAGTCAATAAGGTATGAGCTGTGAGGGAAGAAAACTTTGCAGAAAGGAGAGGTAAGGAGCATAGTGTAGACAAAATTCTACCAACATTTCACATATTGTTGTTAAGCATAGCATTTAAATATTTTGTGCAGGAGAACTTTTCAAGTCACCAATGCTGCATAGTATATGTTTCGTTGCTGTTTTAACAATAACAAAACAAACTTGAATCAACAAAATGCTAGTGGATAGTTTATGTATAACACATTAGTCATTAAGCATTTAGCTGCTTCAAATACTGTAATATTTGAATCTCTTTGTAGTGAATCCACAAGTGTTTTTTTTTTTTATCTTCACCTGATGATATGTTTATTGATTTTCAGAGAAAGAGGGAGGGAGGGAAAGAAAGAGGGAGAGGGAGGGAAAGAGGGAGAAACATCGATATGAGAAAAGAAACATCCATAGGTTGCCTACCCCAGCACCCTAACCGGGGATCAAACCCACAACCTCGTGGTATATGGGTCGGCGCTCCAGCCATCTGAGACTCTCTCTCAGTCAGGGCTCCACAGTGTTTTTTACTTCATTTTAATTTGTTGCTCTTTTCTACAAGTCATCATCCCAATGTATTTATAAATTCAGGAAAGATACATCACCAAAAAATAACTGACTACAACCCTATCCTTTAGGAGCTTCTGTAATGGAGGTGCTCTCCTGTGCTCTTATGAGAAGCAGTAAAGGAAGAAAAAGTGTATTTGCCCTGGCCAGGTGGTTCACTTGGTTGGAGCATCATCCAGTATACCAAAAGGTTTCGGGTTCAATTCCCAGTCAGGGTACATGACTAGACTACAGGTTCAATCCTCAGTTGGGGCGCATTCTAGGGTTGCAGGTTCAATCCCCTGTCAGGGCAGCACATACCTTGGTAGAAAGTTAGAGCCCCCTGTCGGGCACATACAGGAGGCAGCCCAGGTCTCTCTCAATGAGAGAGAGAAACCTCAATGTTTCTCTCTCCTTCCTTCCTCTCTCTCTGAAAGCAGTAAACATCCTTGGGTGACAAATAAATAAGCACGTATGTATATATATATATGTATATATATACACGTTTGTGACTAATCTGTCTGAAGGGAAGAAACAATGCTCAATTTAATGTAAGTAGTCTATTTATGTTTTGGAAGATGGGATATTCTTAGTACACAATCTTTTATCGAAGCAGTTAAAAAATGTAGCTTAAGCCAAACCCCTTTACCTTGTATATTATAGAATTTGGGGAAGGCTGTTAAGAGATTAAATTTTATTGTGTGGGTATCATTGCTACCTAAGAATAATTCCTCTTCTTCCCTGCTTTCAGTGCTATAAATAACTTCTTTATAAGTGACTTCACCAAATTTAATGATACCGAGAAGTTTAAGATCTAGGATTAGTTATTTAATATTATGGAAGGAGCTTAAAACCTATCTCTAAGGGGTGATAAATAGTGACTTTTGAGAGACTGAATGGATTAATTATCAGGACTAAAAGAATTCCGGTACCATATTAATATATTGTAGTTATGAGATTCAGTGGAATTTCTTTGGATGTCAAAATTTTGTGATATATAAAGTGGTGCTCAGCACTGTTATTAATAGTTTCTGTTAATTAAAAAATGTTTATTTTCTGGTCATATTTGTTGCTCCATCACTAATTTTTTATATTTTTTAGCTTAGTTTATATTGACCCAATAGTGTCCTTTTTCAGTTCTGTGAATATATATAATTCAAATGTATTAAATTTAAGCAATACAATGAATACTTTATGAAACTATGACTGCGTAACTGATAGAAACTAAAGTCATACACACCTTGCAACATCACTGTGAATTGGATCTCAAGTCATATATCAGACTCTAATAACAAAACAAACGTTGCTTCTAATTTTTCTTCTAATAGATTATAGAAATATGCTGTTAATAATTTTTAATTTATCAACTAATTTACTGTAAAAAATTCAGCATTACCTTCTCTGCTGTGAGTTTAGTGTATCCTGTAACAATGTGAATCTGCTCTTTTGCCAGTTGACATTCATTATCATTAATAGTCATAAATGGCTAAGAAATTATGGTAGTAATTATATTCTTTCATAAACATTCAAAGCACTATGGACAGTTCAGCATATCGTGTTTCTGAATATCTTATTTTGAAGGTCTCATTCACAGCAACATGATTACAAATACGTGGGGCGCATGGGTGTTTACACATTTAGTAAAATCACATTGTAAGTCATCTTCGCTGTAAAAATCTTGCATGTATTTTTTTCTTTTTGGAATTTGGTTCAAACTAATTTGAAGTTTGCTGTAGAGTTAACATTTTAATTAGTAGTATCACTGTTTCTATTTCCAGATCCATCCATTGAATTTGGTCAGGTCTTTGTATTTTTTCACTTCATCATTCTTTTTCCTCTTAATAAAATCTTCTGTTTTAAGTGTCTTCAGTAATAGTTTAATTAGATGTTGAAGTTGCCACATTCAAAAGTGTGTTACAGAAACTTGGTTTGAAAGGCTTTATAGATTTTTTGACAGATAAATTATCCCATAGTTAAGAACTAACTGAAAATTTGGTTACTATAAAATTAAACTGATCAACATTAATGTTCCCTTGTCAGTGCTGTCGAAATTTACTATCAAATGCTAGAAAATAAAACTAGATGCTAATGAAGAAAAGATGGAATCAACTGTTCTTAATTGATATTGTAACATTTCTCTACTGCATTTCTCAAGGGTTTATCACAATTGATGAGAGTGAATTTGTTGCTGAGGATCTGTGAAATTACCCTGTATTTTATATACTGTTTCATTTTTTAAAATTAAGTACTCACTACATTGATTTCATAACTGCCAATGGGTTGTAACCTGCAGTTTGGAAAGCATTGGTCTAGGACAGTGATTTTCAACCTTTTTCTAATAAATTAATTACGAAAATTATGTGCCACACCAAAAGAAATAAATTTTTTGCTGGTCTGATGAAGAAAAATAGACATAATTTTAATTCATTCACACCAGACAGCTATTGTTTTGGCTGTTGTCATTTTTTTTTTAATTTGACAATCTAAGGGAAAGATGTCAGTTACACTAAATAGTTAGCTATTGCATGTCTAAAATATCTCTGTGGCACCCATGTGCTGAGGCACAGCGGTTGAAAATCGCTGGTCTAGGGGGATCATCGTTGGTTTAGAAAGATCATACTTGGTGAGCAGGATGGTTGCACAAAGTCAATGCAGAATAGTAACAAAGCCCAGGTCCCAAATTAATAAACCACAATAAAGATTTTGGCATTTATTTTAAATGGGTTGGAAAATCTAGAGGATTATAAGCTTGATAAGATTTGAGTTTTGAAAAGATCGCTGTGGCTGCTGGCTGGAGAATGCATTAAAGGGGTGGGACCAGAGCGAGGGTGGGCAAATGACGGCCCACAAGTCAAGTCTGTGCACCACTGGGTTTTGGAAGGCCTGCAAAATAGGAATGGGTTTTACATTTCAGATGGTTGGGAATAAATCAAAAGAAGGATAATATTTTATAACATATGAACATTATATGAAATTCAAACTTTAGTGCCCATAAATAAAGCTTTATTGGAGTTCGTTTGTGCACCGTTTTTGTGCTGCAGAGGGCAGAGGGGAATATTTGTAACTGAGATAGTACGTCCTGCAAAGCTGAAAATATTTACTCTATGGCCCTATACAGAAAATATTTGTTGATCCCTTCACTAGATTGTAGGCAGATATATCAGTAAGGAGGCTACCGCAGAGTCCAAGAGACAGATGGTGGCTCGGACTGCGGGCAGCGGTGTACATGGGTGCAAGTGGGGGTCAGTATGGGAGACAGTTTTGAGCGGGGGTGCTGAGAAGACTGGCTGTTGAATTGGCAGACTGGTGGAATTGATTGAAAAACATTCTTTATCCTTCACTGAAAAAAGAACTATCTTGCTAAAAAAGTAAATAGACTATGTTGCATTTCTTTCTATATGTTATGTTTTAAAAGAAAAAAGAAAGATGTAGGCAACTCTTAAAAGCAACATCAGTATAAGATGGAAAACATTTATATATTTGTCTAACATCTGAAGGCATTTTTAATTGTAATCCTTGCTCTATAGCTTCCTGCCATATGTTTTTAAATTTCCTAACCTCTTTTTAATATACACTCATCCTAAATATTAAGACTTTCCTGTAATTTTTGGAAATAGTATATTGTTTTAAATGGCTTGAAAATATAAATTATGGCCAAATGCTTAGGAAGTGCTGTAGGCTTCCTGTAAGGTCCTTTGACCACAGCCTATAATTTTTCATTTGTATGAGTGTGTTAGCTGCAGCAGGGTTTGACTTTTTATTATTTTCAAGGATGAAAGTTATTTATTAGGTTTTGATTTTTAAGTTTTTTCCCCTTGTATAGCCCCTGACTATAATAGAAATAGTGTTTGAAACCTTAAAGCTGGACTATGTGATATTTACAACACTGTTACTTTTTAAACAGCAATCTAAACCTGTAACGTGTGTAGCAGTTGTTTTTGCTGTACCTGAAATTTATAAAATGTTATAAGAATTATATTTGCTCTTCCTGAAATTTGTAAAATTTTATAAGAACTATATACAGTTCTTTATACCATATTTTTCAGACCATAAGACGCACCTAGGTTTTAGAGGAGGAAAATAGGAAAACATTTTTGAAGCAAAAAATGTAAAATATTTAATAACATAAATGACATAACTTCACTAATATGAGCCAGGTAAGCTACATTCAGACTATAAGATGCACCCCCATTTTCCTCCCAAATTTCGAGGGGAAAAAGTGTGTCTTGTAGTCTGAAACATATGGTCCTTTCTGTCTCTAGTAATATGACTGACCAGATAATGTAAAAAACCCTTCTGCTTCAAATCACCTAGACATGCTAGCTAAAATATAACAGACACCCACTTAAAGAACAGCTGAGCTTTCAGGTCCGGATATTGTAGGGATTTGAATTTTAGTATTCACATGGGAACAGGTTGCAAGTCCTTGAGGCGCTACAAAGTGGGGAACTGTATCACACTTCAAACATAAAACCAGGGTCTTGAAGGGCTGTACCTTTCGCAAGAGGTTAGATGAGGAAAAGAACCCATCCACCAGCACAGGGAGACTGCAAAGTAGCTTGTAAATAAGACTCCCCTACGAATTTCTAACTATGGACTTGCCTCATGTTGACCTGGAGTTTAAATGAACACTACCTACTTGGTCTGGGAAAACCTAAACTGAGAAATGAATATTTAAAAAAAAAAAGAATCGTAGGACAGCAAAACTTCTTGAGTTACTTGGAAGAAGCAAATGTGAAATATCCTTAGTGGGACAAGTTTTCAAACTAGGCTGCCAAAATTCCCACGGGTAAGCTGCATGAAGACGAGTTTGCAATACCCAATTTAAAAATTCACAGGACAGTCATCCATTGTCACATGTCAGTGGACACAATGAATAGAATTAAATCTCTAAGACTTTCAGATAACTGTCATATAAAGACCATAAAATAAGTATGCTTAAAATGATTAAAAGCTTAAAAGAAGGAAATGAAAACATAAGATAGTAAATAAAAAAATTTGGAAAGGAATCCAATAAAACTTAGAGAAATTAAAAAGTCATTAAAATTAAAAAAATCAATGAATGGATTAATCAGCAGAAATAGTTGAAGGAGGAATAAGTGGCTAGAAGAGAGGTCTGAAGAAATTATCCAGAATGCAGGGAAGAGAGAAAAAGAGGAAAATAAATCTTTGGAGACACAGAAATAGAATGAGATGATCCAATAGAAATTTCAACAGAAGAAAAGATAATATGGGGACAGAGGAATATTTGAACAGATAATAGCGGAAAATACTACAAAATTAATGAGGGGCAGAAGTTCTTAGACTCAGAAGCCTAATGAATCTCAAGCCGGATAAATTAAAAATTGATTCACTTAGACACATTATGAAAGCAGAGAAAATATGGCAGTTTTTATGAGTAATTACTAAGATATTGAAATAAGGTTTTAAATATTCCAGTAATAGTGATAACTTTTCACTGTTCTGTGTGCCCACTATCAGTTCAACTTGTGGCTAAGAGTTTTACTTCCTAAGGTGTCTGATAAAGTTTTTGTCATGGAATGCTAGTGTCTGTTAATTACTAGTGCTGTGAGGAAAGTATTTCTTTTTGTGATGAGTGTTCTTGAGGGAACTAAGGAAATGGGCCATCAAGGAAGTTAGGGTTCAGCAGCGGAGCCAGGAGGCCCTGAGCAGTGTGGAGGTCACTGGAGTAACGTGGCCCTTCCCCTCCTCCACCCTGCCAGCTCCTTGGCTTGCTGTCCTCTCCCCACCTGTCCCAGCCATGTCCTCTATGGTCGGTGCTCTCCACTGCAGCTTCTGCACCTTGGCCCAGCGCAGTGCAAAGTAGCTTCTGGAGGAATTGGACAACCTCTCTTGCTTCTGGAGAACAGCCCTCTGGTGTGCTGCCTGACCCTCTATGATATCGCTCATTCACCTGGAATGACCCCAGATCTGAGCTGCATTGAGACCAAAGCCACCGAGAAAGGCTACCTGGTACCTGGGCAATAGCCAGACTCCCTGAAAGCTTGTGATTTGGTAGTTATTCCAATTGGAGTCCCAAGAAAATCAGGCATGAAGCAGGATGACCTGCTCAACATCAGTGCCACAATGGAACTGCTGCTGCCTGTGACCAGCATTACCCTGAGGCCATGATCTGCCTCATTTCAATTCCTGTTAACTCCACCATTCCAATCACATCTGAAGTTTTCAAGAAACATGGAGTATGCAACCCCAATAAGGTCTTTGGGGTGAGAACCCTGGACATTGTTAGAGCCAAAACTTTCTTTGCAGAACTGAAGGGTTTGGATCCAGCTCGAGTCGATGTTCCTGTCATTGGTGACCGTGCTGGGAAGACCATCATACCCCTGATCTCTCAGTGTGCTCTCAAGGTGGACTTTCCCCAGGACTAGCTGGTAACCCTCACCGGGCAGATCCAGAGTCAAGGCTGAAGTTGGAGCAGGCCCTGCCCCCCTGTCCATGGCATATGCTGGAGCCTGGTTCGTCTTTTCCCTTGCGCATACAGTTAGTAGAAAGGAAGGAGTTGTCGAATGTTCCAAGTCCCAAGAAACAGATGGTCCCTGTATCTCTAACCCACTGCTACTGGGGAAAAGGGCATCAAGAAGAATCTAGGCATCTGGAAAATCTCCCCTTTCAAAGAGAAGATAATAGCTGGGCCCATTCCTCATCTGAAAGCTTCAGTCAAGACGGGAGAAGAGTTTGTAACAAATAGGAAATGAGAGAGCAGTTAGGGAGCAGCACTCCATTTCCTTAGCTTATTAAGGCATCATGTCACTGTGAAGTCATTTCAGATATCTTCGCATTTCAGTTTGCTTTGATGATGAATATTAAGGTTACCAGACCTTCCAAATTGTGGGTCAGTCTACTGGTGCATAACCACAAGCAGGTTTTAATTTTCAAAAAATAAGAAAGGAAGGAAAGAAGGAAGGAAGGGAGGAAGTGTTCAACTTCTTCCAAAATATTTGGGAGACTTTAAAGTCATTGATTAAAAATAAATGCTGATCTATTTGAAATTTTACCCGCCCCCCAAAAAAATCTGTTACCTTTCTTACTCACTTAGTCAAGTTTTAGGATTTACTCTTTCTGTATCATGAAATTTTTCATTTATTTTTCCTTCCTTTTTTTTTGTTTTTTTCCCTGTTCTTTTTTTATTCATAGATGTCTCAAAGAACAACTATATTTGCAAGTCACTTAAAATGGTTCATTCGTGTTATGTTTAAAAAGTAAAATGAGCCCTGGCTGGTGTAGCTCAGTGGATTGAGCGCGGGCTGGGAACCAAGCAGTCCCGGTTCGATTCCCAGTCGGGGCGCATGCCTGGGTTGCGGGCCAGGTCCCCATGAGGGCTATGTGAGAGGCAACCATACATTGCTGTTTCTCTCCCTCTCTTTCTCCCTCCCTTCCCCTCTCTCTAAAAATAAAAATAAAATCTTAAAAAAAAAGTAAAATGAAAAGAAACAAAACTCACTTTGCTTTCTTTGTCTAGATGATTAGCATTTCTCTTTTGATTTATTCCCCATATTACTGCACCAGCTGGTCAGCAGACAATTATAGTGGGCCTCCCAGGAAAATGATTACCTCCATAATCTACTTTTCCCCCATGGACCAACTGTTTTGATTTGGGCTAGAGTTAGGCAGAAGAAAACCTGTATGGTCATGACAGGTTAAAATTTACTTCCAAATATTCCTTCTTTGGCCTCTACTAACATTAATCCTAGTCCTGCCTTAGAGTTTTGTGAGTTAAATGTTTGTGAGTTAACTTCATTTGTGAGGTAAGGGGTGTGTGTGTGTGTGCGTGCGCGCGTGCGCACATGCTCGTGTGTTTTGGGAGAGTGGGGAGGAGAGGAGAGGAATTTCAGGTACTCTTATCAAGCATGTACACATTCACACTGCTTTTCCGAAGTATGTAAAATCTCTTCATAATACCCTCCACTTATTACGAGATCTCATTTTTAACCATTATGATATATAAGAAAATGTGTGTACATATTTGAGATGTAAAACTCTAAGCTTATAATTATTCTAGCTTCTAACTTGTGTTTTTGGACATTCTTTATGGTTTTAAATATCTTATAAAAGCTTCCTTATCATTCAGTTATAAATTTTATACTATCAACTTGTATTTCAAACCACACACTTATTTTTATTTTTTATATTTGCAGTTGATGTATTATTTTATCAGGATATAAGTTTTCAGCAAGGAAGTGTTCCCATTTTCTTTGCACATTTCCATATACAAAAATGAGTTTAGGTTTTTTCACTCTTTTAAATCAACAGACTATGCTTTCTTTACAGCCATTCATGTTTAATATGTCGTGAATATTAAATTATGTTTGTATTTGTATTTAGGTGACTATTATATGGTTAAAAAGATTTTGGAGGAAAGCAGTTCAGGTGACTTGAACATAAATTGCGTAGATGTGCTTGGGAGGAACGCTGTTACAATAACTATTGAAAACGAAAATTTGGATATACTTCAGCTCCTTTTGGACTACGGCTGTCAGGTACAACAAGGCTAGATCATTCTATTCAGTAGCTACTAAGTACTGTTGAAGATGCTATGTTTTCTTCCAGTTTCCTCTCTCCCTGCCTTCCTTTCTTTCTCTTTCTTCTCTTTCACTTTTATTTGGTTTGAACTATGAAAAGTTCTAAAAACAAATCAAAAGCCTTTTTTTAAAACTTGATTTTTTTTCTCCCAACTTTCACTCCCCCCGCCCCCAGATCTTATATGTTTTACAACATCTGACAGAGGTAAATTATCATGACTTATTAAAGATGACTTTGTTTTTATTATTTATATTACTATAATATTATATATTTAAAAATATACAAGTGTTCTAGAAGTGACGGGGGTAAGATTTTTCTGTGACCAATGCAATTTACCAGCATAAGAACAAATGCTCCAGACTCACAAAGCAATTTTCAATTCGACTCTGATTTTCTCCTGTTTTATTAAATTTCCCTTTCAGCCTTCATTTTAATGTTCACTTATAGCTAATGAATATTTTTAAGCTGGAAAATACTGGGTTTTCACATTTCTATCAGTTCAGGTAGAAGAACGACATGAGTCTTGAAAGAATTCAGTCAAGAGATTCTGAAGGAAATTTAATAGTAATGTTTTCCTTTTTTAAAAATTAATTTATGATGGGACCCCGCACATGAATTCTGGCTCCTTCTTTTCAAATAGTATGATTGTTTGCTCTGTTGTAGCTTTAACTTAATAAGGCATATATGTATTTTTTGAGTGGCATCAAGAAGTACTCACAAGATTTTAAAACTGTAAATGGGTTAGTTGTATGTACAATATATGGCACTGTCTCTATACATATTTAGAGTAGAAAAAGAAACTGCTTTCCCAGCAATTTCAGTTATCCAGAACACCAATGAGACCCAGAAAGTAAGTGAAAAATACCTCTGAGCAGCCAGCCAGAGAGGATGCCTGGAAGTTTCCCACTTAGGAGCTTTAGTCAGAGGAGCATTTCTGGATCCTTCTTCAGAGTCTATGTTTTCTCATTTATATTCCACTTTAACAAACTTAGTTACTTAGTCTTTTCATCTGTAGAGAGAAATGCTGCAGATGGGCGTGAGACCCACACTAGAACAAAATGAGGCACAGTGCCCCTGACTATTTAGTACGGATGTCAGCAGCATTGCATACCTGGCGGTCTCTGAGGAGCTGCATGCTAGGATGGGAATTAATGTTTGTAACAATGGCCCAGAGCCGGTAAAGACAAATTAGATTATATTCAGTACCTATTTTAGAAGAAAGAAGAATATATGCTGAACTTCTAAAAGCAGAAATCTTCCATCAAAAGAGTTTAAATTTAAAAGTTAAACACTTAAAGGCATAAGCTTCAGTTCCATAGAAAATAAGGGTATAAAGGAAGTCCTGGATGATTCTGGATAAAGGCAGTATTGTGGTATAATAATCCTTTTTGTCTTACACATATGATTTTGTGTATATAATCTGCAGTATGTACGTGGTTCTTTCACATACCTGACTGCATTTGAACATCATAGCTAGCCTAAATAGATGTTACATTTTATAGATCAGAAAACTGAGGCTCATAGACTTTAATGAATTGCCCAAAGTTCTAAACTAAGGGCAAACCTAAGATTTGAACTTGATCTTCTGACTGCAAATTTCATGCTCTTTCCAGTTCACTGAGTTCCGTCTCAGGGTGCCTACGTCCTATGTATTTATCAACAAATGTCCAAGGCCTTCAATTGGGTGTGATTATGGAAATGAATAGGTGAAGCATGAGTTCTGTACTAAAGGATATTAAAATTAATTGGACAATGAAAGTACACATGAATTTCAAATCATTTAAAAAACAAAAGTATATTTGATAAGTGCTGAGTGGTAATACTACAGTACCTGACCCTTGTATATTACTTTGAGTGTTTTCATGTATTTTATCTTATGTTATACTTATGGGACTCAGCTGGACAATTTCCACGGCCCCCTTCCCCCCAAACCAGGGGACTTTCGGCAATATGTAGAGACATATTTGATGTTGCAATGGGGGGAGGAGATACTACTGGCATCTGATGAGTAGAGGCCACGGATGCTGCTAAACGTCCTACAGCGAGTACCCAGTACAGCCCCACAACTCAGGTTTATCTGGCCTAAAGTGTCAACGGTGCCACTACTGAGAAACCCTGTTTTATACTTAAACTTTTGTGGTTTACAATAAATGTTTTGGAAACATAGAAAAGAAAGATCACTGTGTATTGGAGCTATCAAAAAAGGTTGCATGGGAGTGTGTCAGTTGAGCTTTGAAATCTTAATAATTGCTACTATGTATATAGCACTACTATGTACCAAGAACCTTAAATATATTCGACTTCTTTAATCCTCACAATAGCCCCCTGTAAGGTAGGTACTATTATTATCTGTATTTTATCAAGGAGGAAGCCAAGGTACGGAAAGGTTAAGTAACTTGTCCCGAGTTACTGTATAAACGGCAGACCTAGAATTTGAACCCAGGTTCTGCCTCCAGAGTCTGTTCTTTGGCCCAGTACCTGAAACTACACTAAAAAATGTGTAGGTAGGCCCAGAAGAGGGGATGTGAAGAAGAATGTAAACAAAGATATGTGCAGTGTGCATCCTTGAGACAGTGAATTGATTTAGCTTTTTTAAACAAAATATTTGGGGTGGATAGTAGAGGGAAGTATTTGGAAAAATGGCCAAAAGAAAACTGATGAAAATGGTCTGATTGCCAGGCTAAGGAATTTGGGTTTTATATGATAGATAGTGGGATCATGAAATGATCTTGAAAAAGGGTGTGATCTAACCAGTGTTATTTTGGAAAAACTATTATAGTGGATGTGTTTAGTATACAAAAAAATGGAAAAAGGAAGGCTGTAGCTTCAGTGAGCAGTTTGTAATCCAGATATGAGGTTAAAGCCTAAACTGGAATAGTGGCTATAAGAATGGGAGGGGGTGGCCCTGGCTGGTGTAGCTCAGTGGATTGAGCGCAGGCTGGGAACCCAAGGGTCCCGGTTCAATTCCCAGTCAGGGCACATGCCTGGGTTGCGGGCCAGGTCCGCAGTGAGGACCATGTGAGAGACAACCACACATTGCTGTTTCTCTCCCTCTCTTTCTCCCTCCCTTCCCCTCTCTCTAAAAATAAATAAAGTCTTAAAAAAAAAAGAATGGGAGGGGGTAGCAGATGTGAGAGATGCTATAAGGAAGAAGTGATAGAACTTAGTGAGCATTTATTGGAGGGGAGAATTGAGGAGTCCAAGGTGAATTGGAAATCTTAGAAGTGGGTGACTGGGAGGATGAAAGAAACATAGGAAGTTAAGAATAGAAATCAAGCTTGGGGCAGAGAACTGCGAATTCTGGCTCTAGCCTTATTTATTTGGGGGATATCAGGCAGTCTCCAGTGGACAGTTGCTGATGAAATTTTCATGTCTGGGGAGCCGCCAGGCTGGAGGGATGAAGCACACAGGGCTGTGGAGATGGCCCTCCCACATGGTGAGGGTGAATGAAGTCACAGAGAAGAGCAGACAACCAGTGCCAGTTCTTTCTTAGGGAACATCTGTATTAATACAGGGCACTAGAAGGGAAGGGTGTCTTTAAAGGAGTTAGGATAGTGCAGCATCGTGAAAACCAAAGAAACAGGTTTAGTATGATGCTTAGAAATCAAGGAAAAGGAGGAGGCAGGAAAGGCCTTTGGGTTCTGAAATTTGTATCAGTAGAATTAAGAAAATGATATGCCTGGGTTTGAGAATTTGACAAAGTGAGAGGAAAAAGCTTGAGTGGTAAGAAGATTGGATCAAGTCAAGTTAGCAAAGAGTGAGGAAGTATTTCATGTTTTGGGAGGTGGGGACTAGGACTGCTGTGTCCGTGAATGAAGAACCTAGGTCCTATAAATACAGAAGAGCATTATATGGAAGTCCAAAGTGGACTATTTAGCTTCAGAAAGGAAATAAGTAGTTTCTTACTCTGAGCTTAAAAGAAAGAGTATGGGAATTGTTGAAAATGCTGAGGTGAGAAGGAAGATAGCAGTCTCATTAATACATAATTATGTAATTGAAAAGATTTTAGTAAGCAGTGATCAAATATCTGTGAGAAATTGGGAAGCAAAACTAGTTAGGACATTTTGTGTACCTATAGGTATTTTTAAATAATTTAAAACATTCTTTTCAGAAATACCTTTGATTTATCAAATAACATACCGTACAGAGTAAGTTGATGGTAGCTCCTTATTTACCTGGATTTTCTTTATATAAATAAATATACCTGAAGCTTATCCTTGTAAGAATTGACAGATATAACATGAATCTTTCTTTTTTCTTTACTAAATAGTGTATCAGAATATAATTTAACTTACCATCATAAGTAGGAATCATTGAGAATGTAATCATTTTACATTGCTTCATTTAGTCTGAAACGAAACACATTTGTCCTTATATTAAATGGCTTCAGACTACTGTGTGTTGATAATGATTTTGCTATACTGATACTTTCTCTTTTCACATTAACTTTTAGCAATTATTTTCTTCCTCCCTGCCTTGCTGGTTTTAATCTAGTTGTTCTCTTAGTCAGTAAAGACCTGAAAGGTACTTGGGGAAAACAGATATCCATCATTCATAGACAACTAACTCTAAGTCAGTGTGGTTAAGGCAGTTCCTTCTGGGAAATGATGCCCACAAAGTTAGTTTGTGATCACTCAGTATGCTTTTTATTTGGAAGGGGGGTGGAATTCGCAACAGACCCATGATTGTATTTCAGATGGTTGGAATTGACTGGTATTTTGACTTTGAAAGCAGTGGCATTACTGTAGTTAGCTTTGTAGGTTAAAATTTAAAGTCAGAAATTAAATGTTAAATAGAAATGAACATACGGTTCTTTTTGTTCTTTGCTTCACCTGACCAAATACAGTAAAAACTAAAAACCTAAGAGAAATGTTTACAAAGCAGAAGACTAATAATGCTAGACTTTAAAGGATAGGCTACAGCTCAATGAACCTTTACAGTTTTAGGGAATAAAAAAATGAATTAAGTTTCCTATCAGGATGGGGAGTTTTTCCTGTGAGAACACATAGGTGGTTCCTAATGGTCGAATGTGGCCCCCAAACCTGTTTTGGGAATATTTACTCCTATTTTTAGACATCCAAATAAAGTCTATAATTTTTAGTCCTATTTTTTGATATCTAGATAAAGTAATGAAACCTTTATTCCTTCCAGCTATGAAGAATATTAAAGACCTGGTATTTTCATTTTTAAGAGAATATTAATTTAAATAGTTGATAAAGATTATTACAATTTAAAAACACACAAGTTGAAAATAATCATGGCATTTTCTAAGATTAAATTGTTTTTTATCCCCATGTTTCCCGTTTGCCTTTCTGGTTCTCCTTTAAAAAAAAACCAAAAAATGAAAAGAAACTCCAGAACCTGACGTCTCAGCTTTCAAGCATCACAGTAAAACTGAATGTAGACTTTGTTCCAGAGTTGGGAGTCCCCGTTTCCTCAGCCTCGAACTACCTTTCTTCCTGTCCAAGTTGAAGCTTTAAAATGAGCTGTAGTTTGGGGGTAAAACAACAAAGTCACTTTTTCTTCCTGTCTCTAAGACATTGGTAGCCTAGTTCTTTGTGGTTTTTACTTGATTGAATTGCTCATATTAATTTCGAACTTGTACATTTAAGTGAGTCACGTATGTTTTCAAGATGAGAACAGAGGGTGCACCCTCTATTTATGTATT
Source organism: Micronycteris hirsuta (assembly GCA_004026765.1). Classification (NCBI taxonomy): domain Eukaryota; kingdom Metazoa; phylum Chordata; class Mammalia; order Chiroptera; family Phyllostomidae; genus Micronycteris; species Micronycteris hirsuta. Next base: position 49,375 of record PVJI01000275.1, on the reverse strand, counting down.
TTCCATGGTCTCTTGTCTTCATGGTTGTATTGATGATCATTTTTATTAGACCGAACAGAATTTTTTACCTGTACTACTAGTTTTTGGCAATTCCTTGTATAGATTTGGAATGTTAAGATTCTTTTGGTCCAAAGTTCAAGAGTAAAGATCTTGGAAAATATTTTCAGCTTTAACTACTGCATAGATTAGCACCGTTCCATTAATAAACCTTCATTATTTTACCAGCTCCCGTGGCAAAACCACAGCAGACACATGTGTACCGTGCTCCACATAAGTCCTGCTGAGGCAAGGACATGTACTGTTTGGGCAGTCTACATTTTTTGAAAATTCAGAATTACTATATATAATACAGTTTAAATTTTTTATTTATAAATTAGCAAAATAAATAGTTTACCTTTTTATCCTTCATTGTCATTTTTAACTTTTTTTTTTAAAGTCCACAGATGCACTTTTGGTGGCAATCGATTCTGAAGTAGTGGGAGCTGTTGATATACTACTTAACCATCGACCAAAACGATCATCACGACCAACTATAGTAGTTAGTACTTTTAAATGTTTATTAATTTGGATTTTTAAATCAAAATAGATCTCCTGCCCCATTGCCATCTTTTTCTTCCCCCAAATTTATTTGTCTTAAGAAAATAGATTTATTTTAGTGTGTAAAATACTGCTTTAAAGTAAGTATGGACACTTTCAAGAAAAATATTGCTTTCAGGAAACCTTTTTAAAATCAATCATATTTCCATAATTTTGTCTGTGTGGACCAGTATTTAAGTTTGGAACATTTTGCAGGTTAAGTCGAAGATACAAGTTAGTTTCCACATTAATTTAAGAATTAAATATGAACAATGAAATCATAAAGCTAGAAGAAAATGTAGGCGAATGTTTAATTGATCGGGAGTGGAAGGACTTTTCTAACCATAAAAACAATGGACAAAAATCACAGTGCACAGCCTTTGGCTGCATGGAAGTTAAATTTCTGGAATTCAGATATCAAGCGAACTTTAGAAAGCAGGTGGATAACTGGCAAAAGATATTTGCATCATATGTAACAAGTTCACTATTTTAATATTTGACAAATTGATGAAAAACACCAAAATCAGAAAAGGACATGAAAAAAATCTCAGAAAATATAAAATATTAAACCTTACTGATAATCGTAGATGAGATACTAATATTTGTTTATCTTATTATTGAAAAAATAATAAGCACTGTTGGCAAGGGAGTAGTATAGTTTCCTGCCCAGGTGGCTTGAGGGTATTTTGGATAGCACTTTGCCTGGATGTCTCAGAGAAAACATGTTATGTTTTTTCACCTAGTGCTTCCTCCTCTAAGAGTTTGCCTAGAAAATGGTCAGAAATATGGATAAAAATGTTCATTTTAATATTACATGTAGCAGTGAAAAAATGTAAACATCTCAGAGTAGAAGATGGGAAATATAAATAATTACATATATTTGAAAATAGCATTTTTTAAAGAATATTTAGGAACATGGAAAAATATGATACAGGAAGTGAAAAAAAGAATTGTAAACTGTATATGTAATATGATCCAAGGTTAAAAATATGCATAGAAAAGGAACTATGTGGAAATGGAGCAAAATGTTACCTAGTAGCAGCCATCTCACTGCCAAATTAGGGACTTTTTCTTTACTCTTTATATTTCTTTATTGCTTTTGTAAATAGGAAGCTATTCATTAATAATCAGATAAATTATATATTAAAATGAGATATTTGTTGTATATAAAAATGTTTTAAATATACCATTCATTATTAATGAGGGTGTAGTGAAACAAGCAGTTTCAATAACTGCTGGAGTATAAACTGGCTATACTCCGAAGAAAACTATTGCTTAAGAAAGAATTATAAATTGGTTGTAGATGATCTGGCGTTATCTGAATACTCTATCATGTATTAACTGAACTATTTTAAAAAATTTGGACTATTAAAAAGTTAGTGTATGTATGACTTTCTCCAGAGGATGGTAGTAACTAGTTTAATTGGTAGTAATAAACCAACAGGAACAGAAAAAAAGGGCTAAGAATATAGCTCCTGTACAAACGATCAGGAATACCTACAGTGCCGTTTGATTTTCTGCCATCTACCCGGCAGTGACTAGTACATTTCGGTACACCTGTTCCGCCTTCCAGCCTTTAAACCCATTCACTTTCTTGGCGGGGAGGGCAGCGTGTACCAGGGTATTGGAGCAGCTGATTGCTGTTCTTCATTCATCTCCATTCCCACTGCCAATTGACTCTTGGTTGTAAGGCCGTGGTCGTCTTCACTTGTGCAGTGAAAGAACACTTTCTGCTTCACTGCTAACAAAAAGTCTTTGTTTGAATTCTGTCAGCAACAGCAAGATCACATTTTAACAGCCTTATTACTTGTAGATAGGCAATCTCAAATACTTTCTATACCTTTTTTTAACCATTTCAGTAAATTCATTCTGTATTTTTGGCTTATCAAAATTGTCTTAATAAATTTTGACTTTCAAAAACAGTTCTTTGGCACATAGATTAATTATGTTGTAAACAATGAAATTATGAACTTTTATCTATGTCTAATAGTGTTTTCATATAGTTAAGAATGTGTCATAGGACAAATGGGACTATTTTTCTCAAGAGATTAAATACAATTTTCTCCTCTTTATAACTAATAATATGGGGGAAAAGGACTAAAATTTTAGATTTCTCTGTAACTTTAAATAAATTCATTAATTTGAAATTCCCAGTAACTAAATGGGAAAAATACAAACAACTATTTATAAAAGAGGGCAAAAAAGATTAGTAGGTTAGAAAATACTAAAATTTACCAGTGATATTCTTCAGAATATTAGGGGCCATTATTTTAAATCACTGGTGCCAAATTATTGATGCCAAAGATGTCCTTAAAAGGGAGTATGATAGGGAAAGGATCAGAAAGAGATACTGCAAAATGGTTTTTGGATAGTAGGAATGTGGGTGTTTGTATTCTTCTTTCAATATTTTTCAGATATTTTATAACATGCATGCACTACTTTTACAGTGTTAGTAAAAATTACAATATAAACTGTGAATTTCATCAACTTATACTATGGAATGAAACAGCTCTCAGGAAAACCTCTGTGAAAAAGTGAGAAGTAGTAGAAAGAGTATGCAATAGTCATAAAATAGTCAACCTTTTTATTTAACCCTGACTCTTTATTTGCTAATGTCTTTTTCTTTGTGTCATGCCACCATCAGACCCTGAGACTATGTAGTGAAAGGAGCTCAGGCTCCGGAGTAGTGCAGATTTGGGTTCCGATCTGCAGTCCGCCACTCTGTTGTGTACCTCAGGCACATTAACTTCTCTGAGCCTCAGTTTCTTCATGGGAATTATAATGCTCAAATTTGCAGGGTACTGTGGGAATAAATGAGTTGGTAAGTGTAAAGTGCCTTTCGTACCTATGATTGCTAGTGATTTTGTGTATTTGTAACAGAAAGTAATATAGGTAGTGATTGAGAATATATGGAGAATTATACAAAATAAAGACTGCTTCCTATTTACTTATCCCTTTCAAACCGCTTCATTGCTATCAATGTGGCAAGGTTTGCCATAGAGGTGGAATTTTTTGTTTTTCTCATGCATTCATGCTCTCACTGGTTTTAACATTTCTGTTTTTTTATTATACTGTTTCTACAATTCTTGTTCTTTATCCTTGTTATGCATCTTTCCATAATCTTTTGAAAATTAAAAACTTTTTCCAGATGTATTTCTCTAGATATCCTTCCTCTTTGTTAGGAAAACAGAAATTTAGTTGTATGAATGTTTCCTATTGGAGATTTTGTTTGTAATGATTATATTAACATTTATTAGTTAAAGTTCACTTTTTAAGTTTCAAAAATTTTTTATCCTGGAAAAATGTTTATCATATTTCTAAAATTAATTGTTTCTTTGTGCTTCTAATTTTTTTCATTTTATTCTTCAAAGTATTATGTTTTTTGAAGTCACAAATAACTTTTGACAGTTTATATAAATATTTTTCAGAAACTAATGGAACAAATTCAGAATCCCGAATATTCAACAACTATGGACATTGCACCTGTCATTTTAGCTGCTCATCGCAACAACTATGAGATTCTTACGATGCTGTTAAAACAGGATGTATCTCTGCCCAAGCCTCATGCAGTTGGCTGTGAATGCACCCTGTGTTCTGCAAAAAACAAAAAGGATAGCCTCCGACATTCAAGGTCAGAAAAGTGAGGTTTTTTTGATAAATAAATGTGTGATTCAGTAAGATATATGCCAATGAAATTTTTCAGTTGTTCTTTCTTTGTAGCTTTTAAAAAATATAATACTTAGGAAAGCCAAACTTCTAGCTCCTTTGCTTCATACAAGGAGTTCTGAAATTTTAAAGAAATGCTTACTAAATGATGACTAACTAGGAAACTTCTTCAAACTATGAATAAAGTTTATTTCATATTCCTCCTGGTGGGTGCTGGAAGCATCTTCTTATTACAAAAATTGTTTTCTATCTAACTGAATATTAACGGGTTACCCTTCTTATTTCTCTCTCATACCATTTATATTTAAGTCTGTTTCTCTTCCCCATTCTCCCCAGTTGAAAATAGCAGTAACAACCAAGGAGTGAATAAATGAGGAAGTACCCTAACCTAGGCAGGTCGAGTGAGATCACACATGTTGAATGAGCTATATGGTTCTGGGCCAGGCTTGAGATTCTAATTTTCAGCATAAGCCTCTCTCTCTCTCTCTCTCTCTTTTTATATACATATATGTAAATATTTTAATATATATAATAGTATCAAGCATAGCATTTACTATGGAAAATGTGGTCTGGAAGTCCACAGGCAGGTCATGGATGAGCTGTTTTTTAGGTAATGATGGTTGTAGAGTGTATATGAAATTAGCTTTAAAACTGTAAAATATCACCTGGCCAGGTGCTCAGTTGGCTGGAGCATCGTGCCGTGCACCAGCGGGTTGCAAACTCATGCCCAGTCACAGCACATGCCTGGGTTGCGGGTTTAGTCTGGGCTGTGGCATGTATGAGAGGCAGCCAATTGATGTTTCTCTCTCTCTTCCTTCCTCTGTCTCTAAATCAATTTAAAAAAACTGTAACATATCCACACTCTCTTTCTCACCTTATGAACAGGTCTCTGATGGATTGACAGTTATAAATCCATAAATTGGGAAAGTTTCTTGGAGGTTAATTTAATGTTTATTGCAGAGGTTGAATTGGAAGCTTTTTTAATATTTTCAAGTTCATTTTACAATGAGATTCTCTTTGATAAGATCTGGTTGACAGCTGACTATATCATTTACCTTTTTAGTTTTAAAATGACTAGTCTGTAAAATGACTTTAAGACTTCTTTTAGTTTAAAAACCCTTTCTTGATATTAACTATAAATATTTTCCAAATAGTATGTCTACTAGCTGTTTGCAGTTGAAGCGGCTGGGGTGGTGGATTGGGGCTGGAAAGAACACTGCCTGGGTTGGTTTGAGGTGAGGAAAACACTTGTTCTGAAAACTTTTGGAGGAGCTGTGGCTTACGCTCAGTCTTTAAGCATGAATAAGAATGAAAACGTGAAAGACATTTTATGCAGAGTACAAAATGTGATTGTGGTTTACTTGGAGAACTGCAAATGGTTTGATATATTTGCAGAAGAGTTTGAGAGTTTGTTATTGATGTTCGAGAAAGCAGTTATAGGAAAGGTCAAGGGCCTGGACTAAAGTCATTTTCAGGAATTGCTAAGTAGACAAGGAGGCTAACAAAAGGAATAAAAAGAGATATGGGATCAGTGAATGGAAGAGCCAATGAAAGCATTAAGAAAGTGAGGCAATCTCTGTTTATAAGACATTGGTTCTTAGATTTCAGAGAGAGTGCAGTTTCAGGTGAGGATAAGGTCTAGGGGCAATAATTTTAAATGGCTTAGGGAAGGGTAATGGGCCATTGAATTTAGAAAAACATTTTCAATGATATAATTGCTGTGATTTGGTTTTCATCTCAAAATTTTATGTGATGTGAAATTTCAAATAACTCTAAGGGAGATTTGAAATCTTATTTGAAGGAAGGTGATTTTAAAATGTTGAGAAACACTGAAATTGGGAGCGATAACAAAGTAAGGGACAGCCAGTGAAATTTAATTTGCAGAAGTGTTTTCTTTAATCTGCACAATGTTGTTTTATAATTTTGAATTTGAATGCCTGTAAGACTCATGTACACTCAGCTTTACTCATATTATTACCCACTTCACCCCTGAAAGCAATTGAATTTATAAAATCTAGTATATATCTACCAAGACAGTAAGATATTGGCACTGAGAATAATCTTAAGAATATGGAATATCTTTTTGATAAAGATACTTTTAATAAATATAGTTCTTATATTTATTTTAGTTATACAAGTAATGTGTGAATAAATCCTAAAATCCTGTACAACTTCTAACTTTAATTTTGGTCAGATGTCTCATGACCAATTCTAATCTTCCTCCTGTCTACAGAACTAACAATATCAGTTTGATGTTCTACATCTGCTTCTTAATGGGTAATATTCTCATTGGTTAGAAATGTGGGTGAAGAAGGTGAGGGGATTGAGCAAAGACAAAACCAAACCTGGAGACGTACACAACAGTGCGGTGATTACCAGAGGGAAAGGGAGGTGGGGGCAGGTAGAAGAAGGTAAACAGGATAAATGGTCATGGAAGGAGGCTTGACTAGGGGTGGTAAACACACGATACAGTATATAGATGATGTATTATAGAATTTTACCCCTGAAATCTATATAATTTTTATTAACCAATGTCACCCCAATGAATCTTAAAAAATGAAATGTGACTGCTAGCTGCCATTGTTAGGTTGGAAACTGAAGTCTCATCAGTGGTTGTCAGTTACATGTTGAAGTTAGAAATTTTGTCTTCCAGTTTCTGTCTATGAAGATTGCATTCTCCTGTTTATTAATATTGCCTATCTGTTGTTAATCTTGCCTCATCTACTCCAGTTCTTCTTATGGTTAGCCTTGTGTTTCTAATATAGGGCCATGACTGTGTTAAGGTATGTTCTCTATTCCCACTTTGCTGAGAGTTTTATCATAATTTGGTGCTGGATTTTATCAAGTGTCTTTTTCTGTGTGCCATCTGCAAGTAATGACAATTTTACTTCCTCCTATCCAATTTGGATGTCTTTTCTTTCTTTTTCTTGTCTGATTTCTGTAACTAGGACTTCCAGTACTATGTTGAATAAGAGTGGTAAAAGCAGACATCCCTGTCTTGTTCTTGATCTTAAGGGAAATGCTTTTAGTTTTTGACCATTGAGTATGATGTTGGCTGTGGGTGTGTCTTACATGGCCTTTATTACGTTGAAGTATGTTCCCTCTATTACCACTTTGTGGAAAGTTTTCATCATAAATGGGTGCTGGATTTTATCAAATGCTTGTTCTACATCTATTGATATGATCATGTCATTTTTATCCTTCATTTCGTTTATGTGGTTTATCACGTTTATAGATTTGATTTGTGAATATTGTACCAACCTGCGTCCCTGGAATACATCCCACTTGATAATGGTTTATGATTTTTCTGATGTATTGCTAGATCCAGTTTGCTAATAGTTTGTTGAAATTTTTAGCATCTATGCCTATCAGGGATATTGGCCTATAATTTTCTTCTCTATAGTGTCTTTATCTTGGTTTTGGAATTAATTAAGATAATGCTGGCCTTGTAAAATGAGCTTGGGAGCCTTTCATCCTCTTGAATTTTTTTGAATAGTTTGAGAAAGATTACTGTTAGTTTTCTTCTGAATGTTTGGTAAAATTCCCCTGTGAAGCCATCCAGGGCTTTTATTTGTTGGGATTTTTTTTATCCCTATTTGAGGACATTTTTCATTGAGAGAGGAGGGATGGGGAGAGGGAGAGAGTGGGAGGGAGGGAGGGAGGAAGTGAGGGAGGGAAAGAAAGAGGGAGAAAGGAAGGAGAGAGGAGCAAGAGAGGGGGAGAGAGGGAAACATCAATGTGAGAGAGAAATACTGTTGTGAGAGAGAAACATCAACTGATTGCCTTCTCATGCACATCCCATTTGGGGACTGAACCCACAACCTGAGCATGTGTCCTGACTGAGAATTGAACCTGCAGCCTTTGGGTATACAGGCCAATGCTCCAACCAATTGAACCACACCAGCTTGGGCTGTTGGGAGTTTTTTCTTTACTGATTCCATTTCACTGGCTGTAATCTGTCTATTCAGATTTTCTTACTATTTCTGATTCAGTTTTGGAAGATTGCATGTTACTAGGATTCATCCATTTTTTTCTAGGTTGTCAGGTTTGTTGGCGTATACTTGTTCGTAGTATTTTCTTATAATCCTTTGTATTTTTGTAGTGTCAGTTGTTACTTTTCTCCTTTATTTTCTGATTGTATCTATTTGTGTCCTCTCTTTTTTTTCTTGATGAGTGTGATTAAGGTCCTGTCAATTGTTTGTTTTCAGAGCACCAACTCTTGTATTCATTTGTCTTTCATAATTTTTTTAGTCTTTATGTCATCTATTTTTAATCTAAACTTTGTTATTTTTAATCTAAACTTTGTTATTTTCTGCCTTCTACTCACATCTTTGCTGTTCTTTTTCTAGGTCTTTTAGGTGTAACATTGATTGTTTGAGATTTTTTTTTTTTTTGGCCTGGTGAGGTAGGCGTGTATTGCTATGAATTTTCCTCTTAGGACTGCTTTTACTGTGTCCCATAGGTTTTGGGTTTTTGCGTGTTCGTTTTCATTACTCTCAAAATAGCTTTTGATTTCTCCTTTGATCTCATTGGTGACCCACTTGTTGTTTATTAACTTGTTATTTAGCCTATCTGTGTTGGTGTGTTTTTTAGTTTTTTACTTGTAATTGATTTCTAGTTTCCTACTATTGTGGTTGGAGAAGATGCTTGATATGATTTTAGTCTTCTTAAATTTGAGACTTGTGTTGTGTCCTCACTTGTGGTCTAGCCTAAAAACTATTCCATGTGCACTTGAAAAGAATGTATATTCTGCTGCTTTGGGGTGAAATTCTCTGAAAATATTAATTAAATCCACGTGTGTAGTTTGTAGTTTAGAACTGCTGTTTCCTTGTTCATTTCTGTCTATTTATCTACCCATTGATGTCGATGGGGTGCTAACATCCTCTCCTATGATTATATTACTGTTCATCTCTCCCTCGATGTCCATCAAGATTTGCTTTATATATTTGGGTGCTCTTATGTTGGGTGCATAAATGTTTACAAGGATTGTATCCTCTTGTTGGATTGTTCCCCTTATCATTGTGTAATGTCCTTCTTTATCTCTTATTATGTCCTTTGTCTTAAAATTTATTTTGTCCGATATAACTACTGCTACTCCAGCTTTTTTTTGTTTCCATTTTCATGATATATCCTTTGTCATCCCTCTACTTTCAGTTGGTGTGTATTTTTCATTCTGAAGTGCGTCTCTTGTAGGCAGCATATATCTGGGTCTTGTTTTCTTATCCATTCAGCTACCCATTGTCTTTAATTGAAGCATTTAAATAATTTACATTTAAGGTAATTATTGATTATTGATAGGTATGTATTTATTGCCATTTTATTATTTATAACTATGTTCCTTTTTTTTTCTTTTCTTAAAGGAGGCCATTTAACATTTTTTATAATATAGGTTTGGTGGTAATAAACTTTTAGGTATTTGTTTGTTTGTTTGTTTTTGTCTGGGAAGCTATTTGTTTCCCTTTCAATTGAATGATAGCCTTGCTGGGTAGAGTAGTCTTAATTGTTGGTCCTTGCTTTTTATCACTTTGTATATTTTATGCCAATTCCTTCTGGTCTCAAATGTTTCTGCTGAGGAATCAGTTGAGAGTCATTTGGGAGCTCCTGTTTAGGTAACTATTTTTCTCTTGCTGCTTTTAAGATTCTCTCTTTGTCTTGATCCTTTATCATTTTAATTATGATGTGTCTTTTTGTGGGCCTCTTTGTGTCCGTCTTGTTTGGGACTCTGCTCTTCCTGGACCTGTGTGTCTTTTTCTTTCAGGAGGTTAGGGTAGTTTTCAGCCATTATTTCTTCAAATATGTTCTTGATTCTTTTCTTGCTCTCTTCTTTTTTTGGTAGCCCTATGATGCAAATGTTGTTAAACTTCCTATTGTCCCAGAGATACGTTAGACTATCCTCATTTTTTTTTAAGAATTTATTTATTTATTTTTAGAGAGAGGGGAAGGGAGGGAGACAGAGAGGGAGAGAAACATCAATGTGTGGTTGCCTCTCACGTAGCCCCCACTGGGGACCTGGCCTGCAACCCAGGCATGTGCTCCAACTGGGAATCGAACTGGGACCCTTTGGTTCCCAGCCTGCGCTCAATCCACTGAGCTACACCAGCCGGGCAGACTATCCTCATTTTTTAAAAAGATTTTATTTATTTAGTTTTAGACAGAGGGGAAGGGAAAGAGAGAGGGGGAGAAACATCAATGTGTAGTTGCCTCTTATGCACCCCCTACTGGGGGCCTGACCAACAACCCAGGCATGTGCCCTGTTTGGAAATTGAACCAGTGACTCTTTGGTTTGCAGGCCAGCACTCAATCCACTGAGCCACACCAGCCAGGGCTAGGCTATCCTTATTTTTTATAAATCTTTTTTCTTTCTTCTGATCTTTGGGTGTTTTCTACTACCTTGTTTTCCAAAACACTGATTTGGTCCTCTTCTTCATCTATATCTGCTATTGATCCCTTCTAGTGTATTCCTTATTTGAGATATTGTATTCTTCATTTCTGGCTGGTTCTTTTTTATGGTTTCTAAGTTGGTTTTCATGCTGTTGATGTTCTCACTATGTTTTTGAGCATCTTCATAACCATTGTTTTAAACTATGTATCTTGTAGCTTGCTTGCCTCTATTTCATTTAGTTGCTTTTGGGGGATTCTCCTGTCTTTTGTTTGGGGCATGTTTCTTTGTCTCCCCACTTTGGCTATTTTCCTCTGTTTGTTTCTGGATATTAGGTAGACGTTCCATGCCTTGGTATGGTGGCTTTATGTAGTAGGTGTGTTGTGGGGCTCAGAGGAGTGGTCTTTCTAATTTCCTGAGCTAAGCGCTGCCATTTTTTGTGTGTGTACGTTATGTGAGCCGTCCTGTTGTATCAATAGTTGAGTCTTGATTGCTGTTGGCTTGTCCATGGTTGAGATTGCCCCTTCAGCTGGCTATGAGGATCAACCCTGAATGCAGTGCATTGATGCTATGCAGAGACAGCTCCACAGAGATGAATTTGTCCTAACAGTGTCTAGTGCCTTCTGAGATTTTCCTTTGTGTGTGCTGCTTATGGTGCTATGATATGGTCTGAACCACTGGTTGTGTTGGTTCTGGTGCCCATCAGGAGGACTCCCAGTGCTGGTAGATGGCAGGTGCTGACAGTGACAAGCTCTGGGCTACATGTTTGGAGGTACGACACAACCCACAGTTTGTGGCTGGCTCTGCAGGGTCTCAGTGTGTGTGGGAGGGGCCTCTCTGCACAGCAAGGCCCATATCCACTGACACCACACTCGAGGGCAGGTCAGCAAAAGGACCTTAGCTCCTCGAGGTCTGCCCTCACCTGTTAGCTGTTCATCAGTCCTACGCAGACCAAGGTGTGTCCAGGAGTGTTTATCAGTCCTACACAGACCAAGATTTGGTTGCATGAAGGGAAAGCTCTGCACAGGAAAGGTGATGCTGGTCTGGTATGAGCTGGGGGAAAATGGTCCACTCAAGAAAAAATGGCCTCGCCCAAGAGCCAAACAACTCATTTCCTTCTAGAGTCTTCCCAGATCTCGTGAAGAGTCTTCTGTACCAGGGAACAAGTTGGCTATGGCAGGCTGACAGTACTGTGGACCACATGCTCCTCAAGGCAGGGCTCCCAGGAGTCAGGGTGGTGGAGCTTATGGTTCTCCATTGATGCTGCTAGTAGATCTCTTATGGGGGTCCAGAAGCAGCTACTCTGGCTGTGGGTGGCACCCGAGGCTGGTGCTTGGCTATGGAAATAGGGTGTGAGCCATGGGACTACTATAGCTGTGGTGGGCAGGGCAGTCCAGGCTAGTATGGAACTGATCTCTTCTGACCTGCAGTAGGCGGGGAAGGGAAATGGTCTCTGATCCAGAGCCTCAAAACTCTGTCTCTGATTTTCTTTGAATGTGCCTCAAGATCTCTTCAAGAAAGTCTATACCATAGGCTTAGGCAGCAAACTGTTCTGGAGGTTGTGAGGTGACTGGACTACAGGGGTGCCAGGAGGGTGGGGTTGTACAGTCCTGCTAGGCCAGTACAGATTGGAGAGGAGTGTTTGCCCCAGGAAAGATGATGTCTGTGGACAGTGCAGGTGAGGAACTCAGCGCAGGGACTCTGGTGTCTGTCCTCTCAGCTCTCTTTCTGGAGCCATACAGCCCAGTCTGTCCTCACAGGACTCAAGTTTGCTCAGATCCACACTGCCTCTGCTTGAGCCCAGTGTGAGTGGCTGTGAATGAGATTTTGTGTGCTAATCCTTTTAGAGGGCACTTGAGTTTCTATCAGTATCCTATCTCTCCCTGGTAGACACATTGCCCACTATTTTTACAGCCAAATGTTATGTGGGAGCCTCTTTTCAGCTCTGTTGCTCCAGGTGGGGGAGTTCAATGTGGGATGGAAACCCCATATGTCTCGTGAGGAACCTTTGCAGCTGAGATATCCCTCCAGATTCTCAGCTACCAAACTGGGGCCAGCACTTTTTTCATCTTCACCCTTCCTATCAGTTTTGATGTGGCTTCTTTTGTAAATCCTTGGTTATAAGACTTCTGTTCAGCTAGTCTTCAGTTGGTTATTTAGGTTGATTGTTCTATAATTTAGTTATAATTCTGGTTTGGGTCTGGAAGAAGGTGAGTGTAACTTCCACCTACTCTGCTGCCATCTTCTGATTTGTGCTTTTTCTAACTTCTTAAGTTAGAAATTTAGCTTATTGATTTTAGATTTTGCTTCCTTTCTAGTAAGTGTATGTAAGATACTTTCTAATTTCTCTTGTGATTTCTTCTTTGGTGGATGGTTACTTAATTATTAATGAACCGTATTTTTAGAGTAGTTTTATGCTTAACAAAAGTCAGCAGAAAGTGCAGAGTTTCCCTGTACTCGCTATCCGCCTCTCACAGCCTTCCTCACCGCTCACCAGAGTAGTGTCCTTGTTACAACAGATAAACAAACATGGACAGATTATTATCACCCAAATGATTAGAGCATCCTCTTTGTAAACTACTTGGCTTTCTTTAAAAACCAAGCAGGTATTGAATTTATATTTAAAAGAACAATATACATTATATAACATCTACCAAATTTATAAATTAAGAGTTGTATATTTATAAGTGAAAGAATTATAGTAGAATTTTTCTGATTTGGTTTCTATTTAGATATTGAAAATGAACATTAATCAGTTTACAGAAGGTGAAGGTGGTAAATTATTTACTAGATTATGTATAAATACATGATTTCATTTTTTTCATTTAATTTTTTACTGTACTTTTTCCATTACCATTTAACCCCATTTTACCCACCTCCCCTCACAATTACCACACTGTTGTCCATGTCCATGAGTCCTTTTTCCTTTTTGCTCAATCTCCCCCCAAATTCCCCCTCCCAAAATTTTTTATCATGCTGTCTAATTATGAACTTGTCTCTGTTTTGCTTGTTACTTCAGTTTGTTTTTAAGATTTGAAACATCTTTAAAAAATAACCCGTTTGAATGAATCATATTTACATATATTTAGCATATTAGTCTTAATTGGAGAAGGAAAATTTAAAAATAAAAATGATTAGTGTATTTTATTTAAAATAATGTTGGATTTAGGAATAGAAAATTTTTAATTTAAATTGTATTGAAGAATGCGATGTTTTGAATCTGTGAAAAGAAACACTAAAACAATTCCCTTAAAAGCAATACATATACAATTTTCCAATATTCATATCTCAAAGTATTTTAAGTCTTTTTCTGTTTATGTAAATTATCTTCTAATAAATATAATTTTTACTTTCTATTTTGTAATACTATAATTTTAAGTTTATGAAAATTATGAGTTACAATACTAATCTCATGTATGTAATAATTTTCTTTTACATAATGGAATCAAATTTTATCACAGGTTTCGTCTTGATATATATCGTTGCTTGGCCAGCCCGGCTCTAATAATGTTAACAGAAGAGGATCCAATTCTGAGAGCATTTGAACTTAGTGCTGATTTAAAAGAACTAAGCCTTGTGGAGGTGGAATTCAGGTGGGAATGAATGGAAATAATAAATTATATCTTTTTTTCCCCAGAATATTTATTTACATTTCATCCAAGATGACCAGATCTTGCTGCCACCTTCTTGGGATTTTCTTTCTTCCTTAGCAGATAGACCTTGGTGTAATTTAGGTCACTCCTGCTCATCCACTCTCTGCCCCTGTTGCACCACCCTTAAATCCCCGCTTTGTTCAACATTCCCAAAGGCTTCCTAGGGTAATGTGAAGAGTGGTGGAGTGTAGCCTTAAGCAAGAACAAAATTATTTATAACTGCTCTCTGTCCTACCTCTCCTCATACCCACATTCTATAATTATTATTGGAGTATGATTTTTCCTAATTCTCAGAAACAATAGAATGTTTTCTATATGTTTGGGCTATTGCAAACATAGAAACCTAGTCCCTTTTCACTGTTCACTGTTTCATGAGAGTTTCTACTAGGAGAAGCATAACATGTAGACATCTTTTCTGAAATGAAGAGTTACATGCAATTCTGGCAATTTGCATACTCAAGGAATCACTGTTATCATTTCTCCTACAGAGATAAGTTGGAAGGAAAAAGGGCTTTCAAAAAAGCAGCCTATTAAACTACTGACTTAGACATTAAAATTTTTTTTTTGAAAAACTATATAAACTTTAGGAAAAGCTGTGAGTCTTTCTCTTATGTTAAAGTATCCCTGGTGCCCTCCAAGGAAGGAAGACATGATCAAGATTTCTGGACAGTCCCCACCTTTCCTTCACATCCAGCTGACGGTGGAGCCCATGTCTTACATTGCTGTCCTCCAGTGGCTTGCTGAAATTGGGAAAATTCAAGCGTCTACTTAGTGGAAGGGCAAAAAGAGGCTTGCACTTTTCTTTTGCCTTTACAGCAGTCTATATAATGAGTTCTCGATATCTCTGAGTTTAGAAACTTTCTACTTTAATCTCATAATTGGAGTTCTGAGTTAACACGTAAAAGAATTTATTCAACTCCTTTCAAAGTGGAAATAACCACTGTGATTATATTGTAATCATAGTCTAATAAAGTTAGAGTTTGAAGTGATCATAGAATCATTTCAATTGTTTTTCTAGATGGGGAATGGAATCTGTAGAGGTTAGATATTTTACTGATATCAACTGCTAATTAGGAACAGTGTTGACCTTGGAAAGTAGGAGCAGAGTTGTTGCTAGAATGGAAGGAAGACTCATTGCTTCCTTCTCACCATATTTCCATCTAAACTATGCAGCCATGTACTAGTTTTACAGTAATCTATTGGAGATTAAGCAAATTAGGTATATAAAATATATTAATGCTACCTTTGAATCTAGTGGTTTTACCATCTTTATCTAAAGGTGAGATATCTTTGTAAAAAATATACACTTTTGATGAATGTTTCCATCTGCAATTAGATTCCTAGATTAAGAAGCAGGTAATACTTCAATTGTTAAAGAAATCCAACTGTTTATTCTTAGGTATTTTGGTTACATAGTAAATGCAAAGAATGGATGACAAAAATGTTAGGTCCTAAGAAATAGTTTTTAACTTTTTGAGTTGTAATTTTATGTAACAAGTTCATGGAAGACCCCACTGTATAGAAATATTAATCAATGGGAAATCTTCATATTTTTCCTTCCTTTCTCTTTAAGGAAAAAAAGGAATAAAAATTGTTTTCTGAAGTTCAGTTGACTCATAATTATTAATTTCTAACTTTATTCTCAAACTGTTTTACTCAGACATGTTTAATATAATTGATATTCTTACGAAGAACTATCTACTAAAACATCTTAATTCCTCACAAATTGATTTGGGCCTACCTTTAACAAACAGTTAAATTCTAAGTCTCCAGGAATAGTGATTCTGAAAGAGAACTCTTTACTAGGCATGTTTCAGTATCTTTCTAACTCGATTTTTGTTCCAGTGAGCAATTTAAAAATTAATCAAAGTACTATTTTAGTATCAGAAGTAAAATAAATATGTTGTAGACTATTATTGAAAAAAAGGTTTAAAAACTATATAATAATATTTATTAGATAGCATTAACATATTATTTTCTATTTTAAGATAAGTAATATAAAAGGAAGTACTAAATATAGAGAATAAGGGCGAATGAGTTAAGTATAATAATATTTATTAGATAGTATTAACATATTATTTTCTATTTTAAGATAAGTAATATAAAAGGAAGTACTAAATATACTAAATATAGAGAATAAGGGCAAATGAGTTAAGTGAAGAATTGGTTGACAGATATTATTGGAATTTCTAGGAATATCAGTATACGTAAGGAAACTTCGTGCTTATCTAAGATTATCGGTGTGAACACCAGAAACATAATTGTGTTACGGTTTCCCACAGCTGTGCAGCATTCATGCACCGGAAGTTTCCTTTGACTGTCAGCACGAAATGACTTCAGATTTGCATACCACTATCAGAACTAAAAGATTACTGAGTAAAAGTTTTCTAGTGAAAATAGCTTAGTTAGAAAGCGGAAGTGACGTTTCTAATAATCGATCATTGCATTTTGCAGGACTGATTATGAAGAACTAGCCCGGCAGTGTAAAATGTTTGCTAAAGATTTGCTGGCACAGGCCCGGAATTCGCGTGAATTGGAAGTTATTCTAAACCATACCTCTAGTGATGAGCCTCTTGACAAACGGGGATTATTAGAAGAAAGAATGAATTTAAGTCGTCTAAAACTTGCTATCAAATATAACCAAAAGGAGGTATGAGCGTTTCTGTGATATATTGAAATTATTTCCTCCACAGTGCTCTAGTGGCTCAGAACAAAGGCTTTGGAGCAGCACATAGAGATTAAGATCCTAGTTCTGCTTCATAAAAATGTGTGTCTTTGGGAGAGTTACTGAGTCTGTCGGAGCTTTAGTTTTAAGAATTAGTTAATATATATAGTTAAGAGTTTATTACAATAAGTACTAGCATTAAGCAAAAATCCAGGTGTTAATAGTTAATTTTCATTACATTAATTTAATGTTTTTGCAAAATTGTAGCTACACAGGTAAGGTCTTGTGTCGTGACCTCATAATGAAGTTTACATCTCATATTTTGTTTGTCATAGTTTGTTTTATTGATCTGGTTATAATAGTCCTTTTTATAGTAATAGTGCCTTTCTGTTTAAAAATAAAATATCAGATATTATGTTTCCTGATTCTTATTTGTTAGTTTATTGTGAAACCCAAAGGTGGAGAGGCACATGATAAGATAACTAAGTTGAATGTGATTCTTCCAACATCATCCCTTCCTATTAAGGGAAGTAGCTATTTCTATTCCCCATACACATACATACACATGATTCAGGAACTTGAAGAAGGAAGAAGGTATGAATTTTAAATTTTATTTTAAGACGAGTTTACTGAACACTTTATGTGTATATAATGATACCCAGTTGACAGTATGGAGTATTGATAAATGGTACTTTAAAGGTATTGCTTCTATGACCCATTATTTTTATTATCAACATAGATGTTGGAATAAAACTTGCTTATCAAATTCTTTTTAATATAAAAATGAAGCCTGAAATAGATAATGGTAGAAGGCAAAATACAGGACCTCTGATGCTAGGAAAAGAATTTTTTTAAATTTTGGTTGAAAATTCGAGCCTCGTATACAAGATCTGTCCAGAAGGTATCCAGCCATGTGATATGAAAAATAGAGACATTTACTGAAGAAGATACAAGATACAAGAAACATTGTTCAGAGCACAGTGATGCCTCAGTCCCCTTCACAGTAGGCACCTTGGGGCCTCATTGCCGCATTGTATTTTCCTGAATCTCATCGACGATCTGAAATCTCTTCCCTTTCAAAGGTGATTTTAGTTTTGGGAAAAGCCAGTGCACCAAATTTGGGTTGTAGTGGGGCTGAGTCACCTGGGTGATTGGATGTTTCACCAAAAAACTTTGCATAAGACGTGATGCATGAGCAGGCACATTGTTGTGATGAAGCTGCCAGTCACTAGTTGCCCACAGCTGCGGCCTTCTGAGTCATCTGAATAGTTTTCATGGAGGAATGTTTAAGCAAAATGCAAAATTTGGTGCAGATTTGTTGTTCTACGTGCTCAGTAATTTTTAATGTGATGGCCACAGAGTATACATGCTCACTCAATGTCCGCTGCCCTCACTGACTAGTACAGTGAAGGCATCAGTGCTCACGAATGCGCATTCCAGTCCACTCCTAGGCTGCCAGGTTACATTGATGTCGTGCAAACCGTTCTGGTTATATTAACAATGGCTGGATTTTTTTTTTGCACAGACCTTGTAGCTTTGATACAGGGATTTTAAGATGTTTACTTTAAGATTACCTAGATAGTATATTATTTATCCAGATCTCTGGCTTAAAATCCTATATTTTTTCTAGTATTCCAAGGTTCTTGGTTAAGATAAAATATTTTAGGGGAAAAAATTAAGTATAAGAATTTGGATCAGTGTAGCTATAAGATTTTAAATCAACAAAATAGCTGTGTGGTTTAAAAAGTAAATATAATTCTAAAGTGTATAGGTAGAAACAGAACAGAAACCCTGATATAACCTTCCTCTGATACTATTTTGACTAGACATTATTGACTGGATACTATGTTAATTTATGTACTTACTTGTTCCACAACTTAAAATAGACATGAAATTTTAGAATACGGTAGAATAGGGAGATAACAAGATACAAAATCAACGTGAGTGATTGGGAAAAGAACATCAAAGTAAAGTGGACAGAACCAAGGTGATCCTGGTTAGGAAGAAAAAAGAGGCACTTTCCTAACAATATGTTTATGGACCTGAACGACACACAAGGGGTAACCAAATGTTCATTCTAAAGAAGATGAAAGAAAAGGAAATAGTAGTATTTTTAGTTGAAAGGACTATACTCCATAATTTTAAGGATGAAGGAAAATGTAAAACAGCTTTTTTAAACTAAATTTGTAAGTATGATTAAAGGAGAAGATTATATTTTCTCAAATAATTGGTAGACTTTATTCATCCTGAATAACAAACTACCCTAATACTTAGTGGCCTAAAACAACATCTCATCATCATTTATAATAGTTTTATAATCATTTCATTATGCTCTTGGATTCTCTAGGTTGGGACTTGGGAAAGGGCACAGCAAAAATGATTTGTCTCTGCTTCACTACGGGTAGGGCCTCCCCTAGAGATAGCTCCCAGGACTGGGAGCTGCAGTCACTTGGAGGCTTCTTCACTCATACCTCAGGTGCAGGAGCAGGCACTGGAGGACTCAGACAGGGAGCTCTGAGTGGGCTGGGTGCTCAGGTGGATAGGTCCACAGGGTGGGCCTCTTGAGAACTGGAACCGTAGAGGGGTATGGCCATGATGGTGGGTCGGCTATGAGGAAATGGTCTGAGGATCCTCTGAGGGCTGACCAGGGTGCCTACATATAACCTGGGCTTCCTCACAGCATGCTGGCTTCAGTGTAGTAGGGCTTTTTACAGGGCAGTTTATGGCTCCGAGAGCGAATGTTCTTCTGCATGACCTTTTATGAACTACCTTCACAAGTCACATAGCATCACTTCTTCCAGAATCTCCCGGTTAAAACAATCACATGTTGAAGGGTAGAGAACATTGATAGCTTGCCTCGATTAGAGGAGTAGCAAAGAATTTGTGTCTCCATTTTAAGTATTTTTAAATCCTCACCCAAGGATATTTTTTTATTGGTTTTAGAGAGAGGGGAAGGTGGAGAGAGAGAGAGAGCCATCAATGTGAGAAACAGTCATTGATCGATTGCTTCTCATATGCACCCAGTCCGGAGATTGAACCCACCACAGCTGAGGTATGTGCCATGACCAGGGATCGAACCCGCAACCTTTTGGTGCACGGGACAACGCTCCAACCAACAGAGCCACCTGGGCAGGGCTGTATCTATATTTTAAATCCACCACAGAATAATAACATTTCCAATTGAAATTTTGTTTTTCCAATTACCTGTATAACATTACTATTAATTAAATTACCGTTATACAGAGGGATGGCAAGGACCGCAAACATTCCTGAGATTGCTTTCACATTTTGGGGGAAGGGTGAAACCATTCAGTTTGGGAGGCTACTAAATTAGATAATTGGTAGAAGAAAAAGATTTTTCTCTCCAGTATTTCATCTTGAAAGATTCCCTAAGATTCCCTAAGAACACCTGAATTTGAGCAGAAGAATAAAGAATGAAGTAAGACTTAAGTGCCAAAAAAAAGTATAGTATTGAGTTGGCCAAAAAGTCTGTTGAGTGTTTTCTGTAAAATAAGAGACACATTTTTCGTTTTCACCAATAACTGTATTGATTTGGGTATTTTGAGTATGTCAGCGGCTCTCTCCCGCTATTGGCTTCTAGTGGGTAGAGGCCAGGGGTGCTGCTGAACATCATCCAATTCATGAGACAGCCCCACAGCAAAGGATTATTTGGCCAAAATGTCAACAGTACCAAGAAACTTCACAAACCACTTTTGACACATTCAATCAGCCTTAGCACCTTATCCATATGCTGCACGAATCTTTTTTTGTGTTTTGGTTGTGTTTTTACTTTTCTTAAAATAATAAAGCATAATGTGCTGAAAATGTTGCATATTTTCTTCCACCTTCGATTAAAATGGCTGCACAAAAATTCACCAATTTTGATGTTTTGTTTTAAAGTACGCTGATATGACAGCTGTCACAATACCATCTAACAAAATTGTTTTGAATGAAATTAAAGACAACTAAGCACAACTGGAGCCATCGTACAGGAGAAAACTAGATGAACTTTTTGGCCAACCCAATATATTGGGAAATTTTTAAAAAAATTTTTTATTACTTTATTGTTGTTCAATTACAGTTGTCTGTATCCTCTCCCCTCCCCTCCCCTCACTCCCTTGGAAGTGTTTTGATAAGCACAATAAACAACAACAGAAATTTTTTTTACTATAGTGTTGCATTCTACAAATTATATTCTATTGCAGGATAAATCATTTTAAAATAAAAGACTGACTAAATATAATTTAGATATCTGAATGATATTATGATCACTTTTGCTTTACTTTGGTAATTTCAAACTTGATCACATTACTGTATGTAGAGTTATTGGAATCCTTAAGTTAACTTCACACTGTGAGCATTATATGGGGAAATACTGCTTCTGGAATTTTCAAACTGAAAAGCTTTATAAACTTTGGTAAATTATTTTCTGTACTTAAACTAGAATTTTCTTCTTATTTGGGAATGTTTTTCCTTCCACACAGAATTCAGTTTTAAGCAGACTAAAGACTATTGCACTTTCAATTTTCTGTTTTTGCACGTATGTCTGTTGCTTATACTTCGATTGTGTTGCTAGCTTGACATATTTGTTTCTTGTAACAGAAATTGTTAATTTTCATAGACTGAAGTCTTTTTCTATGGACTTTACTTGTTAACTTTGAAATTTCATAAACATTTTTATGAGTATTTATAAATTAAATTGTGTGAAGTAGCTAAGTAGGCTAGTAATAATCATTAATACGTAAAATGCATGCTGTGAACTAGGCACTATTTTAAGAGCTTTATATTTAATCTCCATAACAAGTTTATGAAGTAGATACTGTTACTGTCTCCGTTTTCAGATAGGGAATTTGAGGCTTAGACAGGTTTAAAAACTTGCTCAAGGTCATTTAATAAGTGGCAGAGCTAGATTTGGATCTAGGTAATCTGGCTCCACAGTCTATACTCTTAACCTCTACACTCTTTATTACATGTAAGAAACAAAAATCTATGTGGACTGTATAAAATTGGGTTTTTTTGCTATTAAAACTTTGAATATCAATTAAACATGGTATTATCACATCCTATTTACAGGTTCAGTTTACTTTTTTTATATGTGTGTATTCCTTTTCAGTTTGTCTCCCAGTCTAACTGCCAGCAGTTTCTGAACACTGTTTGGTTTGGACAGATGTCAGGTTATCGACGTAAGCCCACCTGTAAGAAGATAGTGACTGTTTTAACAGTTGGCATCTTTTGGCCACTTTTGTCACTTTGCTATTTGATAGCTCCCAAATCTCAGTTTGGCAGAATCATTCATACACCTTTTATGAAATTCATTATTCATGGAGCATCATATTTCACATTCTTGCTGTTACTAAACCTATACTCTCTTGTCTACAATGAGGATAAGAAAAACACTATGGGACCAGCTCTTGAAAGGATAGACTATCTTCTTATTCTGTGGATCATTGGTAAGTATCAAGTTTGTTTGAAAGGTTCTTCTGCCCATTAATTCTCCTTTGCTTGGTGGCATTATAAATATCTATATTCAATTTGTAATTTTATACTGTTTACACATCAAGAATTTGAACACTTTTATGATCACTGAAGACTTAACTAACATTTTTATAAAAATAAATGTTCCTGAACTTGATGATAAGGGAACAGAGCTCTTATTAGTTAGTTACATGGAAGTTAAAATTTTTTATTATCAGTCTCTAAAATTGTGTATGATTATTAAAAACAAATTAAAAATAAAGAATTATTTTTTTGGTATAAAACAGTGAACCTAGTCTTACATATTTTGAAATTAATATATTTTATACTTGGTTGAATTTTAAGAGTTAAGTATTTTGTTTTATTATATCATTAGTTTTCAAGAACCTATAAATCTTTGTAGTTACATTGTCCTGGTTACTCACTCTATAAATCAGTTCTTTGTATTGATAGCCAGATCTCTTTAGAAATTACAGGGTTTTAATATATATAAGACATTTTGTTTGTGAAATTGTTTTTTATAAGTATTAATGCTGTATAATGAATATTTTAAATGACCTACTGCTGCCCCGTTTTTTATGGGATTGAAAGATAAGGAGTTCAATAATCAACAAAAGAAGCAAGCAAGCAAAATATAACCAGAGACATTGAAATTAAGAACAATCTAACAATAGCCAGAGGGGAGGGGAGAGGGGACTGTGGGGAGAAGGGTTTTCAGGAACTGCTATAAAGGACACATGGACCAAACCAAGGGGGAGGGTGGAAGCAAGGGAGGGAGGTGGGTTTGGATGGGATTGAGGGGAGGGGAGGGGAGAAAATGCAGACAACTGTAACTGAACAACAATAAAGTAATTTAAAAATTAAAAAAATAAATAGAATCATTAACAGAAAAAAGAAAGAAAGATAAGGAGTTCAGGTATACAGTAATCATCTTGTCTACCTACAGACTTTTAATGACATCTCCTTCATTTCTCTCTGTATTCCATCTTTGTTTTTAACCTCAGCATTTCTGACTTATCTTTCTACTATTTGCTACAGAGTAAAAGGATATTGCAATTTAGTCTTTTCTATGGTATAAAACACCGATTAATATGTTTTTGATTGTTTCAGTTATTACATAATTTGAGAACAGTGAATATAAAATGTTCACCTTTAATTCTCAGCTATAAAATTCACTTGCATATTTGAGATTTTTATTTTTATTTAAAAATTAATTAATCTTAAATAACTTGATTTCGATCAGAGTTTTACTTTTAGCACTGTTCAATCCATAATATGTTAATGTTTAAAATTAGGTAGGTAAAACAGTCTTCTAGTCGGATGGCAGAGTAGGTGCACTGTGTGCTCACCTCCTCCCATGACCACATCAAAACTACAGCTAACCCACACAACAGCCATTATTGAAAATCTCCTGAAGTCTAGCTGAACAAAACACCTATAATTAAGGATATAAGAAAGGAGCCACATCAAAACCCGTAAGAGGGATGGAGACCACACACTGTAGTGGCTGAGAATCGGAAGGCTATGGAGGTTCCCCCTGAGGAACCAAGGGTCCCAGCCCCACATGACGCCCTAGCCTGGGGCCCTAGTACTGGGAAGAGAAGTCCCCATAGCTTCTGGTTGTGAAGACCAGCAGAGATTGTGGCTAAGGGGGGAGTATGGCTGAGTGGGAAGGGAGGCTTCTGGAGTTCCAGGCATTCCTCATAAAGAGTCCATCCAAGGACTTACTTTGCTGACTGACTCACTGGCTCTAACTCCAGTGCTGGGACAGCAGTCAGGGGCATACTTGGAGGAACTGAATTGTTTGGCTTCAGGGCAAAGACTGGAAAGGCCATTTTCTCCCAGACACAAATGCTGGCAGAAGCCATTGTTCCTTTGTTGAGCCCTCCCCCACCCAGCTGCAGGTGCAGACGGACTCTGCATCTGAGTCTTAATCAACCTGGCTAACACTGCTCACCCTGTGCTGGTGATTCCCTAAGCCCGTGCCCACCCATCTGGAAGGTCTACCCAAGCCTCTTCCCATGGCTTTTCCATGCAAAAGGCCTGTCTTGGCTCATGCTACTGACTTTGCTAAAATTTTTCAAAGGTTCATAAAACTCAAACAAGCAGCATCTGAACTGCTTGGCCTGTCACGTACCTCTTGCTAAGCAGCCTCAAGCCTGGCGCTAGTGACATCCAGCCTTGGTTCACAGCTTAGCCTCTCCCAGGTACCTCCAAGCTGAACACAAGCAGCAACATCTGCAGATCACTTTGTAGTTTATAACAAGTGGCTCCAGGCAGGTCACAGGCAGCAGCTAACTCTGGCCTGCACCAGAGCCCCTCCCAGGAGGTTCCAGAACCAACACATGCAATGGCCAGTATCAGAGCACACCAGAGTACAACCCAATCATTTCTACTCAAGACACACAGAAAGGGTGGACATGGCAGGCACCAGAGCCTCATTAGAGTGCATCCTGCTCTGTAGGTTCTGCCCCCACATGACAGCTCCTCCACTGGAGTCGGGGCCAGCCCTGATAACCAATCAGCCTGATGGGCAGGCCCTCCCATTTACATGCCAACAGCAATAAAGGCTCAACTACAACAGGAGGACACGTACCACCCTCACAAGGGACATACTTGGAGCACTGGAACCGGGTTATCAGGGAGAATTCACCATGAACCCCTTAGGACACCTACTACATAAGGCCACTCTACCAAGACCAAGAGACATAGCAGCTCTACCTAATGCCTAGAAACAAAGAGGGAAGAAGCCAAAATGAGGAGATAAAGAAATGTGGCCCTAAGGAGAAAACAGAACAAAACTCTAGAAAAGAACTTAAAAAAAAAATAAGGACAAGTAACCTAACACATGCAGAGTTCAAAGCACAGGTTACAGCAATGCTCAGTGAATCTAGGGGAAAGGTAGACCAACTCAGTGAATACTTCAACATAAAAATAGAGATAGAGAATATAAAAGAGAATTAGTAAAATGAAAAATACAATAACTGAAATGAAGACTACATAACAGGAATCAACAGTAGAATAAGTAAAGCAAAAGATCAAATCAGTAATTTGGAAGAAAAGGTAGCAGAATATACCCAATCAGAACAGCAAAAAGAAAAAGTAATATTAAAAAATAAGGATAATTTAAGAGGGCTCTGGGACAATGTCAGGCATACCAACCTTCACATCATACCTGAAGGCGAGGAAAGAGAGAGAAAGGTATTGAAAACCTATTTGAAGAAATAATGACAGAAAACTTTCCTAACCTGGTAAAAGAAGAAGACATGCTAGTCCGGAAGCCCAGAGTCCCAAACAGAATAAACCCCAAAAGGCCCACACCAAGACACATCTTAAGTAAAATTAAGCAAAAAGTTAAAGACAAAGAATTTTAAAAGCAGCAAGAGAAAAACAATTAGTTACCTACAAGGGAGTGCCAATAAGACTGTCAACTGATTTCTCAAAAGAAACTTTGCAGGCCAGAAGAGATTGGCCCAAAATATTCTAAGTGATGAAAAGCAAGGCCTACAACCAAGACTACCCAGCAGAGTTATCATTTAGAATCAAAGGAGAGATAAAGAGTTTCCCAGACAAGAAAGAGCGAAAGAAGTTCACCACCACCAAACAAGTATTACAAGAAATGTTAGAAGAGTCTTCTTGAAGAAGAAGAAGGAGAAGGGGGGAATGAAGTGGGAGGAGGAGGAGACAGATAAAAAATATTAACAACGAAATCTTGCCATTTGTACTAACATGGATGAATTGGGAGGTTGTCGTGCTGGGTGGGGTGGGTTGAACAGAGAAGGACGAATTCTGTGATTTCACTTATATGTGAAATCTAAAAAATGCTAAATGAACAGGCAAGGCAGAAGCAGACTCACAGATACAGAGAATGTTTGGATCCTTGCTGGTGGGAAGGGATTAGGGGAATAGGTGGAAGGGGGAGGGATTAAGATATGAAAATTACCAGTTATAAAAACAGTCATAAGGGGATGTAAAGTACACTATAGGGAACATAGTCAGTAACATTGCAGTGACCATGTATGGTGCCAGGTGGGCACTGGACTTACAAGGGTGAACATTTCCCAAGTTGTACAATATAAATATCTAATCACTGTATGCACAACCGAAACTAATATAATAGTGCATGTCAGCTGTAATTGAAAAATAAAAGGTATAAAAAAACAAAATTAGGTGTATAAAGTAAAAATAATACACATCTGAACTTTAGGTTAAAGGCTATTAAATAATTTCTTATTAATATTTCCTTGTTTCTGCTACTTTTTCTAAAATGGTATGTTTAATTTAGTAAATAATTTATACGTTATCATATGTTACTTGCATTGTTATAGATCTTTTCAGTGTGAAATTTGTGTACATTGTTATTTGAGTAAGTTAAAAAATATTGGGCTGAAAAAAATCTCTTAAGAAACACTTCCTCTGTTCATTTGGGTGTCCAACCTTAGGCGTCTCTGGGCCACACTGGAAGAGGAAGAGTTGTCTGGGACCACACAGTAAATACACAAACACTAATGAAAACTGATGAGCAAGAAAAGGTTTTCATAAATTTACGATTTTATGTTGGGCTGCATTCATAGCCATCCTGGGCCACATAGTTAAATTTGAAACTCTTTCTAAAAGATTGTTGTATATACCTTAGTCATAAAGAAAGGAAATTTTATATTGTTTATTTATAACCTACTGTTTAAATGGTACATGAGAAAGATAGAAAATATTTTTTATTTTATAAATAAAATTCAGTTTACTCAAGTCTGTGTAAGAATCAAATTACAGTTATATTTCCTAGCAGTGAGTAAACACTCATTGAATTCAAAGAGTCCTACCACTCTATGGATAGCATAAATACGGTGCTGTCACTGAATTTGGCAATAATGGTAAAACTATGGCTACTTCTTTTTAATCATGATGACCCTGTTTCCAATGCCATTATTACATGCACACACACACAATATGATTTATCCTTTAATCATATTTGCCTCAGTAGAACAGTGAAATGTGAGGTAAGCCAGTAAAATTCCTGAAATTATTTTACTTTTCTCAGCACAGCTTCTGCTTTAAACATTTAGATCTCAATAAACCTTGCCAAGGATGCCTTCTAAGCCTGTTACGTAAGTGGATTATTCTGGGCTTTCTTAAATGCGTCATCGGAACGCGGTCTGAGGAAACATGGAGGAATTGTTTGCCTGCTTGTCAAAAGTCACTCCTTGGCTCAATTCGCCCCATGCCAGGAGCACGGGGAGCTTTGACTCATGGTGACTGACTTTTGTACATTTGTTTCCTGTTTGTGTGCTTAGTCCTCCAGAAAAGGTAGGGTTGGATTATAAAAATTAGAGTAGGGGAAAAAGAAACTTGGTAAATGCAAGAATATTAATGGTATCCTTTCTTAATTTTTTACTGTTAGAATATACTAGAACAGCTACTATAAAACTGTACTTTTAAAAATGGCATACCTGCTTTGTCCAAGCATGGGCAGAAACACAGAGGGCCCAACACTCATGGAGCTGTGGTCTAATGAAGGTAAAAACAAACAAACAAAAAACCCAAACAGAATAACTTAACAATCACACATATAAATTTAAAATCTAAAATGAGTTAAGTGCTACTAAGTGAAGGCCAGGGAGCTGGGAGCAAGCATATGGTAAGGGTGTTTCAACCTGGTCAAGGACGTTGGAAAGGCCTTCCTGCGAAAGTGCCAAATGGGCTAAGATCAAAAGGGTAAATAGGAGTCAACTAGGAGAACTGGGAAAGCATTCTAGGCTGATACAGAGTTAAATTCAGAGGCCCAGTGGCAAAAGGAAGCCTGGTACAAAGAAGGGACTGAGGAAAGGCTGGAGCAAGGGGAGTGGAATTCCTGGGAAGCGGTATAAACAGGTGTGCTCCGGGCCATGGAGACTTGTGGGCCGTGTTAAGTAATTCCGACTCTACTACGAACAATGGGAAGCCATTGCTAGGTTTAAGTAGATTTTTCAAAGGCAAACACGATCGGGTTTGCCTTTGAAAAATCAGCTGGCTGCAGTGTGGAGAATGGGTTGGGAGGGCAGGGTTGTAGCAAGAGTGGATGGAGGGAGACCAACAGGAGGCTGTTGCAGGACTCCAGTGGAAGCTGGTGGCATCTTGGATTTGGGGATGTTGTGATGGGAAAAGATAAAGAAATAGACTTGAGAGATATTTACAAAGTGAAGCCAATAGGACATGGAAATACATATTATATAGGGGGTGAGGGAGAGGGAAATTATTAAACTACAGATATTTTGGAAGTGTACTAGGTTTGGAGATTTGTGACTGGGTATATCTATAGCGTGGTTCTGGATAGGTTGAAATTGCAGTCTTTGAGATATCCCAAAGAGATGTCAGTCAGACATCTTAGTCTGGAGCTGAAGAGGAAGTCTAAACTTGAGTTAGCCATTGTGAATAAACTATGGTCAAGGATGTGACATTGGGGAAAGTATCAATTAGAAGAGAGGACCTAGGGCCAAGCCTTGAGGAATCCCCAAATCATGGAAATACAGTTTACTAATGTTTGCTACTAATTCTAAAAAACGAAAACAAGAAGGACCCTAAAATATAGTACATTGATTATGTAGTGATTGCATTGGTTGTAATAGTTTAAAGTTAGTTTGTTCTTCCAATCCAATTCAGATGTATGAAACTTGTGTGTTGGCTTCGTTTTTGGTGTGGGGTGTGCGCAGGAGATGGGGACGCCTGGCGGTGGCACTTGCTGTTCTTTCATCTATCTCTGCCTTTTTTCACCAAAACCGTCTCCAATTCACGTTCAGATGTTAGTCAACGGTTCCCTTTAGGTATAATACTTCATTTTACAGAATGCTATTTTACTTAATTTTGTAGGCATTTGCGGGCGCGGGGGTAGTGTTATAGTGTCATAGTATTTGAGTTAATAAAATGTAGACTATTTGGTTTAACATTTTCAGATAATTCATTATATTTTCTTTTTTTTTCTTCCCTGTTACCTCTTCATTTTAAATAGCTGCTCATCCAAGTGGAATTCTTTTTTAAAAAAGATTTTATTTATTTATTTTTAGAGGGGAAGGGAGGGAGAAAGAGAGGGAGAGAAACATCAATGTGTGGTTGCATCTCGTGTGGCCCCCACCAGGGACCTGGCCTGCAACCCAGACACATGCCCTGTCTGGGAATCGAATCAGCATCCCTTTGGTTCGAAGGCTGGCACTCAATCCACTGAGCCACAATACCCAGGGCCCAAGTGGAGTTCTTAAAAGTGCTTTTCTTGTCAGATCTGCAAATATTTGTATATGTTTTTTCCATATAAAATATGGGTACTGTATAATTAAGATGTTATAAACAGAGTTTTCAAAGAATGCATTGTGTTTCCCAGGGGAATTATACTCCCTTCCGGGAAGCCAGAGAATGATTCTGATTGACTTAACTTGATCTTCACCCATATGTTACAACACTGTTCTTTTGTTACTTTATAATCTTTTAAAAATATCTTAATGTAGGAATGTATCATAAAGCTATCCTGTATTACATTATTGTTCTCCAGCACTCCTAGGAATATATAACTATGGAGGAATCTCTGGCCAAAAATGAGGAAGTTTTGTTTGTTTATTTGTTTTTTAGCTGTGTATGTTTATTCACTTAACTTTTTTTTTTTTTTTTTTTGAGCACCTGCTATGTATCAGGTGCTATTCAGGACATTTACATTTAGGACATTGGTTAATAAAACAGATTCTTACTCTTGAAGACCTTACCCCAAATGAGGGGAAGATAGTTAATAATAGACATACTAAGTAAACTGTACCCAATGTTTAAAAAGGATAAGTACTAAGGGGCAAAAATAGAAGCAGAGTCGGGGGGTTGGGAGTGGGGAGCATGGGGTTTGCGATTTTAAATAGAGTGCTAAGAGTAGGTGGTGGCATAGACATGAAGTGAGGGTGTTAGCCAAATGGATATCTGGGTGAGGAGCTCCCAACCGGAGGGAAGTGCCAATGTGAAGGCCTGGAGGCAGGAGTCTTGTGTGCTGCAAGAGCAGCCAGGAATCAAGGAGGCCAGTGTAGAGTTATAGAAGGAAAGATAGGAGAGGTCAGCGAGGAGAGGTAATTAGGGCTTTGTAGTCCACTGTGAGGAATTTGGTTCTGACTCTGAATGAAATAATATAAAGGAAGGTGCAATGCCTACTCTACATGATCAACAGCAGTGATTTGGAGTTTGAATTCATACTCATAGGACACAATAGGCAGACACCTGGTACCAGGTGTACTTAGCTGAGTAGGTTACAAACAGGAAGTACAGCATGACAACTTCAAATACATCTTTGTTAGCAGTTCTTCCAAAAATCTGGGGCTGCTTCAAAACTTCATAGTGGGCACACTCAGTTATATGGAATGTGGCCATCTGGATGTGTGTGGGCTACTCCAGCTAGAGGACCCTCAAATCTAGCAGGACCGTGCCCGGCTGGTGTAGCTCAGTGGATTGAGTGCGGGCTGGGAACCAAGGGATCCCGGTTCGATTCCCAGTCAGGGCACATGCCTGGGTTGCAGGCCAGGTCCCCAGTGAGGGCCATGTGAGAGGCAACCATACATTGCTCCTTCTCCCTCTCCTCTCTCTAAAAATAAATAAATAAAATCTTTAAAAAAAAAATCTAGCAGGACTGTATCTTATGAAGCTTAAGAGTGTAGCTCCCACGACAGGCACACTCTTAAGTTAAATAAGACATCACACAGAGAAGCTGAGGCCTGTGTTTCTCCACATTTTTATATACTTGCTGTGTATACCTTCAGGGTCTTTGAGTTCACTCATAGTCTTCCTGGTCCAGATGCAGTTTCTCCATCAGTGATTATTTCTATAACATTGAATATAGCTGTCCCTCCATATTTTTCTTAACATAGTGTGCTTCCAAGGAAATCACTTTAATAGATGATAGCATGAGGTCATGTTCCCATGGAGAAAGAGTTCTGATCTGCAGTTAACCCCTTCTCCTTTGAGAGTTACTACTGGGTTTTGAGGAGAAAAGTTACATTTGGCATTTTAAAAGGATTACTCTGGTTGCTATGTTGAGACTAGAATTTAGGGAGATTAGAGTAAAAGAAGGGAGACCACGTAGGCTATTAAAGCAGTCCAAGCAAGAGATGATGGTGGCTTGAAGTTGAAGTGGTAGCGAGAAGGGTTAGATGCCAAGTATATTTTGAAAGTAGAACCAAAAGGTTTTGCTACTGCATTGAATGTGTGGTTTAAAAGAAATTTAAGTCAAGGCTGATTCAAGGACATTTGGATGGAGCAACTAGAAGAATGGAATTGCCATCCAATGAAATGGGAAAGTCTTCAAGTGCAGTGAGTTTGGGGGCAGAGATTAGGAGTTCAGTTCAGACGTGTAGGACATCCAACTAGAGACAAAGAGCAGCCAAGTACCTATACAAGTGGAATTCAAGGGAGGTTTAGAGATATTTATTATTATATAAATACAGGTTGAGGTTAGAAATAGACATTTGGAAGTCTGCCTCATGTACATATTTAAAGCCATTAGACTAGGCTGGATGGGGTCACTGGGAGAGTGAGTATAGATGAGAAAGGGATCAGGGACTGGGCCTTCGAGATGTGTGTCTGCGGGACATCGACTTGTTTTCTTTTGCTTGATATGAAATTTAAGATTATTTTGTTTCAAATTTTAGAATTTTTACTGAAAAGTTATTTTTTTCTTAATGAGGCTATAGCTGATGCAAATGTTATTTATTTAATACTTTGAGTCTTAAAGTATTTTTCACTTTATTATTGAATTAAGAGGGCATTATCTGATTTTTTTTTCCTTCCTTTTTTTAGGGATGATTTGGTCAGACATTAAAAGGCTCTGGTATGAAGGGTTGGAAGACTTTTTAGAAGAATCTCGTAATCAACTCAGTTTTGTCATGAATTCACTTTATTTGGCAACCTTTGCCCTCAAAGTGGTTGCTCACAACAAGGTGACTATTGACTATGTCAGTTGGAGACACAAATGAAGTTTATTTAGGAAGAAGCTGCTGAGATATCTAGCTGCTTAATTCAGAGTTATATTGGCTCAAATCTGCATCTAATGTGTTTTCATTTTAAACCTATCCCTGTGTAAGGGACTAGTGCAAATGACTGCACTCCTTCCACTAGTTTAAAGGAGGTTAATTACCTTTGAATGTTGGTTACCTATTATATGCCAGGCACCGTGGTTGATACTTGCTATACTTTATCTCATTTTATCCTCACAGGGACTCTATGAGACAGATGTCCTTATCCCCATTTTTCAAATAAGGAAAATACAGTAAGAAACCGAGACCGGATTTAAATCCAGGTCTGTCTAGATGTTTTAAATCCACACAGTAAGTGTGGATTTACTGTGTGGATTTTAAATCCACACAGTAAGAAACCGAGACCAGATTTAAATCCAGGTCTGTCTAGATGTTTTCTTTCTACCAAATGCTGATTCCTTATATCTGAGCTAAATTTATTTACCTCATTAACCTGTAGGTACTTAAAATGAAAACACAAAGTTACTTAAATTAATTAGCGTTAGATATCTTCACATCTGCCAGAAAAAAACCTACATGAGTGCTATTCATTATATAGTATTTCACACATTCCAAATCATGATTTATTTTACACAGCTTAAAAAGTAATGTATATATAATTATTTTTCTGATGCCTATGTTTTTAAATTTAGAAATTGATAAAATCTAGCCTTATTGATATCTTATAATTTTACTTTTATAAAGATTTATGCTTCCCCTAGCCCAGAAAAGGTAATAGATTTTATGTTAACTAAAGATATAGTATTTTCTGGATTTTTTGACCAATTTATAGACGATAGAAAAAGTGAACTGGTTATCTAATATCATTTTACTTTATTAAAAACTCTGTTCCTTTACGTAATCAGTAGTATGGAACATGTTTGGTAGGTGTCTTCAATGACCAGAGCTGTGAAATTACTAAGAAATAAAAATTGGTCATACATAGATATATAGTTCAAGAAAGAGTTGAGGGTCATTTTTTTTTAGACTGGTCTCTTTAGTTGTACAAGTTGGGTGCCTAGATCATATATTAACCAAACCAGGACATTTTGAGAATTAAAGGGGACAAATACTGTTAACAATTATGCCAGGGAAACTGGTTTATAACTTGAGACTCTCCCAGGCAATTGGAACACGTGGCCACTCTATGTCTGAAGACAATGCATCCTTTTTCCTTGGCGTTTAGAAGAGACAAGACCTTCTCTGGTTCATTCTAGAATCCTGAGTCAAGGGGCTAGGTTAATTTAATGTAATAGCTAATAAATTAACATGTAAACATAATTTAAATTTGCGTTATGTAATTTAAGAAAAACTAGCAAACATTTCATTTGTAAAATGTTCAAGGACAGTTTTTAAAATTGTTTAATTTTTTTAAAACCTAAAAATTTCTGAGAAAACCTCATATTGAGTAAATGACATTGCCTTATCTACGTAGAAATCTTTTATTTAGTTAAAATAGTGTTATTTCTATTAAAAGAAGAGAAACTTTATAAAACATAAATGGTGATCTCCCACCAGGAGACATAAGTTAAATTAGGTTTTTTCCCCCTCAAGAATTGCAGTATGTTTCTGTTTTCCTAAATTGAGAGATCTGTTTACTGTTGGCTTTTCTTCCTAACCTTAGTTTCACGACTTTGCTGATCGGAAGGACTGGGACGCGTTTCACCCTACATTGGTGGCAGAAGGGCTTTTTGCATTTGCAAATGTGCTGAGTTATCTTCGTCTGTTTTTCATGTATACAACAAGTTCCATCTTGGGGCCATTACAGGTAAATGAATAGTTTCTTAAAGACTGCTTGGTAGATGTCATCATTATTAGTATCTTTCTACTGTCCACTGAAACTTATTTTTATCATAATTCTTTTTTTTTTATTTTTTTGTTGTTCAATTACAGTAGTCCCATATTTAAATACAAGGCAAAATTACCCTTTCCAGAGATGTGAAAATAAAATGTGTAGGGGGAACCTGAGTTGATTCGGTCTGTGCTCTCATTCTCAACCGTGTTTCCTGAAGTGCGACTCCCGGGTCTGACGGAAATGAGTTTGGGACACACTGCATTCCATACGCTTCTTTTGGGAATTCACATTCACATTATTACAGTAAAGTCTGGGAGAAAGAAGTAAAGAAACTTGCTTAACCTTGTTCAAACTATCATTACTTATATTCATTTGATACCATACCCATCCTTCATGAAATATGCTAAGGTCTCTGTTTTCCTCCAAAATATAGTATGTGAAACACTGATTGAAACCATCTTTTATTTTTATTTAATTTTGCCACTAATATCTTTTATGAATATTTCAAGCAAGAGTTAACAGTATTTTTACATGCATGTTGATTTTTTAAGCTAAAAACTGATGGTATCACTCAGTTCTTGTACTAGAAATTTCTTTATTAATGTCTAGAGTTAAGAAGGAGAAAGTGTATTATTGTTTCTTACTAGGTTATTTCTTTGTTTTTCTTATCTATTTCAAATTGTCTATTTCTCCTCCTAAATCTCTTCCCCAAAACTATAGATGTGTACACAAAAACTGCATTTGTCCTTTCACTGTTGGGTGTGTTTTCTCTCCCAGCAGGATAATTCATGGCATTCTAATAGCCGTAGAACTAACAAGTAGTTTGTCAGGTCAGCAAATATTTATGTTCCTATTTTTTAAAATGTCTTCAGGTTAGTCATAATATATGTTTAAACATTATGGTCTAGTTCAGCAAATGATTTCTTAAAAATTATCTTATTAAGGTATAATTTGTATAGAATAAAATGTACGCATCTTAACTGTATAGTTCAATGAGTTTTGCAAATATTTAAACTTGTTTAATTACCACTATAATCAAGATATAGAACATTTGCATTCCTCCTGAAAGTTTCTTGATGCCTTTTTGCATTTAGTGTTGGGTTGGCCAAAAACTTAGTTTTTTCTGTACAGTGTCTTTAGTAGTGCTTAGTTGTCCTTAATTTCATTTGAAACAGTTTTGCTAGATTGTATAGGGACAGCTGCATTTAAAAAAACTTGTCAAAATTGGTGACTTTTCGTGCAGCCGTTGTAATATTGAGGGTGAAAGAAAATATGCTACATTTTTAGTACAGTATGCTTTATTATTTCAAGAAAGATAAAAACACAACTGAAACACAATAAAAGATTTGTGCAGTGTATGAAGAAGGTGTTGTGACCAATCAAAAGTGTCAAAAGTGGTTTGTGAAATTTCTTGGTACTATCGACATTCTGGCCAAATAGTTCTTCGCTATGAGGCTGTCTTATCCATTGGAAGATGTTCACCAGTACCCCTGACCTCTACCTACTAGAAGCCAATAGCAGGAGATAGCCAACATCCTCAAAATACCCAAATCAATAAACTTATTGGTGAAATGAAGAATGTGTTTTTTATTTCATGGAAAAAACTAAACCGACATTTTGGCCAACCCGGTATTTCCCCCACCCTTGTCTCAGGCAACCATTGATTATATGCGTGTGGTTGTCTAATATAGGCTCGTCTGAGAACTGGAGGATGTGAAAGTACAAGTAGAATTAATGTGGTGTTACAAAGCAGACCTTCCAGGCAGAAGGTCTTCTCCATCTTGAGAGTCTGACTGGTTCTCATGGTCGCAGCCTCCTTGCTCCCAGTCATCACATCGAGGGGAGGAGCAGAGGGCAAGAGGCGGAAGCCTGGGCCTGCTGTCTTTCTCTTTTTATCAAGAGAGCAATTACTTTCCAAGGACTTCCACTTGTAACTCATTGGCCAGAATTTGAGCATGTGGCTATTTGTAGCTACAAGGAAGTCTGTGGAGATAAGTACTTTTAATTGAGCTTATTATCCCTCAAGAAATCAAGATCTGGTTAGTTAGGAAGAAGGCAAAAAATAGACATTGAATAGGAACCTGTAGAGTCATATTTTCAGGCTTTTTAAAAAGAAGCTTTCACACAAAGAGAGTTGTTTCCTAGTGCAGTCTTGTTAACGTGACAGATCTGTGTAACATAACGGTGCCAATGTATTCCAGAATAATTTTACGTGTAACACTTATGACTCCTTTTTTATATTTTGTTCAACAGAAGAAACTCAATCAAAATAGAGTAATCCGGTGATGAATATAAAACTAAAATAAATGTGAAAAGGAAATTGACAATGTTAACTACTTTTGCAAAAGTACAACTTTTTCCCTTTATATTTCAGACAGTGTTTTTAGGCGATAACTGCAGTTGTTTGTTCAACTTATCTGTATTTACTACGGTTTTTTCCTTTCAAATCCTTGCAGATGTAGGAGTTGACAGACTTTTATTTTACTGGTTATATAATCTGTAGTAAAGCTACAGATCTCTCCCTTTGTTAGGATATGACTGTATTTTATCATCCGAACGGAGGCACTTTGGGGAAGGAGAAGGACGCCATTAATTATACTAAGTTGGAGCAATAACTATGAACTGGGGCTGCCCTAGGCAAGCCAAGGTTTGTGGACTGTCCTGTGGTGGAATATGAAAAACGATCCTGTATTCAGTAATGATTGAATCCTTTATCCTGGCATTTGACATTTTTTAGATTGTATTTCTTAAACGTGTGGCTTATATTGTAGGTAGACATTGAAACGTGGCCTTCTGCAATGTCACCCTCCTCACTTTCTAGCCATCGCTCTCTATACTCATCTCTCCGTCCCTTACTGAAATAGTTCTCCATTCGGGTTAAGAGCAGTCACTAATCCCACACATGTCCAATGCGTTCCCACTTCCATGTCATTGTTCATGTTATTACCCTGTTTAGAATGTCTGAGCCATGTCCTCTGCCTGTTGAAATTTTACTTACTTGTTTAACCAACATATATTCAGTTCCTGGTAGGTACTGGGGTCTGCGGATACTAAAATCCACAATAAGCTGCAATATCTCCTTAGGAGCTCATAGTTCACTGAGGGTGATAAGCAAGCCAATGGCATTTAGAGCGGTAAATGCTCTAATACAGAGAGCTTTGGTCCAGAGCATCAGAGAAGACTTCCCAGAAGAGATGGCACTGGAATTAAGCACTGAACGATGAGCAGAGAGGAGGTGGGTGGAGGGCGTTCCAGGGAGCGGGAGCCTGTGCCCACTTTAGCAGCCTCTCCACTGCCAATCGATGCCTGCACCTTACTCCCGTGCAAAAGGAATACTCCGTCTGATGGACTTCATACTTTGAACCTTTAATGAGCACTTCCTAAAGCTTGTCTTAATTGTAAGCCAATTTAAATTTTGTTTGCCTAAAATTGTAATTTATGGTGTTTCTACTAAATTAACAATTCCTTAAGGATAGGGGAATTTTCTCGTTTGCACTTTACTCACTCCTTTCCTATAGCAATTACTTAATGAATGTTTGTTGAATTTAAAAAGTGGTGCTGATTGCTGCGACAAAAAGAAAACAGCTGATGGAGAAATAGGGCTCTAGCCTAGCTGTTGCCATGGCTACGTTATTCAGAATAATAACAGCAACTAACATTTACTGGACGTTTTGTGTGCAGTGGGCACTGTGCTACGTCTTCCACTTACTTAATCCTTATCACGACGCTTGCTATCTTTATTTCCAGTTTACAGATGGTGAATCTATGGAATTAGAGAGGTTAGGTAGTTCATAGAACTTATAAGTGGAGTCAAGAGTTGAACCTGAGTCTGACTCCAGAGACCAATGAGCTCTTTGACAGGAGCTCCCTGCTTTTATGAAGGATGTTACATCTACACCTCAGCAGATGTAACAGGGTAGAATCTATAAATAGTGGTGGCCATAGTAATAAAGGCAGTGAACATTGGAGTCCTTAATGTGGATCTTTTTGAAATTTTCTATTTTCTACCTTTTCCTTTTTATTGAATTGATTGGTTGACACTGATTAACACAATTATACAGGTTTCGGACACACAGTTCCACAACACGTCACACTGTATTGCGTGCTCACCACTCAAACTGTTCTAAGACCTTTACATTTATTACCTCCTGTAGTCCTCACAACCATTCTAAGAGGCAGACACTTTTATTTTCATTTTCCAGAGGAAGAAACAGAGGTATAGACACATTAACTAACTTAAGCAAGGTCAGCTGGTAAGGGAGTGAAACTGCGATTCCCCTCCAGGAGATTTCGCTCCAGAGCTGCTGGTTTTAACTTCTCTGCAAAGTTGCCTGTTTCTATGCTACAGGGTAATACAATTCCCTCATTAACTCTTATTGTACAATACTTCTGCGAGCAGGCTTCAATACGTTATAGATTTTTAAAATTCCCCCTGTTTATCCATGTGTTTCCAATGAGTTAAACAACTTTTAACACTGATGGTGAAGTGGTTAGACGGAAAGGAAAGAGAGGACCACAAAGCTTTCATCATAATCTTGCTCCATAACTTCCTGTGACTTCATCTGGTTGAGTCCCCGGTTTGGGGTCTGTTGTGAGGATGAAATGGGTCGCTGCATACAAGATGCCTAGCCGAGCACCGGCACACGGAGGGCTTTCCTCCACTCCCTCTGCGTCAGTGGGGTTCGCTGTGGCAGACCTGGAAAACTACAAGAAAACTGGAAAAGTTCACGTAGTGTCTGACGCCCCAGTGCATACTTTATTCCCACTGAATTATTAAATTTGGCTTTACTGGATAATTATTAGGTTTAATATAGTGGCCTGTGTAGCACAAATGGCATTTTGTTGTCATGTGTACTGAGTAAAAAGTGATTTCAGGTGTTTTGCATTTGGGGGATGGATATTTTTCTTTTAAGAAGCACAGAATGTTAGAGCTAGAGGAAAACTTAGAGGTCACGTAGTTGGGGTTCCCAACTGGGGAGGCTGCTGCAGTCACCTGCGTTCTCCAGTCCTGTCCTCGCAGACACTGATTAAATAGATGGGGCTAGCTCTGGCAGATTTTTAACAGCGTGCACGTGAGTGGGTCACGCAGCATTTGGCCGTCCCTTTTATGTATAGGAAGCTAAGGCCCGGCTCACACAATGTTAGAAAAAAGACTTGGTGTAAATTGTTAACACTTGCATCTTTTTTGGATGTATATTCATGTATCCATTCAAGCAGCCCTGCTGTATGGAGGAACTGTTCTGTGAGAACTAACTCCTTAGTTGTACCCAGTCCCAAATTTTTAATGGGAGAGCGAAGATAAAACCACAAAGTGATGTTTTAGAGAAGCACTTGCAAGGAGTTAGAAGCAGGAATTCACTGCTACCTCTGCCATGTATTAGTTCTGTTCCCAGAGCAGTTCATTGAATCTCTCTGAGCTTCAGTTTGTCACTTGGAAAAACAGAGTTAATACTAGCCTTTCCCACCTTCAGGGTAAATAAAAATATGTGATACCTCTTGGAAAATGGTCAAGTTAGACTTAGAAAGCATATAAAAAGTAGTTACGTATTCAACATCTGAATTAATAAGTCAGGCTCTGGAGCTTCCTGACATAGTCCTGCCCTTAAACCCTGCTAGGAGACAAACATAAATATTAGTATAAAGTGAAAAATAGTATTTCAGAGATTATATACAAAGTGCTTTGGAGCAGGACTGAGGGGATGCCTGGAGAATCAGGGAAGTTTCTCAGAGGAGGTGAAATTTGATCCGAGCCTTGAAGGGCTGAGAGGCTTGCCTGCGAAGAACCGAGGGAGAGTGGCGGGAACAGAACCGGGGAGTCACACTAGCCGGGCATGCTAGGTGCTAGGCCGGGGCGGGGGCGGCGCGGACAGGATGTCCTTTGTCCTCAGACCATGCGTTGCAGTTGGGAAGGTGAGACTGTGCTGTGTTCTGAAGGCCTCTAGGCCACGAATCTGAGTATTACACACAAGGAAAGGAGGCTTCAAGCATGAGTGACTTGATTGGGGAACTTTTAGACAGATAATTAAAGCTTTTTCTGGAAAAAGCCTTGGAAGAAGGACCAGAGGTTGTCATTGCTCCTCTTCCTTTTGTCAGTGTGCTCTGATCTGCACAGTGCTCGCTGTGCGAGGCTTTTTGCCTCTGTTAAAATTTTCTAAAGATTAGTCTTTAGTGGCGTTAGCATATCAAAAGAAGTGATTCTTATAGTGCCTCAGTATTTCTGTGTCTTCCTGAAAGGATGTGTTCATTTTCAGTCACATAAGCAGGGTAAAAGCACTGTTTTCACCACATTAATAACATTTGGTGCTGTTTTAGTGGTTTGCTATAATTCCATTTTTCTGATTACTAGGAAAGATGTATACATTTTTCCCTGTGTTTTAGTATTAACTGCTGTGTAAATTTTAGTATTGATATTTTAATTACCTTTATCTTTCCATTTAATTCTTAATTCTCATATCTCTCAAGTAAAATTGCTAATAAGTCTTAAGCAAATATTTAAGAGAGCATTGTTATTATTTTTACAAATAAATAAGCCTTATGGTTTTTCTCACACTGAAATAAAAGCGCTGTTTCAATGTTTGCCTTCCCCGTGAATGGCTCACGTGCTCCTCAGGCCGACTCGGTGCCGCAGCTCCCACTGTGGTGCTGTGGGTTGTCCACGCTCACAGGAACTGACGTCATGCATTTAAAGAACAACTCATGCAGTTTGTGGTTTTCTTATTAAATATTGCTTATCTTAATGTTAAAATTGAATTACTCTTTAAAACTTCGTAATGTTAAATTAGGGTTTCTGTTGTATTTTGGGACTAAATTTTTAAAATTAAAGTTATAACATCATACACGGTCACTCTGGGAAAAGTCTTTAAGTTTACAGCATCTGCGTATTTTTCAAAAGCAATCTTTTCTGAAGTTATTTAAAGCAATTACTGTATTTTTACTGTTATAATTTACTAAGTTCTCTATTAATATGGTATGGCTTTATTCTAAGCACTCATGGTCTGAATAAATGATTTCCTTTGCAAGATGACCCACACACTTTGAGCTTTCTGATTCTAAAAGCTCCCTGTTTCTTTTGTCAGAATTTTTGCGAGGGGGCCAAATGAGGTAAGCTTAAGACTTTTGAAAGTACCACGTGGTCCAGTCACATGTGCAAGCCAGGCATATTGGACCTCTGGCTACTGCAGAGCCCGGGTTACCAGCCTGCGCTGTGCCTAAAAATTTTAGTATGCCTGTTCTTCTTCATTACTGACTCACGTTCGTGGGCTGGAGGGGCGCGGCCCCTGGCCGGCTGGTACTGCCGTATCGTTGGCGAGTGGCAAATGTTGTTTTGGCAGGCTTGAGGTAACTAGGAATTTTATTTGAAGCTTGATTTAACTATATAAACTTGACCTGGTTAAATTTGAGAAAGGATTATTTTTAAACACTAACTTTTGTACTTTAAAAGTAATAAATGCATGTAGTAAAGAAAATTCAAAGTGAAAAAGTCTGCCTTCCAATTCCTAGCCCTACCTACAGATAAGCATTACAAACGGTTTCTTGCGTAAACTTCCAGAGGTTTCCTGTGCATATTAAACCATATCTATCCCAAAATACGTATGTGATATATCCTTTAAAAGGTAGGAGTGGCAGCAGTTACAATACTACCCGATACCCTGATTTTTGATGTAACACTTCGTGGACACCTTTCTGTGCCAGCCCGCAGAGCTGTGCCGCTCTGTTTAACAACAGCAGTCAGGATGTTCTCATTCCTTTGCCGCCTCTGGCAATGCTGCAGTGAAAATCCTTGTATACACACGCATCTTTGTGTGCTTCCTATCTACTGGCTAGATTTGTAGGGAGAGAATTGCTGCACCGAAAGGGCAATGTCAAATCATTCTCCAAATTTGTATGCCAATTTAAACGTCAAGAATGTGTGAAAAGTACTAATTCCCCAGATTTGAAGAAGTATTGAAGAAGAATGAAATTGGGGTTGGCTAAAGCTTCCAGATGCACTGCGCATGTCTACATTACAAAAGATACTCTTGTTAATACTAGACCCTCTCATTTGGCTTGCACACATAATATTTTCTTACAATGGACCCAAAAGGAAAGCAAATCAGTTACCTCAGCAAAAGAGGTTAAGATAAAGGGCAGTCCTGGAGGAAGAAATGATGTCCTTGGGGAATTGGTTTAGAATTGGTTGCAAAAATTAAATGAAATACTTTCTCATGTTGATTATATAGTTGTGAACTTTAAGAAGCTATAAATATAAGCATGTATTTCCCTTTAGATTTTATTCCTTGCAAATCAGACTCTTTCTTAAATGTCCATGTCCCTACCTTTACCGTCCTTAACAGCAGCAAAGTCCTCTGCGGACTTGGCACGAACAGAATGGCTTCTGTTAGGCAGCCGGAGTTTTGATGTGTTCAAAGTGCTGAACTATCTCACAGAGATGGGGAAAAAGCAGTAGTTCATGGCTCATATGTTTGTCTTCCTTTTATTTCCTAGCCATTTAATATTTAACATTTTATTTTCCCGATAATTTCGATGAACACCTATGTAATAATATATTCCACAGATTTCAATGGGACAGATGCTTCAGGATTTTGGCAAGTTCCTTGGGATGTTCCTTCTTGTTTTGTTTTCTTTCACAATTGGATTGACACAACTGTATGATAAAGGCTATACTCCAAAAGAACAGAAAGACTGTGTGGGCATCTTCTGTGAACAGCAAAGCAATGATACCTTCCATTCGTGAGTGTCTTTTAACATTTTTAGTAAATATATTTCTCCCTATGGCAGCGATTTTCAACCCTTTTCCTCTCATGGCACACATAAACTAATTACTAAAATTCTGCGGCATGCCAAAAAATATACTGTTTTTTGTAGTCTGCCAAAAAATAGTAGGTATAATTCTGATTCGTTCACACCAGACAGCTGTTGTTGTGTTGGCTGTGCTCATTATTTTATTTGACAATCGAAAGGAGAAGGGGTCAGTGCCCCTGACTAGAGCCAGGTATTCACATGTTTGAAAAATTCTTGTGGCACAGCAGTTGAAAATCGCTGTTCTATTGCCCTATGCATGAGTTAGTACCTACAGAAATAGAACTTCAAATTTTCTTTAAGACACTTCTTTTTAATAAGAAATACTATTTTTATGAGTCATTTGATAGTTATCTTTACGTGTAGAATATGAAATAATTAGTAGGCCCCAGTCATTTCACAGTCTCCCCGCTGCAGTCTACTGCACAGCGGAACTCGCATTCCTGCACCTGGCACGTGGGGCCGGGCAGCTCTGTGTTGGTTGTGGGACTGCAAGACGGTCAACACGTCTGCTTCTCATCGTCGTTACAACCAGGGCAGCCTCTCGTGTTTTTACACTTTTTCGGAGGTTATTAGAATGGAGAGTCATTAGAGCTTCATGAACAATTTTTTCCTCTAATTTACTGTTATAATACCTATATATCATAATTATATTCAATGAGGAATTGAACAAACAATTGTGAGGCAGACACAATATTGCCCCTCATTCTTTTGAATGAAATAACAAGGAAGGGGTGTTAAATTGCGTATTTGTTGTGTGTCTGTTATATACCAACTATTCTTCAGTTACTTTCATGTCATCTTATTTAAGGAATAAGAGTAAATGAATAGTAAATATTAATCTAGCACCTTCTACATACCAAACGCTGTTCTAACTGCTGAGTAAATGAAGTATCAGGGAACAAAACTACTTCGTAGAGCTTTTTTCTAATGAGATGACACAAACAGTAAAAAGAAATAAAATGAGAGAAATCAAATATGTAGTGTGCTACACAGTGATAAGGGCTAAAGCGACGAAGCTTGGGCCGGGGGGACGTACGTGTGAGAGGGTGCAGTTTCAGATGGGAGGTCAGGGAAGGCCCCACAGGAGATGACATCCGAGTGCAGATGTAAAGCTGGTGAAGGATCGAGCAGTGGAGGGGTATCTGGAGGAGGAGCATTGGCAGAGAGAGGGAATGGCAAAGGCCAATGCCCTGAGACAGGAGTGTGTCTGCATATTCACGGAAAAGCCAGGAGGCCGGTGTGGGATAATGCAGTGAATCTGAGGGAGAGTTGTGGGAGGTGAAGTCAAAAGGTAATGGGGACCCTGTAGCTTTGGGAGGACTTTGGGCTGGTGAGACAGCCATTAGAAATTTTGTTCAGAGGAGCGACAACATCTAATTAGGCATTAACAGGATCATAGATGCTGCTATGTTAAGACTGGACAGAAAGTCAGTAAGAAATCAAACAGGAATCATTTCCTTTTGAGTCTACTTCTTTGTTTAAAGTAAGGCATGTCTGTACTGTTGGGTTCACCTCATTTATTTTATAAAGTATTCTTGGATTATCGATGTTTTCTCTTTGTAATGTTGATATAAATAAATTCATTTTTGCTAATTAATTGCTTTAATTTTCTTTTAAACAAAATGTAATCGTCTTTACAGGTTCATTGGCACTTGCTTTGCTTTGTTCTGGTATATTTTCTCCTTAGCACATGTGGCAATCTTTGTCACAAGATTTAACTATGGGGAGGAACTGCAGTCCTTCGTCGGCGCCGTCATTGTCGGCACGTACAACGTGGTGGTGGTGATCGTGCTGACCAAGTTGCTGGTGGCAATGCTGCACAAGAGCTTCCAGCTGATAGCAGTGAGTGCGCACTCTCCTGACACCCCCTGTGCTCTTCCGACCGTACCGTGTGCGTGCAGTGGGTCGGGAAACCAAATGTTTTGATGA
This sequence comes from Micronycteris hirsuta, assembly GCA_004026765.1. NCBI lineage: Eukaryota > Metazoa > Chordata > Mammalia > Chiroptera > Phyllostomidae > Micronycteris > Micronycteris hirsuta. The sequence continues at coordinate 4,431 of PVJI01000275.1, read as the reverse complement.
AGAATTAGTATCATTTTACAATTATATATATATTTTTAAAGATTCTATTTTTATTTATTTATTTTCAGAGAGAGGGGAAGGGAGGGAGAAAGAGAGGGAGAGAAACAGCAATGTGTGGTTGCCTCTCACATGGCCCTCATGGGGACCTGGCCCGCAACCCAGGCATGTGCCCTGACTGGGAATCGAACCAGGACCGCTTGGTTCCCAGCCCGCGCTCAATCCACTGAGCTACACCAGCCAGGGCACAATTATATTTTTTAATGCAAGTAATCTATATTAAGAGCAAATCTTGAACTAAATTTTTACTTACAAGATATGGAAACATTTGGACAGTTTAAAATGATCCTTTTCTCTCCCATTCCCCATGTATGAGGGGGAACCCCAAAAGTCCTAGAATGTATTTATTAAAAATTGTGTATTTATTCTTACATCTTTAAACTTTAGTCACCTTCAAAGTATTCTCCATTTGATGCAATACACCTATTGAGACAATTTTTCCACTGCTCAAAACAGTTTTTGATCTCATCGATTTTGATGCCTCTTAGTGCTTCTGTCATTTTTTGTTTTCCCTCTTCCAAATCAGCAAAATATATCCCTTTGAGAACTTTTTCCATCTAGGGCAACAAAAAAAGTCACTCAGGGCAAGATCAGGTGAATAGGGAGGATGGGACACGGGGTCACGCCATTTTTGGTCAAAAACTGCTGAGCACTCAGTGAGGTGTAGGCAGGTGCAGTTGTAAATTTGCCATCAGGAAATGGGCAACTACGTTGAGTCTTCCAAAAAAATTCACTGAAGCCGAACATGGCCTCTCACAACAACGCCAGCTGGCACACTGATACAGATGGGTTCCTAGAACACTCACTGAGCAGGGGAAGTCTGTATTACAAGGGGCCCATCCTCCAGAAGATAAGTCTGGTTTTTTGGGGTCCCCCCTCGTGTGTGTGCACGTGTGCTCTCTTGTTCATTTCCTATGCTGCTTTTCTTTTGCCTTTTATAGAATCATGAAGACAAAGAATGGAAGTTTGCTCGAGCAAAGTTGTGGCTTAGCTACTTTGATGACAAGTGTACATTACCCCCACCTTTCAATATCATTCCTTCACCGAAGACTATCTGCTATATGATTAGTAGCCTCAGTAAGTGGATTTGCTCTCACACATCGAAAGGCAAGGTTAAACGGCAAAACAGTTTAAAGGTAAGAGATTAGAACTGCAACATAGAAGTTATAACAATTCCTAATTTTGAAGTTTCCTAAGACATAAATAAGCAGGCTTCTTAAGGCCTGGGACTGATTTTTTTAACTCCTATATCCATAATGCATGGCATAGGTATAACATAAAGAGAGGAGTCAATGAATATTTATTTAGAATGAGAGATAGAGCTGCATTTTTTTTTCATGAGATCTCATCTCAGTTTTAAAACACTGAAAATATTCAGAATCCCTATTTAACATCCCTATGTTTATGTGAGCATAAACATTGACTACTGTAGTCAACTCATATTTTTCTAGTTCTTCTTGAAAGTTATTCAATACATGAATAATTCAATACGTGTTGCTATAAACCAGAAGTTGGCGAATTTTTTCTGTAAAGGCCAGAAAGTAAATGATTTAGACTTTATAGGTGGAAACAAAATCAAAGATTTATGTGAGTAGTAACATAATGAGAAAGAAAATAAATGTCCACTAAATTTTCACTGATGAAATTAATGAAAAGGATGAGTTCCATTTTTGGGGGTGTAAAACATTTTGTTTAATTGGGGTTCAAAATTACCATGCACTATCATCAAACTAATAGCAAGTGTTCATCTGTAAAAGTCATTCCAAGCCCACAGGCCATAAAAACCATGACCCATGGGTCAGTTTGACCTGTGGTTCTTGGTTTGCTAATTTTTCCTATAAACTGAGGATTCCTATGACTTTATTTTTTAATCCAAATAAGCATAAAGGTGAATGAATAAGATATGCAGGCTATATTTAATTGAAAAAAGTGTTAAATGTTACAACATGGTGGCAAAAGTATAGTGTAATAAATGAAGCTTTAGAAGATACTTGTTTCTATTTGTGAATATTTTTTTAAAATCCACCTCATTTAAATATCATTTATGCCCAGTGTTAGTATCATATTATTGTTTGTTTTGAAGGAATGGAGAAATTTGAAACAAAAGAGAGATGAAAACTACCAAAAAGTGATGTGCTGCTTGGTGCACCGTTACCTGACCTCCATGCGACAGAAGATGCAGAGCACGGATCAGGCGACTGTGGAAAATCTGAATGAACTGCGCCAAGATCTGTCGAAATTCCGAAATGAAATAAGAGATTTGCTTGGCTTTCGGACTTCTAAATATGCTATGTTTTATCCAAGAAACTAACCACCTTCTAAATTATATAGAGAATAATTTTCAATAATAATGGTAAGTCTGAAAGACTGTGTTTGTATAACTTGCAATAGTCAATAAGATATGCCTTGAAATGAAGAATTATGTAAAAGCCATTCTTTACAATATTTATAGCATAAATCTGTTATGTAAAATACGTGTATAGAATTAGTTTTTTAAAACTCTATGTTAGTGGCTTGTTGCAGAAGCAAAACAGATTAGCAGATAGATTTTGCCAGCATGCGGCTTGGTTTTCTAATCTGAACAGCGCTCTCACGCTTTTTCTCCTTAAGAATGGCGGTTTCATACACACGCCAGGAAGTTCTGTAAATGAAGACCAGTAAGTGTGGGCTGATCTCTGTTCACAGAGTAACTGAAATATTAAAGTCACGGTTTTTAAAATCTCTGTTTTAGGACTTCACGTATATCATTTAGGAGTATAGTTTTGTCTAAAACTAGTCTATTTTTTATTTTATTATAATCCTAAGTAACAAAGAAACAAACTTAATGAATATTTGAACCTATTTATGTCTCTTTAAATTTAAATTCACTTCAGTTTCATTGTTGTTATTTGTTATTTACTTTTACATGGTTGTAATCACTAAATTTTTAATTTTGCTTTTTTCATTTTAATAGTACTTACATATACATTTTCATGTATTAATACAGTCCATGCATTTGATTTTTATAGTTATGTCCTTTTTGAAAAATATACTTAGTAGACTTTTTATTTGTAGCTATAAAGTATTGTTTATGTACTTCTCTAAGGTTAGGTATTTGGTGGTTTTTAATTTTTCTTTATCATAATAGTGCTATAATTTTTTTTTCAAGTTGGAGTGAATGTTCATAGGTATTAAGCTAACCCAAAATAAGGATTTAGAAAATATTTCTTTATCATGAGTGGTCACAGACTATTTTAGTTTTGTAAACATTGGAAGACCCTTTAATGCAAGGATTTGTTTTATATTTGGACTAAGGTTCTTGTGCCTTTCTCCTAAAGTGTTTTCCTCAGAAGTTAATATAGCTTCTGTCAAAGTGACTTCATGTTTATTTGTGGATCATTCTTGCTGCTTAAGCTGAAAAGTATTGATTTTTTTAAAATTGGAGAATAAAATATATTTAATTTTTTTCCTATGTTCATACAAAGGATGTAGTTAAAATTTTTTCATTGGTTATTGCTTATATGTTTTTGCAACATTTTCAGTTAAGAGGTTACTAGGTACATCATTACCTTCTTACCTGAGTGTCGGATGGTCTCAGGGCCACGGGGTCGGGCAGCCTTGGTCCAGAAGCACCACTGCTCAAGGTCATTGTCTGAAGATGTTAGTATTGTGTTTCATCTTGCATTTTAATTTCCAAATTGTAAGTGTTCCCTCTTTGGGGCAAATTCTTATAAAAATATTTATTGTAAAGTTATATATTTTTGTCTACAATGGGATTATGCACTTCCCAATAGGGATTTTACATCAGGATTTTTAGTCATTCTAAAAAATGGCTAATTATTAAATAAAAATATGGAGTGCCTACTGTGTGCATGGATTACTTATGAGGTACATGTTGAATGACAGCTTATTGTAAGAAGAAGGGTGAATAAAGCTTGATTGGATTGTAAATGACAGAGTCTGTTCGCTATATTACAGTATACTTTTTCTGAGATATAATTCATGTCATCAACTTCACCCTTTTGAAGTGTACACCTCAGTGTTTTGTTTGGTTTTGCTTTGTAATCGTGGTAAGAAAGGCCTGAAGGCAAAGCATCAACTTCAGACCACTTTGTACCCCTTCCTACCTCCAGTGGCAATTGCATGTAACTTTTTTTAAACTTTACCCTTATATTTTATTAAAAGGACAAACATGAATTAAACCAGCTGCTTACTTGAATTACAAAAGTAACGCGATTCAATATGAAGATAAGAAACTCTACAAATCGCTGACAGTAATGAACTGCAATATACAGTGCATACAGGGTTCATGCAGAGCAACAAACTCATAAAAATTATTTTAATAACTTTAAAATCCAAATTTTTCTTTAAAATCATTCATGAAAAAGATTCTCA